>OW388306.1:14620394-15220394 GCA_936450465.1 Gibbula magus
CCAAATTCCAAACGCAAGGCACAACTCTTGCCAGTCTCCGTGATCCATAAGACTATTTCAACCGCACTGTTACTTCGACCTCCTGCTGTCTCTATCCCGACACCTCGTATTGCTGTAGTCGAGTTACTCATTACTATACATCTATATAGCCAAATTCCAAACGCAAGGCACAACTCTTGCCAGTCTCCGTGATCCATAAGACTATTTTAACCGCACTGTTACTTCGACCTCCTGCTGTCTCTATCCCGACACCTCGTATTGCTGTAGTCGAGTTACTCATTACTATACATCTATATAGCCAAATTCCAAACGCAAGGCACAACTCTTGCCAGTCTCCGTGATCCATAAGACTATTTTAACCGCACTGTTACTTCGACCTCCTGCTGTCTCTATCCCGACACCTCGTATTGCTGTAGTCGAGTTACTCATTACTATACATCTATATAGCCAAATTCCAAACGCAAGGCACAACTCTTGCCAGTCTCCGTGATCCATAAGACTATTTTAACCGCACTGTTACTTCGACCTCCTGCTGTCTCTATCCCGACACCTCGTATTGCTGTAGTCGAGTTACTCATTACTATACATCTATATAGCCAAATTCCAAACGCAAGGCACAACTCTTGCCAGTCTCCGTGATCCATAAGACTATTTTAACCGCACTGTTACTTCGACCTCCTGCTGTCTCTATCCCGACACCTCGTATTGCTGTAGTCGAGTTACTCATTACTATACATCTATATAGCCAAATTCCAAACGCAAGGCACAACTCTTGCCAGTCTCCGTGATCCATAAGACTATTTTAACCGCACTGTTACTTCGACCTCCTGCTGTCTCTATCCCGACACCTCGTATTGCTGTAGTCGAGTTACTCATTACTATACATCTATATAGCCAAATTCCAAACGCAAGGCACAACTCTTGCCAGTCTCCGTGATCCATAAGACTATTTTAACCGCACTGTTACTTCGACCTCCTGCTGTCTCTATCCCGACACCTCGTATTGCTGTAGTCGAGTTACTCATTACTATACATCTATATAGCCAAATTCCAAACGCAAGGCACAACTCTTGCCAGTCTCCGTGATTCATAAGACTATTTTAACCGCACTGTTACTTCGACCTCCTGCTGTCTCTATCCCGACACCTCGTATTGCTGTAGTCGAGTTACTCATTACTATACATCTATATAGCCAAATTCCAAACGCAAGGCACAACTCTTGCCAGTCTCCGTGATTCATAAGACTATTTTAACCGCACTGTTACTTCGACCTCCTGCTGTCTCTATCCCGACACCTCGTATTGCTGTAGTCGAGTTACTCATTACTATACATCTATATAGCCAAATTCCAAACGCAAGGCACAACTCTTGCCAGTCTCCGTGATTCATAAGACTATTTTGTCCGCACTGTTACTTCGGCCTCCTGCTGTCTCTATCCCGACACCTCGTATTGCTGTAGTCGAGTTACTCATTACTATACATCTATATAGCCAAATTCCAAACGCAAGGCACAACTCTTGCCAGTCTCCGTGATTCATAAGACTATTTTGTCCGCACTGTTACTTCGGCCTCCTGCTGTCTCTATCCCGACACCTCGTATTGCTGTATTCGAGTTACTCATTACTATACATCTATATAGCCAAATTCCAAACGCAAGGCACAACTCTTGCCAGTCTCCGTGATTCATAAGACTATTTTGTCCGCACTGTTACTTCGACCTCCTGCTGTCTCTATCCCGACACCTCGTATTGCTGTAGTCGAGTAACTCATTACTATACAACTATACAGCCAAATTCCAAACGCAAGGCACAACTCTTGCCAGTCTCCGTGATCCATAAGGCTATTTTGTCCGCACTGTTACTTCGGTCCTTCTGCTGTCTCTATCCCGATACCTTGTATTGTTTTAGGCGAGTAACTCATTAAGTACTATACCTCAGAATATAGCCAAATTCCTAACGCAATGCACAACTCTTGGCAGTCTCCATTACTGGCTGATTTAAGCCTTGCAGTATTTCCCTCACTTTGCCGCGCCAATATAGAGGATCGCTGCATCTGAAATGCATAGTGAACCCCGATTTCCTACCATAGAAATACTGTAAGGTCTAAATCAGTTGGTAATGGAGACTGGCAAGAGTTACGCCTTGGTGGTTAACATGTATTTTGTCAGCCAATGAAATATCGTAATTTGAAATTTAAAATGTGATCGTCTTCTCATCCGGGCACTGCCACTGTTGGTCGATTTAACGTCATTTCTTTGGCTGGTTATTTGTAGTGATATACGAGGCAAGGGCTGCCGGGTTGAATTAGCCTTATGGATACAAATGCCCTGACGGAGCATTAGGGAACATTTTGACTGGCCCTAGTATGAACCCTAGCTGCAATGTACTGTTGGTTGGCAGGTCAGAAGGAGAAAATTCTACTGGAGTCGTGTATGAAGGACTGGATGGACAACACCTGCATCAGATTCGTGCCGGCCAAACAGAACCACCACGATGTCCTCACCGTTCAGAATGGACAGGGGTGAGGAACAGTCTCGCAGTTTCACTAAATTAAACTAAATTAGCACTAAATAGACGTTCAGGTCAAGTTGATCTCCAATTCAAGTTGAAGTATTTTTGATGGAGTTCCATCGCCGACTGACCGCCATCTTGCAATACTTGAGATAGAAAAGGTGTATTTTCACCAATTCAATTAAAAAAATCCCCATATGTATTGATAGACTATTCACAAAGTAAGAATACTTTTAAATTATCATTAAATTAATCAACGATGTCTGGTTATAGGATAACCAAATAACCAAATAACCAAAAATGACAGTTATGTGACTGATTAAATGTACGAATAATCCAAATGCACGTAATGATTGTTTATTATTTATAATTCAAATTTACGTTATTTAAGTTTTATGATGTTTACATACTATTTCAGATGTAACTCCTTCGTAGGTCGAATTGGCGGAGATCAAACCTTAAACCTGGAGCCCGCCTGCAGGGAGGTGAGTGTTACAGTACACGAGTGTTTATGTCTTTCACGCTCCGATGGGAATTGTAATAAATTGTGATGATGAACGATAGTTTGTGATAACATATTGGAAAACTAGAACACTTCTATCCTTTTTTGCTGTAGAAGATTTATAACTATTTTTTTTTTTTTTTTATAACTGTAACTTTTTCTAACTATCTAGTATCACGTGATGAAACACGAACTCGGTCACGTGATTGGTCTCATCCATGAACATCAACGCCCTGATCGAGATGACTTCATCACCGTGGCAACAGAAAATGTCGGTCAAGGTCGTCTGAAGAACTACCGGAAGTTCGCTCCAGGAAGAATCGACACTTTCAACGTGGAGTACGATTATACGTCAATCATGCATTATGGGAAAACGGTTGGTTTTCAAAAGTCTAGCTTCGGGAAACTGATCTGTCAAAAACGTCCTAGTTTAAATATTATCATATTGAAATAAACATGTTTTGGCATGGGCTCCATCCGTTCGTCCAACTGACCCGTAATCCAGAACTAAAACCATAGCTACCTCATCTCCCAGGATGATTACTGAACTCAAGTACAATAGTTTCAGATAGGAGATGAACCTATTACGGTGTGTAGAGATTGGAGGAATGGTACGGAGAATCAAGTCTGAGAGATTTTGTCATTTGAAACAGAATCGGTCGCGCCAAGTCAAATTCCTATATAAACTCTTTATCCTTGCAAATGGCACTTTCATTTTTATCGTTGTCTGTTTCCATGACAACGCAACACAGAACTTCGTTTGAGGATCATAACTCGAAAACCGTTAGAAACTACTAACGCAATTCATATCTATGAATAAGTAACAGGATGATTTTATACCTCCCTGGAATTGACACGATCTTTAAAGAAGAAATAATAAGCAATAAATAGTTTATATAAAAAAAGTTTACAATTTAGTTAATGTGTTTAAATTGGCAATCGGTTTACATGGAAAATGGAAACGGTTTTAATTTATTTTATGTAATTTCCTTTTGCATTAATATTATAATTCTTTTCGCCATTAGGCCTTCTCGAAAGATGACGTATCGACCACAATGATCACTAAGAACCACAACTTTCAAGACATCATCGGCACAACATCCAAGGTGTCATTCAAAGACGCTAGAATTGTGAACGAGATGTACAACTGTGCTGGTGAGTGACACATGGACGATCATTCTCTTCACACAGAGATGATTCAATTCTTCCATCTCCACCAAATCTCCTGGCGTTGAACGTTTGCAACATAGATTTGTTGTTATCCATATATTTGTCTTATACTTACTCACCAACTTCTAAATGCCTCTGAAGAATCTTGCAACACTGGTAACTTTCTTACTTTGTTCAATCAAACATCGTTTTACATACCGAATTCTGACTTGAAAACAGTATATGCGCAGTCTATCACACAGATGATGCAAATTTCGACACTTACGGAATGCTCAGTTGTAAACAACGTCGCTGATTGCATAACTTACTATCGATGCAACCAATCAGAATTCTCTATTATAGCCGAGAAAGGGCTCGATATATAACAGAGGTCAGGACGGAGTTGAGTAACCGCTGTGGTGAGAACATGACAGATGATGTGTGGTCGAGGTCTTAGTACTGAGCTTGATGTAACTCGTGGTGATAAATACACAGGGTTTCTTGATATCACGTGCATTTCCTTTATTAGAAAGAAACGTGAGTAAAGTAATTTGTTATCCTCTCTCGCTCTCTTCAAGTATTCTACATGTTTTAAAATTCAAACATTATTGAAACCGATTTGACCGCTGTGAGACGACTGTGTTAAATGTACCATTTGTGATTTCTAGAACATATTATCTTTCGATCTAAGTTCTTATTCCAAAGTTGCCTTTAATGTGAATCATATGTGATGGTGTACTAATACCCCTATAATTTCAATTTTACAACCGACAAGGGACGGGGAAGTTAAGACGATTTCTGTATTCCAGGACACTGCCAAAGACGACCATTCTGTGGTGACGGGTTTGTGGACAAGAACTGTCAATGTGTCTGCCCTGATGGAACCAAACGATGTGGAAGACGGCAATTCCAAGGAGGAAACACTCGGAGGATGGTAACACAAAGAGTCACCCCACAAAGAGTTACCCCACAAAGAGTTACCTCACAAAGGGCCACCAACCAACGGGTTGGATCCCAAAGAGTGACAACTCCAAGATTTACTCCCCAAAGACAAAGGCAAACGCAAACGTCGAGACGTCAAACTATGCGACGGACCCTCATCCCTCAGCGGAACCAAAGAAGGAACACCTTTTTCCGGAGAAGGCCCCGTAACAGGTCCAACGATTTCCGCTCTCTCTTGGGAAGATCTCCAAGCAGTCAACCGAGGGAGACTCCCTTGCTTCTCCGCATTATGAACCTCCTCACATCGGGACGACCAACAAACAGTTTGTTTCCATCGAGAGTGCAGGGACGAGGAAATAGAAGAAGGGGATTGATACCAGAAACACCACAAACACCTCGCCGAGTTGAACCTCAGCCTCCAGCTAGACCACCAGCGACCCCACAAGTCGTCCAACCACAAATATCATTAATTCCATCCAGCACCCGACAATTGGTAGATCCTGTTCCAGGGCCGCCATCTTGGAATCCTGAAGTAGTCGCACCACAACGACCGGTGGCTCCATCCAACACTATAGATCCAGTTGTTGTTGGCCCGCCCTCTTGGAATCCTGAAGTAGTTGAACCACAACGACCGTTGGCGCCCTCCAACACTATAGATCCAGTTTTTGATCCGCCATCATGGAATCCGGATATGATAGAACCTCAGAGACCAGTGTCGCCACCTGGCAACCAGCAAGTAGAAAATCCTTTCCGGGATCCGCCATCTTGGAATCAAAACTTTATGGATCCCGACACTTTCGGTGGAAACTTTCAACATGAACCTTTTAATAATTTTGGAAACGAGTTCGTCAACTCAAATGGAGGCAACTTCCCGTTTATGGAGATACTTGGTGAGTATTTTGACCAAAAAATCCCTGAATTCGGGTTGAGGTTGGTTACAGTCAGTGTTAATGCCAGGGACTCGTAACCCCAATAAAATCGAATTTGTACTGTTGCAGATATTATGCTCCAAAAATGTAATAATATATTAACTTGTTCACCATCTATTCGGCCCTTTTTTAATTTTATAATAGTACGTTTTTGATTAAACGTTATTATTTATACTTACCTGTTGACTAGACCTACTTTGCCTACCTCCTAAGGGTAATGCTATTTCAACCTTAATACAGACGAACTTGAAGAGTGGAGAAGGGGTGCGTAAAACGTTAAAACGAAGTTAAAGAAAAAACCAACAGACACGAGAGTTAGCAGTGTAAACCCTGTTTATTTACAATAAGTCTCAAAAGCGTCTAAGAAGGATGACCCCTTCTTGGTCTGGTTGGGGGGACCACCTTCGTCTGCGCGAAGACCTGTGGACCCAGCCTAGAGATGCCTTCAAGATCAGCTGTGGAGACATCTCGTAGGTAATGGTTGGCGAAAACCTCTGATGAACGCCAAAAACACCCTGCCATGACATCCGCGATGTTGCAGTGATACGCCATCGTGGCTGAAACTGCGCGGATCTCATTAGGATTGGAACGCGACGGCGGAGGCAAATCAGCGGCCTTGTACGCATCAATTACCGCCAATCTTAGATACAGCCCCAACGCTCGCTTGTCTAGTTCCTTGGTGCTCCTGGGTGAGTGAGGCAAGAACAGACGACGCCTGCCATCCCTCAGCCTGTGGGTAGCTGCGTGTACACCCTCAAGGCTCTTACTGGACACAGAGAGAGATCCACCTCACCTGAGTCCGAACCCAGAGCTGGGATAGAGAATGTACGTCCCGCTTCATCCGCTGCCTGGTTCTTACAGACAAAATCCGGAGCCAACCCAAAACGAGGCGGAGCCCCCCTCCCTGACCTCAAAACGTAGCAGGTCCGCCTGCAACGCATGGATCTCTGAAATCCGCGCTGCAGAGGCCATGGCCACCAGAAAAATGACCTTGATGGTGAGAGGGAGGAGAGGCACGTCGGAGAGCGGTTCATACCTATCGGAGCGCAGGTGGTTGAGCACAATGGCTAAGTCCCATTCAGGTGGGCGAAGCCTGGACCTGCCGTCCACCGAACGGAAGGTTTTAATGAGGCCCTTGAGGACCGACACATCCAAGCCTGGCGATCTCTTCCTGAGAACCGACAGGATAGCCGACATGTTGGTGTTAATTGACGACGCCTTAAGATGTCTAGTGTTGCGAAGGTACACCAAGTACTCCGCAACCTGAGGCACTGAAGCCTCTGCCGGAATGAAATCCCTCTGAGCACAGAAAGAGGCGAAGGCCTGCCACTGGAAATCATAGAGCTTCCTAGTGGTTTTCCTATGCGAGGTAGCTATTGCGTTGGCGACGCACTTAGAGTATCAACTACTCCTTAACCCTCTTTTAATACAAGCCAAGCGTGAAGGGAGAACACCTGAGGGTTCTCGTGTAACCTTCCGCTTGGCCTGCTGATGAGCAGATCCCTCCGTATCTGAATCGGAAACGGTTCCTGCTGACAGAGCCGACGGAGAGGAACGAACCACGGCCGGGCTGGCCACCAAGGGGCGACCAGCAGGAGACAAAGAATCCGAGTTTCCCCTATCTTGGCTACAACTTGGGAGAGGATGGCCGGCGGTGGAAAAGCATAGGCGTCCATCCCCTCCCACCCTAACGAGAGCGCGTCTAAGCCAATCGCTAGCGGGTCTGGCACTGGGGAGATGTAGGTTGGCAATTGGTGGTTGAGACACGTCGCGAACAGATCTATCAGCGGGGTGCCGAACTGGAGACACAACCCCCTGAAAACCACCGGATTCAGTTGCCACTCCGTTGGGGGAGGGGCATCTGGACGTGACAACGCGTCCGCCAAGACGTTCTTGGCACCCGGAATGTGGACTGCTCGAATGTCCAGGTCCACCTCGTCCACCAACTCGAAGAGCTGGAGTGACACGCGTAGCAGAGACTGCGCCTTGGTGGACCCCTGCTTGTTTATCGACCAAGCAGCCGCCGAACTGTCCGTGTGTACTAGCAGGCACTGGCCCCTCAAGGGGACCTGCCAGTGCTGAATGGCAAGACGTACTGCGTCCAACTCGAGGACGTTGATGTGTAGGTTCCGCTCTGATGGGGACCAAACTCCCGCCACCTGCTCGTGACTCATGTGCGCCCCCCACCCTTGGGTGGAGGCGTCTACAAACAGGTGAGCTGAGGGGGGGCGAGGACGAAGTGGAAGCCTGCGAACACACTCTCGTCTACCCGCCACCAAGCTAGGAACCGATGTAGGTCTGGGGTTAAGACTATGTCGTGACGACAACGCGTCTCCCTGATGTGGGGATTCAGGAACACCTGTAACGGGCGAAGGAACAGCCTCCCCCTGCGGGTCAGGTCCTGAGCTGATGTTAATAACCCCAACACTCTTTGCCACTGACGTAGGGAGAGCGAAGCGTCGAGCGCGCGATCCATAAGGCGATCGTAACGAGCCATCCGCTCCCTCGTGACGAACCCGCGGAACAGCCGGGTGTCTAGGATAGCCCCTAGGAACTTCAGACGAGTTGCCGGAACCAAGTCCGACTTCTCTAAGTTCACTAGCCACCCCAGACGACGGAACAGGTCCATCGTGAACCTGAGCTGCGCCCCGAGAACGACAGGGGAGCGGTCGTGAGCGATCCCATCGTCCAAGTACATAAGGAACTGAATGTCGCATTGGTGAAGGAATTGGACGATGGGCTGAATCACCCGTGTGAATAACCAGGGGGCGGACGAGATCCCGAACGGGAGCACGCACCACTGAAAATGTCTGCCGTCCAGGATGAAGTGGAGGTACCTGCGGTCCCGATAGTGAATCGGAACGTGCAGGTACGCATCCTGTAGATCGAGAGACACCATTCAGTCTGAGCGCTCCAAGGACCGCATCACTGAGGGAAGCGTCAAGAGTCGAAAATATGGCGGCCGAACGAGGAAGGAGCGGTTGAACACCTTCAAATCGTGAATTAGCCGCCATTTTTTCGAGTTCCTTTTGGGTATTACGAACACTGGGGAGTAAAACCCTGGCGTTAGATGCGGGGTCAGGACCTCCTGCACCGCCCGTTTGGAGATTAATATCTCCACCTGTTCCAATGTCAATTTGAGCCGGTCCCCTGCTAAGGGACGCTCCATTGGAGTACAGGTGAGGGGCGGCGGAGATGAGACGGGAATGCGGAACCCCTGACCCAGAATCCGACACAAGTAAGGGTCTAACCCTAACTGTACCCAGTTGCTGACAAAATCTTGGAGCCGACCCCCCACCAAGCCCTCCGATACCGGAACGAGTGGAGGAGGGAGCAGAGGGGGTGACCACGAGTCACTTCCTCCGCTTCTATTGCGGGGTACGACCTCCGGCGCCAGGCCTGGGGGACTTGGGGGACTGACCCGTGGATCCACGGCCACGACCTCCCCGCCGAAAGTCCGTTTTCGCTTTCTTGGGGGAAGGTTGGCCACTGCCCTGGCCTTGCCCCTGACGAAAACTGGTCTGCGGACGCTTCGGTGTCGTTTGCCTCTGCGTGACGAGCCGATTGGTGAGGTCTTGCTGTTGGGCCTCCTGTCGTGCTCTCAAAACCTCCGGGATACGACCCCCAAACAGAGTTTCAGCGTGAGCAGGGGCATGTCAAAGGAACGTCTTATGATCGGGGTTGAGACCTGACCGGTAGAGGAAGTTGTCTCTGCGAAGTACTGTTATACTCGATGAAATTCGCGACGCTGACAACATGATCTGCGCAAGGTCAGCAGCCACATCACCAAACGCTTTGAACAACACCGGGTCCCCCGCCTCCATGCCCGCCTGCTTAGCACAAGCCAACATCGCCTGACATGTGAAAGCCACGTTGTTTCCCAAGCCTAACACCGAACGCTCCTCCCTGTCAAGATGAGAGAACTGTGCCTCAGACACGCGGTGAAGCGGGTTGGTGGTAAACAACCGAGACGCACCCTGATCAAGGAGAGGCGGAACAAGTTGAAAAGGGACCGGATACAAGGGCAGTTGCCGTCTGCGCTTGTCCGGCACCACCAAAGGCGGAAGCAGACGATTGGGCATCGCAGATGATACGACTTGCTCCATATCCTCGGTGGCCTCCAACAGGAGCCTATGAGGTGGAAGGGCAAGACGCGCAGGAGGTACCTCGCCATCAGGGCAAAAGGAAGCCCTCCTGGCCGCCGACGTGCGCTGACTTGGCTAAGTGGAACGTCCGCGAACGAAGCCACTTCGGATAGCATAGCTATTGCGTCAACCACTGGCGGATCCTCCGACAACCCCGTACCCTCCGCCTCCGTTTCTATACTGATGAACGGAGGGTTCGACACGTCCACGTAGCGGGTGTCACGCTCCGGTGAGTCCGGCGAGGACTCACGTAAGGGTGACAGCACCGTGACACGCCGGGTAGGGGTGCGAGGGGTACGCGAAGGAGTGGAGGCTCTAGCGGACGAGGAACGCGCACCCTGAGGTACGTCATCCGCATAGGGCTCACACGGTTGCGTAGTCGTAGTGTGAGTGGGTAAGGTCCGCGGACCCAAACGCGTGTCACTGACGAGGAGTGTATCCACTGCTCCTTAACCAAGCTAGTCACCCACCTTAGGCGAACAACTAGCGAAGCCAGTGACAGGCGAGGCGAGAAGCCAAGCGAGACGCGAAGCACTTGAGTACGGACCGCAGGCGTTTGACAAGCGAAAAGCGAATGACAAGCGAAGCAAGCCAAACGCGTAGGAGAGATTCCACTGCTCCTTTACCCTACGCAAGTCAACAACCCACAGTTCCCTAAAGTACAGACCGAAAAACGTATGACAAGCGAAAGCGAATGACAAACGAAGCAAGCCAAACGATTAGGAGAGATACCACTACTCCTCTACCATACGCAAGACAAACACCTAACAGTTAGCACTAGAGTACGGACCGACAGGCGTATGACAAGCGAATTAGGAGTGATTCCACTGCTCCTTTACCGTACGCAAGTCAACAACCCACAGTTAGCACTAGAGTACGGACCGAAAAGCGCATGACAAGCGAAAGCGAATGGCCAGCGAAGCAAGTCAAACGATTAGGAGAGATGCCACTACTCCTCTACCATACGCAAGACAAACACCTAACAGTTAGCACTAGAAAACGGACCGAAAGGCGTATGACAAGCGAAAGCGGATGACAAGCGAAGCAAGTCACACGCGTAGGAGAGATACCACTGCTCCTTTACCCTACGCAAGTCAAACACCCAACAGTCAGGTGAGAGAAAACAAAGAATCACGAGCTGCACGTGCGGCGCATGCAATCCACCTACTCCGGGTGGTCGCTAGCTAGCACATGTCAACAAGGCCCCTTGAAAACTAACACCTACTTGAAAACAGATTGCAAACACAACCTGCACTACCGAAGAATAAAGTTGAGGGTATCTCTTGACCAAACAAGAGAAAAATAGCAAGTTAGCAACACAAACCGCTAAATACCCAGTCACAGAACAAAACACGTCTGCCTTGCTCTGCAACTTTTAGGAGAGTGATATGAACAGGTAGTGACGTCACGAGACCACCTAGACTTACCGGCCCTTGGATGAGAGAGAATTACGCACCCCTTCTCCACTCTTCAAGTTCGTCTGTATTAAGGTTGAAATAGCATTACCCTTAGGAGGTAAGGCAAAGTAGGTCTAGTCAACAGATAGGTATTTAAATAATATAGTTTTATAATTAATATAATTTTATATATATATATATATATATATATATATATATATATATATATAAAGGGTACCCGTATCTCGTTAACGGCGAGGGGTACAAAGTTGGAATTTTCACCAAAGTCTTAGTTACGTTTAGAAACCTGCAATGATAAGTTTGCAAAGCTCTGACTAATGTATTTCATGTAGGTCGTTTATGGAATCTCGGGTTTCCATAATACAATCGGGTCGCCTTTTATCGTGCTGCGGTTTTATTTATTAGGATATTATTAGTTTTATGTATAAAAAATAACACCTTTGCTCATAGGCCTGACATATAATTTCATGGCTCTAATTTAGTTTTAAGTTTTCATGATTTTAAGTTAAGTTTTCATGATTTTAATTTCAGATTCGGCGGTTGGCAAGTGAAGGGTGATACCTCGACAGTGTGACACGTTGTGCTAGATGAGGATGGGACGTGGGTGAAGCACCGAATCAATAAAAAGGTTTTCATTCAAGTCTTGTGTTGTTATTTATACCTATAAATCAGATATTTCGAGGCGCGGGATAGCGTAATGTTTAGCGCGTTCTACTTCGGGCCAAGAGGTCCGCATTTCGAATTTCAGGTCAGTGTCATGGTTTGCTAGATCAAGCTGATGCTCGCAGGTTTAACCACCTGCATATCCACTGCAATGACTGCAATAATACTAGCAGCCGTGATATAAGTGACATACTCTTGAAAGCGGCGTCAAACCCCAATCATCTCACCACACACGAAGAGAATGTGACTCAGGGAGTACACTAACATCTGCTAGAAACTGGAGCCAGACCCCGAATGGATGCATATATATATATATATATATATATATATATATATTTGTTTCGGGTTTTCGGACCTAGTCAGCATGGTATGTGTTGTACATGGTTGGACTTTCAGCTATGCATACAGAACACAAAAAAAACAAAGGCTGAAAAGGTTTTGGATTCCCGATGTAGATACATGTATATAGGATATTATATACGTGTCTCTGTCAAACTATGTTGATGACACTAGTGCTGGAGTATTGATATTGGCATTTATAAACGTCGTAAATATAATACGACATAGACACGGATAATGTTCTTCTCGCTCACTAGTTTTATAAAACAATGCCATTATGCCACTAGACCACGATTAGGCCACGATTGCACCGATCTGATACGAACCAATTATCGCAGTAGATCTTTATGATCGTGTCACTTTTTATTTATTTTTTCGTTTTTGAACGTTCTGTTACGTTTTGATACGTTGAAATTCGACCTAGTACGCATTAGTACGAGTTAATATCCGACGTGTTGCCCTTCAGAGAAGATGTGTTACGAAAGAAGCACAGGAGACTGAAAACAAACGTAAGAAAGGTAGCATTGTCTGACTTGGTAACTCTCCTCTCTATGGTGTCTTGGTTAGACGATGCATAGTTCTCATGCCTTCGGGAAGCGTTGGCAATTTTGGAGCCCTAGCTTTCCCTTCCCTTTTGCTTTTTTGGGTCCCATGATGTGCCTTGAATGACGATACTTGTAATGCCACTGACAGATCACAATGGTTGTCGCCTGGCAGCGTGAGACAATTTATAGGGAAAATCCCAACGCAACAGAACGTAGTGCAAAACTTGAGATGGTTATATATCGTGGCAGAGCGTAACAGAGCGAGGTACAGCGTGGTAGAGCGTGAACGGTATTCGTAGTACAGCTTGCTAAAACGTCCGTTAACATGCCTATAATGTAGACAACGTGACGCAACGCAGGAGATCGTAAAACAATCGAAATAGAGCGCAATACATGTTGTTAGAATCGTGGGGACATTTGAAGTCACATCTTACACGATGTGTTACGATAAGCTCGATAAGCTCGATAAGCTCCATTGCGCTTTTGTGCGCTCTAATACGCTCTAATGCACGCTGTCCCGATGATAACGCTCTACTACGCCCTACCACGTTCTGAAACGATCACTAAAAAAATCGGCATGATCGTGGCAAAATATTAAACATGTTTAATATTTTGACACGATTAAAGAGATGCCTCACGATCATTGAGATCCATTGCGATCACCACGATTTCTATCTACGCTCCCCCACGCTTCATAAGTTGAGTTGCGATTTACAAAAAAAATTTGAATCGTGGCCATCGTGGCCTAATCGTGGACTAGTGTAAAGGAGGCATTAACGGGACGATATGAACTATTCACTATGTAAAGAATATAAAAGCGTAGAGTGACGGACACTCCATGAAGCTGATGCCTTCCCTAGTGTTATGTCTTGTATGAATAGTTTAATACTAGTATAGCTAGGTGTAGGATCAGGACCCTTTGTTTCTGCCCCCTGAACGCTCTCTGCCTACTCCGAGAATTTCCAGTTGTCTACACTTGAATACTCTGTCCGTATATAGCCAGCCAATCAAAAACAAGACGACCGGAAGTTAGAATCAGTTGTCAACTGTTCATGCTCTGCTGTATTTTCACGAGTCACATGTAGCACGAAGCTCATCTATGCTGGAGATAACTAATATACTACGATAAGAGCAACTTCCCTTCGCAAGGCACAACTCGCGTCATTCGATATTATTGGTTTATCTAAGCCTTGCAGCATTTCTTTCACTTTTCCGTGCGACCAAGCCGAGTACCGCACCTGAAATGCATAGTCGGATCTGATTCGCTGGCACAGAAAAGTGAAGGAAATGCTGCAAGCCTTAAATTAGCCAGTGATTGAGACTGCTGCGAGTTGTTATTTGCAAGACAGGACCTACAGGTAGCTGAAAAACCCGGAGACAGAGAGGCTGAACCGAGGGCGTACCTAGGAGACAGAGAGGCTGAACCGAGGGCGTACCTGGGAGACAGAGAGGCTGAACCGAGGGCGTACCTGGGAGACAGAGAGGCTGAACCGAGGGCGTACCTTGGAGACAGAGAGGCTGAACCGAGATCGTACCTAGGAGACAGAGAGGCTAAACCGAGGGCGGACCTGGGATACAGAGGGGCTGAACCGAGGGCGTACCTGGGAGGCAGAGAGGCTGAACCGAGAGCGTACCTGGGAGACAGAGAGGCTGAACCGAGGGCGTACCTGGGAGACAGGGAGGCTGAACCGAGGGCGTACCTGGGAGACAGAGAGGCTGAACCGAGGGCGGACCTGGGATACAGAGGGGCTGAACCGAGGGCGTACCTGGGAGACAGAGAGGCTGAACCGAGATCGTACCTAGGAGACAGAGATGCTAAACCGAGGGCGGACCTGGGATACAGAGGGGCTGAACCGAGGGCGTACCTTGGAGGCAGAGAGGCTGAACCGAGAGCGTACCTGGGAGACAGAGAGGCTGAACCGAGGGCGTACCTTGGATTTTAGATAATCTCAAGTGTCGTCTCTAGTAGTCGTCCATATTGAATGACCTTGGCATTGGTGTATTTTTTGGAAACGAAATGATGTCATAGGGCAATTTGAGCCTAACGGGGATTCCTAGTGACTTTGCTGCGGAAAACCGGAAGCAAAGTAATCGTGGCTGCCCTCGATGAAAACTGCGTTGTGGAATTAATAGTAACTCGCGCGCGCAAGCACACACACACACACACACACACACACACACACACACACACACACACACACACACACACACACACAATCTGAATGAGTATCAAGTACCACAACAACAGGTGCTCTGTAAGTGACCAGACGCTGATATATATTAGAGAGGGAACATAAGTCTTATCGGCACATAACCTAATCTCTGCTGTACTCCAATCTAATCTCTTTATGCATGATAAACCCACTCGTCTGATTTCACCTGTACCTTCTACCTCTACTCGGGTCCCCGTTAAAGGAACATTACTACTTGTAATACATTACAGATAGACCCGTTTACAGTTTGATAAGGAGAGTAAAAAACTACCCCGGGCAATTGTAAAACGTTTTTCTACAGATAATGTAAGCTCTATGTTATCTGTATTTGACATCGATTGAGAAATACCTGTTATTTTTTTCCAAATTTCTTTTCTTGGTATCAATGAAATAACGTTCGCCTAAGATAAACAAGATATGTAAAATCGTATTTTTAAAGGAAAAAAAATAAACAAAATTTGTTCAGAAGCTAACAGGATTTCAAAAATATGTTATAGTTCATTCTACATATTGTATAAAACAGTTTAAACAATAACTTAACTTTTCAATCGCATAACAATTATAGTTTATGATGTTAGAATTATCCCAAGGTGGGGGTCTGTTGTTAAAAGGTATATATTCAATAAAGCATCGAGTTTGAATTCACAATCAAATGTGACATACTTTATTGCCAAGGGAGTGAACCGCTGTGTGGAAGGTATAACTACAAAGAACCCACCTTGATGTCTACACACAAATCGAACACAAACGTATCGGCGCATGTCAGACTACAACAAAAAGAGTAGAGAGAGAGAGATAAGAACGTGTGGTTCTAATCTCGGCCTCTACGTACAACAAATAGCCCCGACATTAGGATGAAACATGGACATACTGCATTTCAGCCTTTCAGAGTAGTAGAAGCGATCAGTGAAGACCTAGGTAGGTGTACTTCTATCATTTAATGAATTATCAGTATTTTAAAACATTGAGGTGTGTTAAGACAAGGTAAGACTTTTTATTTCAATAGAACAGTTTTTAAAATGTATTTTAGATAACATCTCCTGGTATCTAAAGTCAATTTGACCTTTGTTAAAAATACATGTATAATCATAATGAGTTTTGAAATAACAATCTAATACTTCAATAGGTATTGTTAATTCTAATATGTTTTTTGAAATCATTTAATGAATTATCAGTATTTTAAAACATGGAGGTGTGTTAGAATTCATAGCCATCTTTAACATACTACAACAAAGCATTTGATGTCATTTTGACATCATGAACTTATACCTTTTCAACTCTATAGATGAGTTTATTTTGATTTGCATGTAGATGTAACTATGCCATCGGACAAAGTATAGCTATTGTCAAGCATACGTGTGTTAGAATATGCAGTGATACAGTAAAGACTATTCGATGTCATTTGGATTGAAAACGAAGCAAGAGCATTTCAACTCCAGAGTTTTACGACAAGTTTAACATAGAATGCTTCTTACTGTGAAGTCTGGTCTGGGGTAGATGTGACATTGAACGAAACATAATTCTTGTCAAACACGCGAGTGTGTTAGAATTATTTGTAATCTCCAAATGCTTCGACGTCATTATGATGAAAACACGAACTTACTGCATTTCAGGACTTGAGTTGTAGAATTATCGTTTTCTGGAGATCTGTACAGGTGGTTATAACATGGAAGGAACATAACTATTGTTGAACATGCGAGTGTGTTAGAATTCATAGGAAAGCCTTCACTAGAGATGATAACGTTATCATAGGTGATCTAGAGATGAATGATAACATTATCATGGGTGATCTGGAGATGGTGGGATTAAGCTTGTTGAAGAGACTTTGAAAGGGTGTTAATTGCCCTATCGTTCAGCAAGTGAACTTCTTTACTGACAGCTGAACGCTTCTTGTTGTATAGTGTACGTATGTAAATTTTAAACAATGATGACAAGGTAAGACTTTTTATTTCAATAGAACAGTTTTTAAAATGTATTTTAGAAAACAGCTCCTTGAATCTTAAGTCAATTTGACCTTTGTTAAATAAACATGTAATATCATAATGAGTTTTGAAATAACAATCTAATATTTCAATATGTATTGTTAATTCTAATATGTTTTTGAAATTATTTCGTTTAACTTTTTAAATTTGTTGTATTCATTTAAAATTTGATTCAAGATATTGGAAGATATGATTAGATTTTGACATGAACTTTACATAATTTATTTAAAACATAAGCGTACTGTTTTAAAAGAATTGTTTATCTGGACGTTTTGTATCCCTCAATTAACATCGTTTGATCTAATCATAATGTCTTTTGAAATATGATTCCAATGTAAGGTAGATGTATTTTTCTAATTTATTTAAGAAACTAGTGTTTAACTTGATTCTCTCAACATTTTCTTCTCAAAGTCACTTTCAAATCAAATTTCAGATGTAATGTAAATGAGTGTTTGTCAATTTGATAAGATTAAAAAAAAACACCAATTGAAATTTTATGGTTTTAGTGATCATAATTAGCATTACAGCTGTATAGACATTTGCACACAATGAAATATTTGTATTATGCACCGTGTTTTCCATTTTCTGAAATATTTGTTTGACGTTCTTATCATTAATTCATGTGGTTTTTAAGTAGACTATGTTATAAAGTATCATGTTCGTCCAACGGGGAACCTGAAACCGTGCTCATTATTTGTATTCAGTGTCTCAATTTCATTACATGAACTCTCATATTTGTTTATTTGTTAATTAATGTTTGGTTAAAATTATAATGTTAATACTTCTAGTAAGAGTTACTACATGTAAATAAATGACGAGCCTCTATAGGAGAAACAATGCAATTGGAATATACACTGCCGACCAAAAGAAACGCCTACTTGATTTTCCTTAAAATGAAAGTTGCAATAAGTTCTTAAATATAATTAACGGTGGTCTCCACGTTATGGTGAAGCAATAACTAATATGAAAGTCCATTGAAATCGTGGAAAACAGTGATTCGAGTCGATAACATTCATGAAAACCACGCCCAATGAAGACGGCTATTTTCGGTTGATTCACTTGCGCACCGTAACCACTTACATCGGTAGCATCATCATACTTTAATTGGAATGCGTGCCTATATTGTTGCTCGTGGTTGTATGAAAATCTTTTTAAAATGTTTTTCTGACCAAGCACTGATTGAAAACTGAACAATTATTGTTTTCTCATTTCAACAATCGCCATTCTTTCGTGACATGAACTTCTGAAATTCAAATATTTTATGCAGAAATGGTGCAACTTCATCATCATCATATCATCATAACAATATAACACATCGGATTATTATGGTTTTGAAGCCACATAAAGGCGTGGTCGATAAGTATAATATATATAGTAAACTGTAAGCATTTACATATACTTCTGTAAATGACATTTTAATAGCTGGTGAATAACAATAAGGACTTTCGTACACCGTCGCGGACAAACAAAGACTTAAGTGGTTTATAACTGATTAAACACATACGCGGTTTGACGTTAGATATGTATGTTAGATTATTTATAGAAACGTTCTTGTTAAATATTTACAACTGACGTTTGCTTACTTGTGAGTACACGTAACAAACAGGTGATACCAGGTGAATAAATGACTAAACTAGTGATGCCAGGTGAATAAATGACTTAAAAGGTGAAAACTAAGAGATAGTTAGATAAACAGAACAACGACACACACGGAATTCAAAAGTCTCCTTATCTATTAGACGAGAAGCGGTATAAGCAATCGACGAAACTGAATAAATCACGACACCAGATATATACGTCACTAACAGAGATTACATCCTTTGAATAAGTCACCAGTAAAGATGAAACTAGGTGACTTAGTCACTCATAACGAAGACACCAGATGAATGTCACTAATAACGAAAAATCATGTTAATAAATCACTAATAACGATGACACCATGTGAATAAATCACTTATAACGAAGACAACATGTGAATAAATCACTTATAACGAAGACAACAGATGAATAAGTCACTAATAACGATGACACCGGATGAATAAATCACTTAAAACGATGACACCATGTGGACAAGTCAATGATAACGAAGACAACATGTGGATAAGTCACTGATTACGAAGACAACAGATGAATAAGTCACTTATAACGATGACACCGGATGAATAAATCACTTAAAAAGATGACACCATGTGGACAAGTCACTTATAACGAAGACAACATGTGGATAAGTCACTGATTACGAAGACAACAGATGAATAAGTCACTTATAACGATGACACCGGATGAATAAATCACTTAAAAAGATGACACCATGTGGACAAGTCACTTATAACGAAGACAACATGTGGATAAGTCACTGATTACGAAGACAACAGATGAATAAGTCACTTATAACGATGACACCGGATGAATAAATCACTTAAAAAGATGACACCATGTGGACAAGTCAATGATAACGAAGACAACATGTGGATAAGTCACTGATTACGAAGACAACAGATGAATAAGTCACTTATAACGATGACACCGGATGAATAAATCACTTAAAAAGATGACACCATGTGGACAAGTCAATGATAACGAAGACAACATGTGGATAAGTCACTGATTACGAAGACAACAGATGAATAAGTCACTTATAACGATGACACCGGATGAATAAATCACTTAAAACGATGACACCATGTGGACAAGTCACTGATAACAATGACACCATGTGGATAAGTCACTGATAACGAAGACAACAGATGAATAAGTCACTTATAACGATGACACCGGATGAATAAATCACTTAAAAAGATGACACCATGTGGACAAGTCACTGATAACAATGACACCATGTGGACAAGTCACTGATAACAATGACACCATGTGGACAAGTCACTGATAACAATGACACCATGTGGATAAGTCACTGATAACAATGACACCATGTGGATAAGTCACTGATAACAATGACACCATGTGGACAAGTCACTGATAACAATGACACCATGTGGATAAGTCACTGATAACAATGACACCATGTGGATAAGTCACTGATAACGATGACACCGGATGAATAAATCACTTAAAACGATGACACCATGTGGACAAGTCACTGATAACGAAAACTGCAGCTGTTAACGAATCAGGGAACATGTCCTGCCCAACCTGTAAGCATCAAAGATCATCATCTCCCATCTGTGAAAGTAATTGGTTACATTATCCATAATATATACAATCATTTAAGCGAAAGAAGATATATATATATATATATATATATAATATATAATATATATCATGGACAAAAAGTGTGAGTGTATGACAGCTGTTGTATATAATAAAGGTTTTTGTACTTGTCCAAAAAAGATCTCCCCGTGATAGTGTTACGTTTATAAATGTATCCATGTTACCTTAACTCATGAAATATTTTCAGATGTGTTGGGTATTCCGCGGTTTAAGCAGGAGTTCTTTATGCTGAAGTTTGTTCGTTGTCAAACAAGGCCATTACGATTATAACCTGTATCGAATCTTCTTTCGCTTAAATGATTTTATCCATATGCATAATGTAACCAATTTTATATATATATATATATATATATATATATATATATATATATATATTATGGACATATAATAAGTACATATTCAATAAACTTTTATAGCATATTTGTTTATAAGTATGCCATTGGCAAACATTTATAAACTCTTTGACGTGTACAAAGAAATAGTTCTTGCTGTGGATACTTCGTAGCTAATATATAATACAAATAAAGCGTCAAAGTTGATTAAACCGTCGGCACTGACTGAGGGTTTATTACTTGGAACGTTAGGCAATTATCAACCTAAATGGTTATACAAATCCGTGGCTCATATGTGTGCATTTATATACTTATATATATATATACTTATTCTTAGCCTTGTGTCAATATCAAGCCAAGCGGACAAGAGAAAATATGAACTAATAACTGAAAACATGTACCCAAATCAAGTGACTATGCTACTTATATTGCATTAAGTTGGCAATCAAAGCAGATATATATTGCGTTAAAGCTCTAATTAGTTCAAGAGTCCCTGGTTAAAGGAACATCTTCACCTTTTGCGTTGATATTATGAAGCGATTCAGAATGTTATAACGGAGAAGAGCTTGACGCGACGCAGCGATCTAGTTTGGGTTGGGAATACAACTCAATCACTGAGTTGATGGGCTACAGAGCATATCGTCGTCACCACTACGATGGGTTTTCAGTGAAATTGTGGTTAACTGTGTTAAAGGCACGCTGTCACTGAGAAGGAAGGCGACTCACTATCAATGCAAAGTCACATTTGTTCATTTAGTCACAAGCAAATTTCGTGGTCACTGTTAGCATTTTAAAAGGTACGCTATCAACATAACCGTAATTAACTAGGTAAACTATCGAGTTCAAAAACCCCAGGTGATTAACTAATCAAATGTACTGTATCAAATGGCATTGCCCTGTGAAACAGAGAACCATACGATCGAACTTGTGTGTCGTTACTTTGTAGGTCGCTTCTGTTGATACTGAGAGCGGGGAATTGTCGCGGCTGTAATTAATGGTGGATTCAAGTGGATTTTGGATATGTAAAACTCAATTAACATTTGTGAAGGTAAGACATTCAAAACAAATATTGAAACGATAGTTTAGCCGATTTTGGGGAAAGTGTTTAGGTGATCGAAATAACGTGACACGAGGATGATTAAAGGAAGAACATTAATGTTGAACCGGCACTATTGACTTTTGGTGTAAATCAGTGGTTAACTGTTAACACAATTTACCCTATCAACTTAGGATTCGGCTTAGAAACAATTACGTGATTAAACAGATACAAATACTCTGCATTTCATTTTGTAAAACATGATGATTAACTATATTTGAATGTACACTAATCACATTGCATATAGCTTTGAAACATAACAGTCACCAATCATATACATTGCATATAGCGATGAAACATAACCGTCACCAATCATATACATTGCATATAGCTATGAAACATAACCGTCACCAATCATATACATTGCATATAGCTTTGAAACATAACATTCACCAATCATATACATTGCATATAGCTATGAAACATAACAGTCACCAATCATATACATTGCATATAGCTATGAAACATAACCGTCACCAATCATATACATTGCATATAGCTTTGAAACATAACATTCACCAATCATATACATTGCATATAGCTTTGAAACATAACAGTCACCAATCATATACATTGCATATAGCTTTGAAACATAACAGTCACCAATCATATACATTGCATATAGCTATGAAACATAACAGTCACCAATCATATACATTGCATATAGCTTTGAAACATAACATTCACCAATCATATACATTGCATATAGCTATGAAACATGACAGTCACAAATCATATACACTTTATACTTTACGTTACACTATCACATTACATATAGCTGAGCTTTGAAATAAAAAATGAACACCGTCCCTTTGCGATTGATTTTCCAGCAAAATAAGTAAAGTACACACTACCACTACACCGAGTCTTGCAGCACTAGATACAGACCGTTGTTAAAGACGCCTATCAATATTACGTTGAGCTTTGAAGTGGGTTAATAACTAAACCAACTGAGCGGAACATCTACCCTAATCCAATACTTGAAGTTCATATCGCCGATATCTTACACACACATAATAAGGAGTTTATAATCCTTTGATGAGAGTGAATAACCTGGCAGGTTAGACGTTATATGTTGCATTACCAAGCTAGGTGAAATTCCATTTAGTGTTTGATATAGCCCCAGTGACTTAGAGTCAGAAGGGAAAACAAGTTCATTTCTTGTTTTACACGGTTCGTAAGATAGAAAATTGATACGTTTATCAATAGGTCAATCGGTAGAAGATAATGATCGTCCATTCAGCTCAATATAACCATTGGTTTCCCGAACAGTACAGCAGTTAACAATGGGCAGTTATTGATTTGATATGTTGTTTTCATATTGCACAAGTTTTACTCTGAAATGTTATCTAGAACCCCAAAGGAGTTACCGAAAATGATTACAATGTCACTTCTTACTGTGACAAATGATAACAATTTCGGTCAACTGAGGTTG
The DNA here is from genome assembly GCA_936450465.1 of Gibbula magus. Lineage (NCBI taxonomy): Eukaryota > Metazoa > Mollusca > Gastropoda > Trochida > Trochidae > Gibbula > Gibbula magus. The sequence continues at coordinate 14,643,826 of OW388306.1, forward strand.
CCATTGTGGTGCTAATTTACACGCCACCTTGGGTTGCCATTGTGGTGCCAATTTACACGTCAACTGGGGTTACCATTGTGGTGCTAATTTACACATCAACTGGGGTTGCCATTGTGGTGCCAATTTACACGTCAACTGGGGTTGCCATTGTGGTGCCAATTTACACGTCAACTGGGGTTGCCATTGTGGTGCCAATTTACACATTAACTGGGGTTGCCATTGTGGTGCCAATTTACACATCACTTGGGGTTGCCATTGTGGTGCCTATTTACACGTCAACTGGGGTTGCCATTGTGGTGTCAATTTACACGTCAACTGGGGTTGCCATTGCTGTGCCAATTTACACGTCAACTGGGGTTGCCATTGTGGTGCCAATTTACACGTCAACTGGGGTTGCCATTGTGGGGCCAATTTACACGTCACCTGGGGTTGCCATTGCTGTGCCAATTTACACGTCAACTGGGGTTGCCATTGTGGTGCCAATTTACACGTCAACTGGGGTTGCCATTGCTGTGCCAATTTACACGTCAACTTGGGTTGCAATTGTGGTGCCAATTTACACGTCAACTTGGGTTGTCATTGTGGTGCCAATTTACACGTCAACTGGGGTTGCCATTGCTGTGCCAATTTACACGTCAACTGGGGTTGCCATTGTGGTGCCAATTTATATGTCAACTGGGGTTGCCACTGTGGCGCCAATTTACACGTCAACTGGGGTACTCAGTGCCCCCGTTTTGATTATTACATTTTCCAGTCTGTACATGTCAGTCTCTATTATGCCGATGTTGATGATGTATCGTTGTTATTTATTATCTCAAGTACTGATTATAGATTGAGTTGTAATAATTCAGTTTTAATGTAATAAGTCCGCATGATGTGTATATGATTTCAGAATCCCTTTTCATTGGTCACATTAGTAATGAGTATTCGAGGACCTAACGTAATGTTATATCCGAGTTAAAAGAGTCATAAATAAATGTGACTTTTTATCAAGATGAAGTTAGATCTTTGCCACATTTGCCGAAACTGCCTGTCACAAAAATAGGTACGCACACGATTATTGATATGTTGGCATGCCATTTGGTTTCATTTCTTGTAAGTCTCACGTTAAGACAAAAATGGACTATGCTGAAAACACATCCCAGCAAGGTAAGGCAGGTGGTGCTAGGATGCGCTGATTGTCTCCATGATAGTTCTGTATTTGATCAATGGTAGGAGTGTACAGCTCTGACGAGTAGTTTATTGTTATAATGTGAAAAGATGGCCTGATGTCAGATTGATTAACCACCCAAACTGTTACCACAGGATATATCGCGTGAGATCAAGCGATATCTCCAAAGAGATTTGACAGTAGATGTCAACAACATAATATCACAATGCTTTTACATATTTGAGTAATGACATCACAATTCTATGTGATATGTCGTAATAAACATGACGACGTCACAACGCTATTACATCACCGCAATGGAAATCAAATGGAAGTGATGTGCTCACAGATGTACAATTTCCTTTGATACGCAATGAAGAATATTTAAGATGATAAACAGAATTTCAGCCTCGTGTCTTCTGATATCAAATATATCTACACTCGTTGATAAAAGTAAAAATATCATCGCAAACCTCCGATATTTGCAACTCATGATTTTATGTTTTATATCAGAAGACACGAGGGTGAGATGTCCTATATCTATATTTGACTATAGTTTTCTCTGTCTGTGTACTTGCAGGAGAGTCCCGGGCCCCAGCACAATGCCGGAGTGGCTGCGAGAGTACGAGCGGGTGGCGGTCAGGCAGCAGGAGTACCTTCAGCGAATACGGGACTTGCGCAGAAGTCTTGAAAACAGGGACGAACAGTTCATGATGCTAGCAATACAGCGCATGCGCACTCTTCAGAAAGGAAAGGTCCGTGATCCGAAGTACCCCGAATTTTCTCAACAGCCTCGAAAGATGTACAACATGGGACCGGAAGCTTTTCCTCAACGCGCATGCGTACTGCACGACAGGCACGGAAGGTTTTACATGGCGCCACACGTTTTACCAAGGAAGTTAGCGCCCCTTGTGAAAAATAAGAGGCGACTTCCTCCCATTGCACCGTTCGCGCCCGTCGATCGTCTAAAGACGGACTATGAACCCATCGAGGCCATCGCGGCTCGCAACCAAATCAACCTTCGACATTACATGAAAGTAGGTCAAAACGAGAAAGATGGCCGAACTCCAAGGCAACCGTTGTCAGTGTCAACAGTGACTGTTCACGGGAGTGACGATGAGATCGGGGACGTTGATGAGGTGTCGCTGGAATACATCACAGACGTTAGTTCTAGGAAGTCCCTGGACACTAGAAGAATGTGAAATATGTGGAGACTGGAAACCAAAGTCACTTACTCCTGCCACGATAAAAGAGGCCAGGGGCTCGTGGCACACAACAAACTTAACACCAGTGTACCAATGCACCAAGGCAATCACCCGTAGGGTCCATCATATTAACATGCAAACTATTTCGAAAGGATCCTCTGGTTCGCCACCGAATAGAGTTAACAATACTGCGTTGTACTACATGTTGTATCCAAATGGCGACTGTTTCAAAGTCCTTTAACATTGTACTAATTCTGCCCTAGCGATTTAAGGTTACCTTTGTAATTGTGGTACTGGTCCCCTGCTGTGAAACATACTGAAATAGGTTTTATTGCCTACTGTTTAGCCTTTAGCCACTGGACAATGTGAAATATATCCACACTAAACACGAGTGAAATATATCACCTTGTGAGCAACTGTAGATGGAGGTCTAACGTCAGATAGGCGTTAATGGAATATATCACCTTGTGACCTACTGTCGATGGAGGTCTAACGTCAGATAGGCGTTAATGGAATATATCACCTTGTGACCTACTGTCGATGGAGGTCTAACGTCAGATAGGCGTTAATGGAATATATCACCTTGTGACCTACTGTCGATGGAGGTCTAACGTCAGATAGGCGTTAATGGAATATATCACCTTGTGACCTACTGTCGATGGAGGTCTAACGTCAGATAGGCGTTAATGGAATATATCACCTTGTGACCTACTGTCGATGGAGGTCTAACGTCAGATAGGCGTTAATGGAATATATCACCTTGTGACCTACTGTCGATGGAGGTCTAACGTCAGATAGGCGTTAATGGAATATATCACCTTGTGACCTACTGTCGATGGAGGTCTAACGTCAGATAGGCGTTAATGGAATATATCACCTTGTGACCTACCTTAGATGGAGGTCTAACGCCAGAGGCTGAAGTATGATCACACAAACCATGCACGATAATAAAAATGCTTGTCTGTATGATTATGAAAGATCTGTTTGACGATGGGAGATGATAAAAAATGTCTTGATGTTATGGACGTCAATATTTAGATTAGTTAAACAGAAATACGCTTGACGTATTGTATGCAAAGAAAATGACAATGTTATGTTTGGAAAGAGTAACATAAATATGAACATTCAAACAGATAATTTAACTATAATGAAGGAAACTGTTGTGATAATGATATCGCAAATCCAATCATTGGAAAACAATGATAAAGCAGAGAAACCCAACAGAAAAAAAAACAATAATAAAAAATGTTTATTTACGGTTACATGGGCATCATTAGTGACAACTTTAAATATACAATTTGTGATAGATTGCATTTGCAAGCGTCATATCCAGAATATTATCTTTACAAGAAACATAAATGCATTGGACACATTACAATTCATTATAAATATGACAGAGACTGCACAGAACACCTATGTCACATGAATAACTGAATGGACTATAATGTTTTAGGATAGTACTGTACTGTCTGTGGTGATATAGCTAGCTATGACTCCTAGAATGCCAATAGAACAGGCCTACATGAACTAGCCCATTGTCATATACCGTGTTCTTTTCTGTATAGATGAATATGGTTTTACGTAGTCTAAACAAATGTAGTTATGCTGGGATGACGTTAATTATTGGTTAATGATGATAAGGTAGATCATAAATATAGCGTTAAAGGTCGTTCCTGCATGAAAACTACCGAGTTGCCTATGCAATGCCGTGACCATATAAGGATGGTACAGAGTCTAGGCAAACGTGAAGTTGATCTGGTAGCAGGCTACCGGTGTCCCGTTCATCGTCATGTTCACCTGCCCGAGGTAGTCGCCGGAAGGCAGGGGGAGAGAGAAGTCGATCTCAAACTCGGTCTTGGGGAATTTGTAATTTCCCTGAAATGAAATGTTAAATATGTATCAACACTTGGACGTCGCTCCCTGGAATTACTACGTTCTGTTGGATCGGCGTTTCAGTAGCTTGTATCTTTCAACTGCTCAAATACATCTAAAAGGTTATCTGAAGCTAATTGGCAAAACGTTTACTAAACAAAAACATCTAACAAACAATGATACTATATTGAAGGCAGTTACTTAAAACAATTCTCGTGCCTGAGGTGAACAAAATTCCTTCAGTGTCACTGCACTGGTATATTGTTGTACCACTTGCCACTTATGGCTGAAATATTGCTCAAGTGGCATTTAAGATTTAGAATAAACATTACCATATTTCATGAAAGTTCTAAATTTGGTATTACATTGTAGGAAAGTAATTGAATATATACTTACGAATTACACTAAGGAAACACATACTCGAAAGTATTTTAAATGGCTAACAAGAACATTTCGTAAAAAGTTAATGCCACCTATTTCAAAAACCAAACTCCGCCACTGGTTCGGCCACTGTTAGTAACGACTACGAAATTATTTGAGGCACTCACCACATTGAAGGGGCACTTGCAGGGAATACCGTGGTCGATGAACGGTTGGGGACACTCCGAGATGAGGTCGAGGATCTCACAGAAGTCATCGTAGTTGCACGATCCGAACTGGTCGATGCATGGGATCGTGATCCAGTTGCTTAGAACCTTCTTCTTGATAAGCACTCCAGTCTGGAACAATTTAATAGCAATACAATGTAACAATTCACTGTTTGGACTTAATATGTGTACACGAACTACAATGATACACGCGAAGAAGGTGTGGGTATTAGTCTAGTGTTTATCAACCATGAAGTACAAACTCTGTTCATTGCCAGTTCCATACGTTAAAGAAAGTAGCTTCCTGCTACTTACGTATAGTAAAACAATTTAATTGACAATTCAATTATGATTTGACCCTAAAGGATTTTTTTTAGATCTGTCTTCCCATGTTCAGGTACTTATTTAAACAGCAATGGGGAAGAAGTGCCTTTCTCAAGGACACTACACTACACAGTTAATACTCAGTTTAAAACGACTCCATAGGTGTTATCCCTAGCGAAGAAGAAAACAATACTAAATAAGGCCTACCAAAGAAAAAATCGAATTGCAATTAAATGCATCGATATGTACACACAGAAAGAGAAAATTTGCATCGTAAATCAACAATACGGAATGAAATAAAGCAAATCTGCACACACAATCAGCGACTATTAATATACACTAGGTTCCAAAATGAAAGACGGGAAGTGCAACACTGTGACTGCGCATGCTCAGTAACCAAAGCGGAGCAAAAATGACATTTCACCGATGTGATGAAGAATTGTTATTTGTTTCATGAACATTTTAGTAAACCATTTTCATCCTTCTTTAATTCATAAAACAAGTAGTAAAATGTCATCCGCCATTTTGGAGTTGGACAGCGCATGCGCAGTCACAGTGTTGTGCTTCGCGTCCTTCATTTCTCGTCGTCGTGTATTTATATTCGCTGATCGTCGCATTTGTGTGAAGTTCGCTTAATTTCATTTCGTATCTCTAATTTACGATGCAAATCCGTCATTTTATGTGTGCATTTCGATGCTTTTCGTTGCAAATCGATTTGTTCTTTGGTAGGCTTGAAATTGTATGAAGACGAACCTGAAGTGGACTTCCAGCCGTCTTCATGAAGTCAGCCTCGAACTGGAATCCGACGTTACCAGGGATTTGGATGGGGTCAGGGGTCACCTGGAACCCAACCAGCTTGGCAGTAGCAGTAGCCGGATTCCCACAATTTTTCACATTGAAGGTTGTCAGTTTAGTCGACGCCTTGATACCCTGCAAATAGAGATAATACATATGGAAATGGAGATGGCGACGGCGAAGAAGTTAAAATGGAGATGGAGATGGAGATGGAGATGGAGATGTAGATGGAGACGGATGTGAAGATAGAGAAGGTGATGGAGATTGAGATGGAGGTGTAAAAGGTGATGTTCATTGAGATTGAGATGGAGATGGAGGAGGTGATGGACATTGAGATTGAGATGGAGGTGTAGAAGGTGATGTTCATTGAGATTGAGATGGAGATGGAGATGGAGATGGAGATGGAGACGGATGTGAAGATAGAGAAGGTGATGGACATTGAGATTGAGATGGAGGTGTAGAAGGTGATGTTCATTTAGATGGAGATGGAGGAGGTGATGGACATTGAGATTGAGATGGAGGTGTAGAAGGTGATAGAGATGTAATGGATATCGACATTGAAATATATCAACGATAGACATCGAAATATGCATATGTTGCGCTGATACATGAAAAAGAAGTGAGTTATCAATAATGATGACATTGCTGATCCAAGCATTTATACCCGCGGCAGTACATTGTACCGAGGTTGTGGAGAAGCGATGATAACTTATCATATTGTTGTCTATCAGACACTAAGTGTCTGTCTACTGTCTAGCATATGCAGGATAACCAGGTCACTATTCTGTGATAACATATGTTATCACTCGTCCGAACAGATACAAATTGATGGAAACTCCCACATACAAGTTGGACTTTATTCCTTGGAGAAATTTTTACTAGGATAAGAAGTTTTGAGACTCAATAATAAATGAAAAGAGAAACATGTTATTTATAGGAAATGTACATATATACATTAAACCCTCCAAATTGTCTATCAGAATATTAATGTTTTGCAATGATAATTCAAATTTCGAGATCAGATTCATTTGAATTGTTAAAAGAATACAGAAATATTATATAATGCAATACGATGGTGAATATCTTTGGAAAGATCTTGCTTTTGTTTTCAATACTTGATGTGCATTTAAAAATGATTTGTGATACAACAAAGTGTCATTGTAACTGGATTAAAACACTTTGTTTCTTTGCTAATTCTTGTCTCTTCTGGAGTAGCTCAGAAACATCGTTCAACTTATGCTGTGTTGTCAATATTAAAGAAAGTGCAATCCATATCACACGTTGTTGCATTAATTTACAATGTTTTTAAAACACAGCTTCAAATCAAGATAAGGGGCGGGTCGACTGTAGCGTTACTTACGTGTTTTTGGAAGTAGGATTTGGGCATGTATCTCTCCGGCGTACGAGGACGCATCAGAATGTTGACGATGTCGTGCGCATCTTTCTCAGCATCTTCGTATGCGTTGAAGGTCACTACACCATAGGCCACTGCGACAACGCAGAATAGGGCAGCAACTGAAAGGGACCTCATCTTGGAAACAGGACGATTAGTTGATGCGACCTAGCAAGACGCCTGTCCTTGGTGAAGTGATGATAACGAAGTGCGGTCCTCTATGTATATAAATCTGTATATTGGTCTATATTTGCATATCAATAGCCGTCCCAAGGTATATCATATCTAGGTATGATAACAACTTCGTCTAGCGGTGTCTACAACCACTAATCACCGTGTCTTCTTCTTTACCACCATCCTGTTTATACGTGATGCAATTGTAATTTTATAAGATAAGATAAGATAATAATTTTATTATCCTGAAATAAATTAATCAACCATATTGAAAATAATGAAGAGTCTTCATTTTTTGAGTTCAGAGCACAGGTTTATGACCCTTGAAGTTCTTAATAAAAAAACCGACAAATAAACGTAAATGATAATTTAATTTGGAAGATTATACTTTACTGCAGTAAAATATTACAATCTGGAAAGCACCATCGAAAGGTGGATATACTTATCAATTCACACTACAGCTGCATACAGAAAGTGTGTTACCTACTTGTGCTTTTTAGTGCAAATATCATGTACTTTGACATGTCTTAGAAGCATTATATCGACGTGAAAAATAGAACGATCACATTGCCTTTTTTTGCATTATAAGAAGACAGTCGAGTGTTCTATAACATAATCTATAATAAGTTGAATGCCCACAGTAAACATTTATTGTTTTTGCCGGTCTTTGAAGAGACCAGAAGTCTATCTTCTGTGAAATATTCAGTAAGAGATCAATTTGGTCAAAAATACATCATATCCTGCCTCTTATACTCATTTAATGTATTTGTGATGAATTCGTTCTCATTTAGTCAAAATGAAAACTTTTATTTGAAAATTAATAAAATTTGAATTTTCAAAATTTGACTCCTGTTTAATGAAGAAATCCGTTAATGGAAGGAGATAACACATTGGACCATTGGAATAATGATTATAATAACAAGTAAAAATTGTTTTCAACTCATGCAGTGTATATATTAAAAAAAAGCAGAGAAATAAAAAAGGAGAAGACTTACATCACAATATTTATTTACGATTGTTGTCAACAACTGAGTCCTCCACATGTATATAATATATTACAGCTTAAAATAAACATGTTCTGACAAATTGCATTTGCGAGCATCATGGATGCATTGGACACTTGATTATATTGTTGTATTTTTATATTGTTATATTGTAATGTGTTTAAGTGTTTGCTACAGACGTACGTGGTTACAGAGCGCAAGTGAATCAACCGGAAATAGCGGTCTTCATTGGGCGTGGTTTTCATGAACGTTATTGACTCGAATCACAGTTAATTTCACGATTTCAACGAACTTTCATATCAAGTATTGTTTCAGGATAACGTGGAGACTACCATTAATTATATTTCAGAAATTATTTCATCTTTCATTTCAAGGAAATTCAAGTAGGCGTTTCTTTTGGTCGACAGTGTAAGTGTAGGTGAATGTGAAGTCAAACTGATGTTGATTCATGATGGCAAGGTAGATCAATGAATATAGCCTTACAGCAGGCCGTCCCTGAAACTGAACAGTAGACTGTAAAATGTCCATTGAAAGAACTCAAAGAATCGGTCCATTATGTAAAGAAGCAGTTGTAAATGAGATTAATTTTATCTTTACCTGTAAAACATATGATGAAATTAGAAGGAAGTTCATATCCATTTATTATTACTTGTCGAAACCTCATGCTATAGCTTTAATTTCCCTATTATGTTCTTCTACTGAACAATATATCAAGAATTTGTCTTTATTCCTAAAATATGCTAGTAAATTAAGAGATGAAATTTTGCAATGATTTTCTTATAAACTTTATTTATGTATAACTCTGTAAACTGGACGTGGGCCGGAGGTCTTGAATACAATAAACTTCTTATCTTGTCTTGCCTTGACTGTCCATAAGTACGGCAGTTACTGAGTCTAGCCAAACGTGAAGGTGATCTGGTAGCAGGCTACCGGTGTCCCGTTCATCGTCATGTTCACCTGCCCGAGGTAGTCGCCGGAGGGTAGGGGGAGAGGGAAGTCGATCTCAAACTCGGTCTTGGGGAATTTGTAATTTCCCTGAAATGAAACATAAGTATCAACACTGAAACCTCGCCCTCTTGACATAGGTACGTCGTTTTTGGCCATTCCTTGTAATTTTCATCTGCTTCAATGCATCCTAAAGAGGTTATCTTAAATAAACGTGCAAACAGTTTCCTAAAGATAGATATACAACCATCAATAACACTATATTAAATTTCATAAGCAACATATAAGCGTTGTCATATGTGTTATTGTCACTTCATGGATATTTTACTGTCTCTTGTCGCCACTGATGTTTGCAATATTTCAAAACGGACGTGACAGAGGTAGGGTACAAATTTACCAAAATAGATTGCTAAATTTGGAATTATTTTGTGAAAAAATGTGTCCTGAATCTTACTGAGCCATAAACAGCATGTCACTCGCACCAGGTGTTGAACATGAACGTATTGGTCATTATAAAATGTGCCTCTAATTTGCCAGTCTGTGTTTAAAAATGACGTAATTCATATGAAATAAAACATAAAAATGAATCAGTGAAATATGTAGAAACTCACACAATTACCTTTCAGAAATGTTTCAATTTATAAAAACAAATTGATTCATCTATCATATATAACATCTATACAATCAAGATATCTTCGAAGTAAATAAGCATGAAATTAACATCTTTTTAAAAAAATCAGAACCGATTACAGGGGAGATAACTCATCATTGGCAAATTAAATTCTTTCGCCGTTTTTCACTTTAAAGAGTTATTAAATATAAGAGTTTTATCAAAATCGTAATCCTATTTATAAGACACTGTAAATGAACACGTGCAGCTGCCAGGACAAGTAGATTTGAAACTATAGGGTGCGCAGAAATTCGCTCATTCTGACATCATAAAACAAATGCATCTGGTATCAATAAAACTAATCGTTTGTTTGGAAGTATGTCAAACAACTTTCGAGAACATATTTCAAATGTTGTGTAAAATTATCTAAATTACAAAACTTCACACTGGTTTCGTTCAAGACATGACAAAATTATTCGTGTAAAAATCTCAGTTTACGATGAAGGTGTTCACTACGGTACGCGTGGGTAGGCTCAACACTTCCTCATGGCCATGATGAAATAATAATGATAATGCATCCTTTAACGAGCGACTAGGAAGATACATGAAGCACTCACCACATTGAAGGGGCACTTGCAGGGAATACCGTGGTCGATGAACGGTTGGGGACACTCCGAGATGAGGTCGAGGATCTCACAGATGTCATCGTAGTTGCATGATCCGAACTGGTCGATGCATGGGATTGTGATCCATGTGTTAAATATTTTCTTCTTGATAAGCACTCCAGTCTGCAAGACAATGTAAAATTCACCTTTTGGACTGTATATGTACATGAGCTACAGCAATAGACAAACACCAAACTATTAACCTATTACTTGTATACCTAAAAGATAAATCAAACCCTAATATATCCTCTGGTGACGAGGAACACCATGCAATCACTGCAGCAAATATAGCTGTATCATTTTCTCATTAACTTTCTAAAGGGAAATTTTCTTAAGCCTAGAATGCCGCTTCTGTATCCTCCGTTACAAATGGGACACGGGAAACGTATGTAATGTTTTTCAAACTCGGAAAAATAAGGTGAAAACTGCAGTTGTAATTGAAGAAACGAAAGTATCAGATTATTTTAACTGTTCTTTAGGGGTTCGACAAAAATGTGCAATTAGCCCTTGTTGTTTTCCATATTTCACAAGGAGCTGTCTGTATCTATGAGTGACTTTTCTAAATAATGACATATTCATGCCAGAAGAGGTTGTGATATTTTTTATTATATGACGAGCAGTGAAATACTGGGATTTATCAGTGAAATAAACTGTCTATCAAGCTACAGTGAAAATAACTTATATTTTCACTGCGAACGGTGACTGATATAATTTGACGTCATAAAACAATGGTCTCGCGCGGCGATTTTACTTATGACGTCACAGTGTTACTGTGGTGACGGGCTCTTCCTTGCGGCCGCTTGGCGTGAAAACGACCCTTTTCGGACGTAATTACAAGGATAATATCATATAATAAAAAGAATATCCGTCAATTCTTGACAAATACCATGTTTATCTCATCTCGTGAGGTAGACAAGTTATATATTTTCACTCGTGGCTGCGCCACTCGTGAAAATATAACCTTTCTACCTCACTCGATGAGATAAACATGATATTAGTCAAGAAAAGACAGATATCCTCTTTTTACCTTTTGCTGATGATCTCATATTAGTTGCTGATGCACTTCAGAAGTTGCAAAAGCACCTAGACATTCTCCATAAAAATTGCCGGAAATGTTGCATGGAGATTAATATTACTAACGGAACAAAAGTGATTGTTTTTTCGAAACATTGGACGGTAATCAATATTTGAGAAATTGACGTATAATGATATAGAAATCGAAGTAGTGAACGCATTCAAGTATCTTGTCGCTATGAAGGCACCTTAACTTGCATGGACAAAGGCACATATCTATTCCCAATAAGCCTTATTCGTAAATGTAATATACGAATTCGAGATGCATATATGATAATTGATATGAATAGTGTCCCAATATTGATGTACAGGAGCGAAATATGGGAAAGGAAATAAGGAAATGAAACAGCTAAAACTCTGTCCCGATCATTCTGTAAATTTGGATGAAATATAAGTAAATCTTTTCGAAATGTAGCAATGTAAGGAGACAGAGACTGATTCAGATTAATTGTCATGCCATCAATAGGTACCCGCACCAATCACTCCTATGATGAAACAAACGTGTTACAGAAAACGCACTAAGTGAGTATTTTACATTAAGAAGCTATTATTCACTTATGGATAACTTCATGTTTGGATGCAACGGAGAGTTTCTGATGACATTTGAAATAAGATTAATCGACTGTGCAAAACAAGACTGATATGCAATACTTACAAAACAAGAATCCTTACGGTTTCATTCCACTATTAAACCATCATTTACTTCAGAATTGTACAAATATTATCTCTAAATGATATAAAATATCGGGAAGCACTTATAACTTAAATTCAGAAGCTGTTTTGACCGTCATAGAATACGATGTATAAGAAAAGGTTTTCCTGATTATGTCCTGATTCTGAATTTTCATTCGGGAAACTTCCCATTTTCCGGTACCTTAGACAGCTGGGTTGACTTAGTGCAATATAAAAGAAATGCCTTGCCTAGGGACATACACGAACACAGTGTGTGACCAAGGTCCGTTTGGCATGAGAGGCAAATTGCTAACACTACACCAATACAGTTCGCGAAACGTCAGCTATAAACACCCCAAACAAGAATGTCCCTAGGTGTAGAGCCAAGTGAAGAAAAATAAAAGTTCTCAATACGGACTGTACTGTACGAAAACGAACCTGAAGTGGACTTCCAGCCGTCTTTGCGAAGTCAGCCTCGAACTGGAATCCGACCTTACCCGGGATATGGATGGGATCAGGGGTCACCTGGAACCCAACCAGCTTGGCAGTAGCGTTGGCCGGGCCGCAGTTTTTGACGTTGAAGGTTGTCAGCTTGGTCGAGGGCTTGATACCCTGCAAATATATACACCCGGAGATGGAGATGTAGACATATTGATATGATATTAAGATAATGATGTAGACAGAGACAGATATGGAGATATTGATGTAGACAGAGACATATATGGAGATATTGATGTAGACAGAGACAGATATTAAGATATTGATGTAGACAGAGACACATATTGAGATATTGATGTAGACAGAGACAGATATGGAGATATTGATGTAGACAGAGACAGATATGGAGATGATGATTGAAATAGAGATGGAGATTGAGATAGTAATGACGAAAGAGTTAGCGATAGAGATGTAGTACGAGATTGAGATGTAGACAGAGTTGAAGCTGGAAAGAGATATAGAGAGATAGGAAGACGGAGTTGAAGATGGATAGAGATGGAGAGAGATTGGAAGATGGAGATTGAAATGAAAGAAATAGAGAAGAGTACAGGTTTAGGGCCGCATGGGGACATACTCATAAACGGTATCTAAGACGTAATTTGCCAGAGTCGGGAACCGCTTTGTAGACGGTGATGTGGACGATGATGTGGACGGTGATGTGGACGGTGATGTAGACGCTGATGTTGACGCAGGAGAAGAAGCAGGATAGTTTTAAGCAGGTTTAAGCAAGTGTGTATTAAAGGAGAAAGCCGATGAAATGTGGGCGCATATAATCGAACTGCATGCTTCGACCGTGTTTGCATACTTATTAATTCATGCCACATACGACTATCTGGAACCAGAGATTGTACGGAATCATAGACATACATAGAAACCAAGATCGGGGTTAAACGGACACTATGCAGAAATAGACACAGACACAGACAGAAACCTGAATATGAGGGAGACAGCAGGCGAGGTTGCAATGTACAAATAATACAATGATGTCGAGAGGCGAAGCATTAAGTTTTCAAGCATGTTTTTGTGAAGATTCGTGAGAGAAGAAGTGAGTTATCAAGAATGGTGACAGTGCTGATCTCCGCGTTTATACCAGGTACGTTGTAGCGAGGTTGTAAGAGCCGATGATAACTATATCATATTGTCTTTCAAAACCAAGTGTCCGTATGATGACCAGGTAACTGCCCCGTGATAACATATGTTATCAGTCGTCCAACAGATACAAATTGATGGAAACTCCCATACACAGTGCACTTTGCTCCTTGGGGAATATTTTCTAGAATAACAGAAAACGCCTTTCAAGTAAGAAATTAAAAGAAAAGTGCAGCCAAGCAGTGATAGTTCATAATTTAAACTAATCTGACTTGTAAAAAAAACCATACCGAAATATTACTTTATCAGTATGCAGCGAAACAACGTTTTAAAAAGATGATGTAACTTCGTGTAACTTCGTGTTGTAATCATAAATATTGTTTTCAATGAAAGGGAAAATAAGAATGAAGGGTGTTGGTGGACAGTTTCATTACTTACGTGTTTTTGGAAGTAGGATTTGGGCATGTATCTCTCCGGCGTACGAGGACGCATCAGAATGTTGACGATGTCGTGCGCATCTTTCTCAGCATCTTCGTATGCGTTGAAGGTCACTACACCATAGGTCACTGCGACAACGCAGAACAGGGCAGCAACTGAAAGGGACCTCATCTTGGAAACAGGACGATTAGTTGTGCGACCTAGCAAGACGCCTGTCCTTGGTGAAGTGGTGATATCAGTATGGTGTCCTCATATATACGTGCATGTAGGTCTGTGTATTGGTCTACATGTGTAAATCAATAGATTTACCAGGTTTCATATCATATCTGAGTATGATAACAGTGATATCTACAGTGGTTAATGTGTCTTCTCCTTTAAGGGACACTCCGTATGTTATTGTAGTAACATAAGTCAAAATTTACCAAGGGTGTTATTTTATCGAGAAGTAATGACTGTTGTAGAAAATTACCCTTTTAGTGCCAGTATAATTACATTATTTAGATGTTTAATCGTAAATATGATCGAAAACCGGACAATGTTCCACGGCTTGCACGCGTCAATTGTTCAAACGTTATTGTGAAAACTTATATGTAGCAGACAAAAGGACAAATATTGGTTGGTACTGTTCATTATAATATTTAACTGAAAAACGTGTAAATGGGGCGCATGAATTCGGCTTCTCATCGTGTACATGCATTTAGCCGCTGCTCGAGTTTACTTGAAAGCAAAGTATTGTCAAATATTTGGCGTTATGAGACACATATGCAAGTCGAGTGAGATGATTTTGACGTAAATTAGGACATTTGATATTTTTGTATGTATGAAATCTAAATAAAATTCCATGAAAAACACGCTTTAATTACGTCACAACACGTGGAGCCAATGTGATTTTGAAGAGACAATATTATCCTGAAATGAATTTTAGATTAATATTGGACATGAACAGTTTTCAAAAATAAGTTCTTTTTATAGAGCTTTATTACCCTTGTTGTGAATATGATGTCGAATAAAAAACTAATAATCATAGACGACAATTCACCGAGGAAGATAATTACTTACCGGTAATGTTTACAGCAGGAATAGAATTATATATGTGAAAGTTTCAACAAAAGGGTATACATAAAAATCATAACAATAATTACATTGGCATTTAAATGTAATAATGGCTTATAATTCATATTTTACAAAAAGTGATCATCTGAGACGTAAGGCAATTAGGCGATGGTTGTGAAGTGGACATGAAATGTGCTGATATATTAAAGAGCCATTCAAAGACAACATTATTTCTTTTCAACACATATAAATTATATCAATCACTAGAGAAATGTTTCATCTACATTATTCTAAGAGGAATTATACGTTTCATATCATCACAATTCAATGTACTTTTGTCGCAAAAATACATATACTCTAGAATAGCGTGGCAACTGAATGGGATGTCATTACACTGATTTTCCTTTATTCCATTCTACGTAATTTATACGTCAGTATAGTAACGCACATGTCAATTGGTCTGCTCGACTTTCTTACTCTGGTGATTAATCTTACACAAATTATTACACAAATATATATACATATTCGCCTTGATTATTCAAGCAAAATACATGGTTTGGAAAACAGCTATTCAAATAACTGTAGGAAATACATATTGTATTAAAGGTACTGAAGCATATTATGTTTTCTCAAATTTTACATGTATTGTTAAAGTTTATACAATACAGTTAGAGGGTAAACATCTCATTACACGATCCAATAAGCCGCATCCATATAAAACGGATCTCCCTATCGGAAGAAATGGTGCAACGAATAAAGCGACACTTGTGTGGAACTCTTAAGTGTGGGAGGTTGATTTGTAAGTCACATGGGAATTTGAGAGTTCAGACAGCAATATGGTTGACCATTCATCAAGTAACCATAATTAAAACTCTACTCTGAGTGTTTAGGTACAGCTGCATCAGTCAATTTAATTGAACTATCTTCGAGTGGCCATTTAATGTTAACACCTTAGAATGGTTACACGAAGATAAATGGACTCGCATGGCTTAACCGAACCATGTACATTCGTTTTGGGACGCTTTTTGTTAAATGAGGAGTAATATTTAGCCATTGGTAACACTTACTTAACTTTTCGTGAGATCACTTTCTTTCAGTAAATACATGCTAGAGCGCCTTTAAGTGATAAATATCTAAACCTCTACGACATTATATTTCCATTTCCGGAAGGTCTTTGTTTCTTTGTTTACAATGTTCGAGTCGACCACAATACTCTGCGCGGTAAAATAATAGATGAGATATATTGTTTGACTGCAAAACACCTTTACTGATTAGTGCAATTTCTCTGCTTATGTGGTGTTGAACAAAAATGTCACTGTAATGAATAGTTAATACAAATACCCTAAGTTCCGTCCTGTTACGGAACACTACTGTCATTTTAGCAAGTCACAAACACCTCCTGGAGTAAGATCTCTTCCCTTTTTTAAAACTTATCTTGAAAGAAACCTGCGGAGCAAAGCCGTTTTCTCATCCGTCATGCAGATATCCCATCCTGTAACCAGCGCCATTTTAACAGTGCCGACATCCCGACAGTAGACGCCAAACATTGGCCACATGTGCTTGGAGACATCAACTTTGTCTAATACAGCTATCACTTTCATCGACCCAATATCAAGGAAAGCCAGTCTTTCCTTGTCGACATCAGAAGCTACTCCGAAATGCAGAGTTGCGGAAGATTCCGGTTTGTTGTCCAGGGTTCTCGGACTACACAGGACATGATGCCCATGTTTCCATATCATCGTGCAGATGGATCTGTGTTCAGTGCAGTGACGCACACTCAGACAACAGCCCGTGGACAGCTGGTCCAGACTGTGGTGCTTGTCCTGCTCCTCCTGCTGAACCAACCCGACCTCCAGAACCAACTTGTGGCCTGTCAGGACTGTATCAATGGATGTCTTGGTCTTCACTTCGAAGTAGCAGGACGACTCGTTCAAGGGGAGAGGAAGCGAGCTGCATGTTCCCCAGTAGTTGTGGAAGCTGTTCGCACCTGTTCCAGAGTCAGGGATGATGGTGTTCACGAGTTCCTCTTCAGCGTTGAGGCTTACCTGCTGCAGGTTGACTCTCTCTTTATCAAACACAATTGGAGGACCTGTAATTTTGGAATGAAACAATCGATGGATTGCACTTCTCTTTAAAAATAGTTTTATTTGTTGAAGTTTAAGAAGCTTAACATATTGATTAAGCTGATAACACGTCACTACAAAGGTGCCCATTCCTGAGAAAGATGGAAAGAAGATAAATCTGTGAAATCGTGGTGGACATTGTTGAGCCCTCTCAGTGATTGCTGTATTCAAACGAGTCTGTCTAAATTGCCCGAGAGCTGTTCACGAATATACATGTATGTTTACTTTACCTTCTCATAGCAATAGTTCGTTTAACTTTGACCAAACTTTTGCAGTGGTGATATGCGGTGTGTATGTTTAACTTTTGTAATATGTATACGATTTAAAAAGGCATATTTTCAAATCATATATCAGACTTTTATCGTCAAATCATTTGATGATAAATTGTTCCTTCACACATACAGGATAAGATTACTTACGTTGAAGGAGATAACGTTTGTCCACGATGTACGATGTCATATTTACCCCTATAAGGACAAACAAAACAAAGAAATAATATAGTTCGAGACATACATTCAGTATAATGAATATGAATAATATACAGTACAAAAACACCTCTTCAATGTAGATGTATGGCCAATACTGATCATGTGTCTTATTGAGATAAAGGAAGGTGACATGATAAATAATAAAATAGAGAGAGAGAGAGAGAGAGAGAGAGAGAGAGAGAGAGAGAGAGAGAGAGAGAGAGAGAGAGAGAGAGAGAGAGAGAGAGAGAGAGAGAGAGAGAGAGAGAGAGAGAGAGAGAGAGAGAGAGAGAGAGAGAGAGAGAGAGAGAGAGATATTTAAAACATGAAAGACAAGAAATGAAAAAAGACAAACCTTGTTTATACAGCCCAGCTAGACATGTCTCTTTCTCCCCAATCATCTACGTAAAGAAATACTTCAAGTTGAGAATCAGTAATTACTCAGACTCTGGGAAACGCGTGTTACTTACTAATAGTGCACTATAATAACATTACACAATGATAAGCGGTATCCCGATTAGGTGAAGATTTGAGGGTTTTAAATGTTTAAGCCAAAATAAAAAAAACGAAGCATTTTCATAAAAAGTGATTGGTCACACTACCAAGTTTTATTGAGCTAGGTCTTTCATTTTCAAGTTTTAACTTTGTTATAATTCAAAGGTGTTTATGAATAAACGAAGAAATGGAATACACACGGCCAAGTATAGTTCATATGACCTCCAAATACCTTGCTTAATGACAACATGACTGCAAACCACAATGTTTCGAATTTGAATATTATTGGGGGATTATCCTTTGACTTCGAAGGCTTAACGTTCCGATACTCTAAACATTTAATTATTCTGATATTCATTAAATATTCGTAGTTCTCATTAGGTCCGTATAGGGGAAATTTATGAACTATAACCTTTTTTAATTTACTATGCAAAAGGTGTCAAAGGCGGTAACCACTCCAATAAAACACAGGCGCTCAATGGGACCGACATCGTGCTTGATTCTACAATATAGAACGCCAACTCGCCTTCTTTTTCTTGAATATAACTTATTGAATAGAACGTGGGATTCTTACTGACAAACAATCCTAAGGTTTCTAACAGCGTATTGTGGCCTAGTGGTTAGAAGCGCTGACTACCAAGCGAAGGGTTGCATGTTCGGTTCCATGTTCATGCATTACTAAAATTAATTTGTGTATAGTTGTCTAGATATTTAAGATCCTATCCTATACACCAAGACAAAATACATCAGTCTCGAAAAATGTACCATTACTGAAAATATCTAAACCTAACACCCCTCCTGACTGGGACAGTCAATGACCAGTAGATTCCTAAATAATAATCAACTGATAACACAATAGAGTAACGGCTTGACCATGGATTAAGCAAGAATAGTGAAATATCGCCAATATAAAACACTTTAACCATAGAAGATATAAAAGGAGTAAGTTGCTAATGATTATGCATCTTAAGGAAGAATCTGTTGGTTTTGATGTCTCACCTTGAGATGCGTGTCTCTCTCTGAAGTGAGTTTTGAAACAGATGCTTCAGACTTGACAAGTAACTCTTTTCTGCCTGACAACAATTTCGCAGCTTCTGAAAATTCAGGTTATTCAAACATTACCACTGACGACGGCTAATCTCGTTCAAATTAGTCAAAAACAACGAGCAGACTCTAGGTCAAACTGAGATAAACTTTTGCTGAGTACACTTAGCTGTTTAAACCCACATACTTAAACTAAGTTATAAAAATAATGCATAAAAAGCATACAATGTAAACCAAATTGCTAAGATTTGGTGAACATGTCGAATGTACTACATGTTGAAAATGCATGATGTATTCAACGTTCCAAGTATCTCATTGTATAAACATAGATACATATGGACTCACCTATATTATTGTCTTCAAGCTGTTTCCTCATATCCTCAACAGCAGATTCCAGTTCCCCAATTCTAGCTGTTTTACTATTCATCTCTTTCTCCAGATCCCCAATTTTGGCTGTCATGCTCTTCAGGGTTTTCTGTTAACGTAATATAACGAGTAAGTTAGAATGAATGTAGGACCTGTAATTATATAAATATTTTTTTATGAAATAAATCAGATTTAAAACAAAATGTCATTCTCGTTTATGTAATGTTTATTTTTATGTAATGTTTATATATATATATATATATATATACATTGGATTCGGTAAAATCAGGCAGACTAAGACTGATTTTATTACCTTGGTAATTACCACAGCCGCTTCATTTTCCCTTTCATTGTCTTGTTCTACAAATTGATAAAAACATAATGTTAAGTACTAGGTCTGTGTATGCACCTGAAATATAGGCGGCTCTGAATAACTTAGAAGAAGAGGATTGTTTTACTTTTGTCTCACAGATTTTGATATTTGACGCCTGAAAGAATACATTTCTTAGTATTTAAAAGTCATCTTCAATAAAAGGGAAAACATATCTTAATTATCCATCCTTTATCACAACAAAAATGATATCATCTATGCTTCATTACATCAACCTTTATGACGTCATTCCTTACAATTGCGATCTATCAAATGCGACCTCGAAGATGTAAAGAACGTAGGTTTTATATACTATTTTCATACAGGCAGAACACATTGTAGCCACCAAAGATGACCTAAATCACTTTTCGAACGTTTGCCAACATTGAAAGTTCACGCAAATGAAATTATTCAACATTGCCGACAAACTGTTTAACAGTGCCTTAATGTTCGTGAATAACGCACACACATCAATATCCCTTACATTTGTTAGTATGGGACTCACATGCAATTTTAGATGATTGGAAATGCTCCATAGAAAGTATACGTCCTGTCAATTAACCTGCTATCAAAAGGCAAAAGGAAGAAAAAGGTGTATTTTTACCGTTGAATATGCTGATTTCCTCGCCTGTAGAACTATCTCCGAAGGACGAGAGGGCCGATCTCAAACCAATGAAGCCTTCATCACAGAAGGGCGAGAGAAGAGACCTCTGTTGTTCAACAACTTTCTGTCCTTTCAGCGAGCTTTGTGGGATCCTCTGAAATATAGTCTTCATCGGTGGAAGAGCATTTTTGGGAGCGTACGTCAGAGTCTTTCTGATGTAGTCAGTTATCACTTCACATCTTGTCTTTTCCAGATTTGCCGTTCTCTGTCGTTCAATGAGATCAGCAACAACATTTGCATTTCTCTGATTGGTAGCAAGGAGCATATGTTCCAGTCTTTTCTGCAGGGCCAATTTCAGACCAAGGAACTTGCCTTTGATATTTTCCATCACCTCATCATATGCCTTCTTTGAGGAGGAAAGTTTCTGTCCAGCATCGTCAACCTGTGAGTCGCAGTTCTCAATCAAAGCCGTGAACTCACCATCCAGATGGGAAAGGAACTGCTGACTACCTTCTACTGCAGCACCAGAATCCTCCACTTCGTGGTCCCTGTGGTCCTCCCGCTGGCATCTCGAACAGATGGTGATCTGGCAGGATCTGTCCCAAGTGTCTAGAGGGTACTTGCGATGGACTCCACAGTACTCATATTCAGCTGCCCCTGGTTCTAAGTCCACCAGCTTCTGGATGGAATGTTTCCTGTTTGCCCTGAAGGCCTCGTGTTGCGTATAGCAGTTCTCACACAGAAAAGCATCACAGTCCTTACACCTGCAGACAGCCTGGTTGCCATCCTCTTCGTGAGTGCACAGGACCTGCTCAGGATGTCGTTGGACTGTCAGGTGGAATATCTCCTTCTCTCTGACCACGTCCTTCTGTAGAGGCGTCTCTGTGAGGTTGACGTCTCTCTGACACGGGCTGCATGAGATCACTCCTCCAGCTGCTGTTGTTGTACACGTCTCGCAAACAGCGTGGAGACACGGGAGCAGGAAAGGGGCGGGGCTGTTCAGTGAGAACTTCCGGTGGCAGGCTGTGCAGGACGGAAACTCTGCCATCACGCAGCTTCTGTAATATGACAGTGTTAACATTACCTTTGAATTGTTGATTGTATAAACTGTACAAATAAGAATATAATCGGTGCTGTATCTTGATAAAATTATACTAAAGCGGTCTTTAACAAATGCTTAAATGTTTACTTTATTGAGAAGTACCGACTGTTACCGAAAACCACCATTTTGATGTTAGTAGGCTTAGCATATTGACGATATGAAGGTAAAAGTAGTGATTTCTGATCGAAAACCGGACAATACACTGCGTGTGGCGCGCGTCAATGAGTCAAACGTAAGTTTGGAATCTTATTTATAACAGACACAAAGACAAATTTGAGTTGATAATGTTTAATAGGTCACATAACTACTTTGCATGTATCTCGGACGTGCAGTTTCGGTTTCTGCACATGCATAATGATGTTACTAAATTTTAATTGGAAACTAGTAATTATGATATATTTGGCGATAAATATGCACGCTGAGTGAATGTATTTGTATTGCAGACGTGTGCACGTGTGGTGAGTTGGAACGTATTAAAGCCAAATAAGATTTTATGAAACAAAATGGATGCACCTTTAACAAATAATTAGTTTATACTTAATTAACTAATTTGTATGTTTAGATACTTCTAATTCATTTTCAATAAAATGCCCTTAAAATTCCAAAATCGGTTTCAAAGTGTATATACTGTAAGAAATTGTAACAATGACATATTTAACAATGCAACATCAGTTTACAAAGCATATATACTTTAGAAAGGAACGCCAGAGAGTCTCTAAACACATTAGGGATCATTATCGGGTATGTCTGACAACACGGGCATTGTCATGCTGACAACGGTTGTCCACGGACGCCATGCCGAACAAGCAATGACAGTAATAATGCTGAAAAAAAATGTAAATTGTCATTCTATCGTTGCACGTCGAGGTTGCCTTGAACCGCATCCGACTGGGACCGGAAGGAGACATTGATAGTACAGCTTGCCATGACGCCACCGCCCCAAGACGACCCTTTTTCTAAACGTTCACGTGGAAGTCGATAAAGGCAGTGACGCCCTTAAAGGGGCAGTATCACGTTTTTTGCAAATTTTATTTTTTCAAAATTCCAAATATTATGATAGTTTATGTCATTTATATTTACTTTAGAGGGCAAAACATCTCATTACTCAAACCAATTATCCGTAGTAGCAACAACGGTGTTGCGTATAAAGCCAAATTTGCATGGCGGCCATTTTATTGTGAACACATTTTATTATGTCGAATGACAAAAACGATTCCCATGGCTTTACGGAACCATGTACACTCATTTTTTAACTTGATTTTCCAAAGAGAAAAGGATGTTTTACTGTTGGTGACATTATTTTCCAAATACATTTCATCGACCTATTTGAGCGAAAAAATGTGCCACTGCCCCTTTAACGAACGCAAGAGTGAACCAGGAACATGTTGTATTACGATGCAGTAGATTCTGACTTCAGACTGTTTCTTTTCGCTGATTTGACGTTCCACCGGTGTTGACCGGGACGAGTGGAGGTGGATGGTTGGATATGAAGACGCCGAGATACCGCATACTGTGTAGCTCCGCGATTCAACATAGCAATAGTTTGGGCCCTCGACTGGTTTAGACATGTCTGATTATTAAGTACATGACATTATGCTGATATTTATTGCTGATAACAACCAATTGGTCGTTTTGATTCAAACGGGGTCTTAATAACCAGTTTATTAGATATTAGTTTGTTGTAACTGTTTAGGTTAATGTACATCCAACATTGCAAGACTGCAATTTGGACAATGAGTTGATAATTCTATCTGTAATGGTATGTTAATAATAGACCACTATTATACCACTAGGTTCCCTTAACTATAACCTAACGATGCTTATTATGCTTCATAATCAAACATTATCTCCATAATCAACGTCTTAACGTCAACTGAATACAGTGATATAACTATTGACAATCACTGATAAATGATAAAGCCCCACTTTAACAACTGAGTCGCTGATAGGTATGTCAGGTATGTTCTCTTGTTTTACAGTCATATTGAGTAAGTCAAGCCTTATTGCATTTATATCTAAACAATATTGGATACATTAAAAAATATTTAAACCCTATTGCATTAATTGTAAAGCCCTTAAACTCTTATTGCAAAGTCACCTTGTACTTATTGTAAAGTCACATTGCACTTATTGTAAAATCATATTGCACTTATTGTAAAGCCCTAAAGCTCTTATTGTAAAGTTACATAGCACTTAAAAGTACATTACATGCAAGTGCATTTTGAAAATGAAATTGCATTTTATCCAATGTGTTCGAAACAATATATATACACTATTTATTTGCTACCGGTAGGTAAACGACTACTGTAGGAACTGTCCTCGCGTGTCAGACGAATTCTGATCAGGGGAAACCGCGAGTTGAATGGCGTGCAGGTAGTTCTCGATATTTTATGAATGCTTCAAGTACTTTGCTTCCAGTAAAGCGCAATGAATGAGCAATGAGACTTCTCAGCCGTGATTACGCCAGTTTATCATCATTATCATTGAAGAACATCAGTTTAATTATCAAGACGACATTTAATCATCAGATAATCATTAGTTTTTCATAATCAAGAAACACCCACCTCATGGTAAGTTTCGCAACAGTTCTAAACTTGGTGACTTTCTTGAAGGTTAAAGGATAGATGAAATGCATTTTTCTCAAGAATGACAGATTATTACCTCTACGTATATTGTATATCGGAATCAATTGAGCATAAAATCGAGACAATATACGCTTGCAATTGATAATTAAGACGATTTTAATTCACCCATTTTATCACTACCGCAATTTGTTCGGCGAATCCTTTTGAAAATGCTCACTGAGGCGTGACTATGATAAGCGACAGGCGGGGCGGCTAGATAGCTACTCCGCCTGTGTCTCGTTAATCAATTAATGATGATTATCACTGCCGCTAAATGAATTTATGAGGTGTATTACATCGCCAAAAAGACATGTTTATGTAATAATTGTGTAATTGTCATCTGCGGAATTACCTACATTGTAGTTGGATATCTAAACATTCAATATATGGGAAATTTAAGTTGGTTTATTGAAGGTTTCTTTGTGAAATTAACAATCAAAATGTTGCGAAATTACGTTGAATTGTGACTATCGCCGAAAATCAAATTCCTCCACATACGTCACAAAAGTCATCCCTTCACGGGTCACACCCCCGCAGAATTTCATTCTGGTTGCCGTAAAAAGCCGTATATATAAGTCATTTACGGACCGATTTCAGAAATTTAAAATCGAGCAATTTTCAAATTGACATCCCATTTTAATGAATCAGATTTTGACCATATGTCATTTCATCTATCCTTTAATGAAATCCTAAGGCGATTTGTCGATTTTCATCGTTACTTGATGAGTGGAAGTTTACCATTGAAGTTTCATAAAAGTTTTAAACTGATTTGGCGAGTAGAAGGTTTCATTTCCTTTGTTGACTCTTTGTTGTTCCTGACAGTGTTCTTGTTTGTTCCAATGAGCTTTGATTGACCTGCTAATGACAAAACAAGGGGAAAAAGGCCAGAAGATGATTAAGTCTTTGAAGCACATTTTCAAAAGGAATAAGTAAGAAAAAAAGACCCACATATAAACAGATTCAAAATGTGACATGTTTTATTGCAATGTTAGAAATGACATTATTATTATTATCTTAAGCACAACATTTTACTACGATTTCAGTCATATAATGATACCCTGCTTATAAAACGTTGCTTCCGCTTTTAAGCATGTATTTTATTTTGTGCAGGTTATACAATCACGTTTTAAAGTTGATAAAGCTGTTTGCTGATCTCGAATGCATTAAAAATCTGTTTGTGTGAGATTAAAAGGAAAGATACCACTGTTTCTGGGCATCTTCAGGTGTCAGTTTTAGATGCCTTGTGGTGTTTGTGCCATGCTCATGTCATGTAGGACATAAGACATTCAAATGATTGTTTTTTACATATGGAAATACGACAGTATTATAAGTGTGTAAATCATTCTTTGTTTCATGATGTATTGTCCATTTTATCTTAAAGAATAGAAACCGTTTGTGAAGATCATTAATGGTCCTTGAATTACCTAATATTGCTTGCATAATGTGTTTTATGTTGTTTTTTACATTCAAAGTTAACTTTCGAACTCTCACAAATCACGTCAAAGTAAAACACATCAATGTACATCTGTACATTCTGGTTAATTCTTTCTGTTCAGAGTTGACAGCTCCTTGGTTTCATCTTTCTTTACAGTATGCTTCACGTCATGTTCTGTACCACTCAAGAAACACGGAATACAGACAGACAGACAAAGCACAGATCAGATCAAACAGAGCAGTCCTTCTTCATTCCGTGACTTATTTTATTGTTGTCGAGCTTGTCAAACGGTCTTGACACTTGACATTTTCTCTCCTGTTTGTTCGTTAAAGGACATTGTATTTTCCATTAAACTCAAAGAATCATTTTTAATAAACAAGAAACATAACACGTCTTCTTAGACATTGTTTTATATAACACAAAAAGGGGAAGCGGACTTCTCGGATAATTCAAAAGAAGAAAAGAAAAAATGCAAATTTCAACAATGTTATAACTTGAGATACAAGAAGATTGACATTTAGAAATGTCACAAGAAAATTTAGAATATTTGTTTATGTTTTTTAAAATCATTAAAATGCTCATTATAGATGAACTCACATGAACTAAGTATTTAAAGTGACATTCATAATTAATATTTCATTTGGCCTTTATACGTGCCAAAATATCATATGTTTTCGAGTGAATGAGTGAGTTATTACACGAGTGAGTTATTACGCGAGTGAGTTATTACGCGAGTGAGTGAGTGAGTGATTGAGTGAGTAAGTGAGTGAGTGAGTGAGTGAGTGAATGAGTGAGTGAGTGAGTGAGTGAGTGAGTGAGTGAGTGAGTGAGTGAGTGAGTGAGTGATTGAGTGATTGAGTGATCGATTGAGTGATTGATTGAGTGAGTGAGTGAGTGAGTGAGGGAATTATTGTTTTACGCCACTTGGGCAATATTGCAACCATTAGTGGCGACGGATACAATAGAATTCTTTGAACTATTTTTCGCATTGTATCATATGTTGGACATACAAGAATAAACTGAAGGAGAGCGAGCTTCTTTATTTCAGGAGTGCGACGTTTTGCCTGACAGTGTGTACACTTGTCATATCCCACATGAACCCATTCTATTGTGCCAACTTGTTCGCCACGTATGTATGTATGTATGTATGTCTGTCTGTCTGTCTGTCTGTCTGTCTGTCTGTATGTCTGTCTGTCTGTTTGTCTGTATGTATGTATGTTTGTATGTATATATTCAAATGGTAGTTAAAAGAATAACTAACGCGTATTTCCTCCTACATGTTTCACATTTATCCTCGGGGAGGTTTCCATTACAGTGATTATATATACCGACTGTACACTTGAACAATCACTCTATTTTAAATATATATTCAATTTAATCATTCACCTGATGAGACCAGTAATGATCGAAAGCATGCTTGTGAATCTGATTAAAACATCGTAATTTCTTCGAACATTTTATTTTATATATATATATATATATATATATATATATATATATATATATATATATATATATATATATATATATATATATATATATATATATATATATATACACACACACACAGAATATTCTTGTTGTAATCATGTGTTAAAATCTGCACCGAAACTTCGCACTCCTGCAATAAATAAGTTTTATATCCATAAAACTCGTTCTCCTTCATCTAACCAACTTCTAAATGACATTGAAAGAAGTCAAGAAGAAAATGATATTCATCTATAATAACATTAACTTTAAAGCATCTACAGATTATGTTTCCTCTTTTGATATAACAAAATCTACCTTTATTAAATGCACCGACCATGGATGAACAACGGAGACACGCTTTACATACTCTGTATCTATATTCTGACATTAACACAGAACACATTAATATAGTATACTTTTTGTTGTATCGAAACTCATGTGAAGATGCTGTTTTCGTTTTCTGATGTTTATGTTAGTGCTGACATTACATCTGGAATTTAACGTCATTATAATATGTTTTGTCCCCACGGGAAGTTCTTCTCTCAGTACTTCAAATTAAGTTAACGATTGATTACATTTCTACAAAAGGATGGAAGAAATGTCTATTATTAAATTACAAAGATTGATATTGCGAAACCATTCAAAGAAAGTTTACTTTCATTTATGAACTTTGAAACACGACTTGATTGTCGCCATAACTGTATAAAAGTTTAAAGTTTAGTAGAACTGTGTCAGTCCATTAGTTTTAATTGCCAAAGAAGTTTACATTGCCTCTTTCTCTATAGCAATCTAACCTATATTTGTACAAAATCATATCAAATGCTAAATGTCATGTTCGTTTCCTGAAGACAAGTCGTGGGCCTTAACGCCATTCTTTCAACTGATTGAACTTATGTTATCTCACGATGCCCATCAATCTCAGCCTCCCACGGTCAGTGTAGTCCACAACACAGTTTCTTAATTTCCACTTTTTGTCTCGTATTTTTCTGTCAATCTATCTATATTCCGACATTACAAAGGACACAATGTTGAAACTACACAACCACAGATTTGATAAATAAACACGATATTTACATTTACAGTAAAACTTCTTATCTTTACATTAGTTTTTACATGGAAACAATAAAAAAAGAAGAAATGATATAAATCCAATAAGGATAAAACCTATCATTTTCCTGTTGAAAAGCTGTGACATGACAACTATACAGATAGACTGCGAAACACAATTATCATGACAAGTTATGTTGAAATAATTGCACGGGCAACAGACACATGTACATCACCAAAAGGCAAAGATATTTTCCTTCCACGATTGATATATATTTATGTTGATATATATACTCTGAAATAAAGTTACACAATGTTTCCAGAAGCCAACGATAATTCTATTTTTAAAACATTTTCTTTTGAAGACAAAAGACAATTAACGAGAAACTAACAGAAGAAGGTAATTTATGTCGACATCTTCTTATATCAAAGAAAGTTTCATATTCCTTAAACGTGTAGCTAAAATGATAAAATAACCCCAAAACCATTTTAAAAAAGCGATTTCAACATCCCATGCATGTTTGAACAGACAAAAAGTTAAAATTGAATTGAATATTGAAATTGTGATTTGTTCTTTACCACAATGAATGCTTATCAAAGACATTTCAAATCGAATGGCATCAATATTTCGTGTTTTATTCTATTGAAAATGTGGTGACATTTGTTGTACCCAAGTAGTATATATTTCTGCTGACAGTTACCTCTTGTTTGAAAACTAAGTGACAAATACACTTATCTGGCTACAGAACATCCCCTCTCTTCAGTGATGAAGTATTTGAGACACTTTGAGACCAGTTTCTCCATTGTGATACCAAAATTGTCTTCCATATTCGGAAAATGCTTTTCTCTTTTTTAACATGATGTGAATGTGCGATAATGTCCCACAAATGTTTTGGCTCCAAACTTTTTTTTATCCAAACCGCACCAACACACGGGTTTAAAGAAATCTTTACCAAGTGACAAGTTCTTCAGTTGGACCGTACCAGTACACGTTAATTCAGTCAAGCTACGTGTACTTCGTAGAGATGACCTACAAGAGGTTCCAATTCTGTCATTCTGTCGTTCTGTCAAAGAGGTACGAAGCAAAGCAAGTGCGATGAAATAGCCGTCAGAATAAGGATACATACTCTCAGTGATTGCCTCTTGGACTTTTAGTTAGTTCAAAACAGGAATTCAATATGGCTATTGTTTGATTTCTACAAGCTTTGTTTCTTATCATAGATCATAGATCGATGCTTCGTTCAATATGAAAATTAAAAAAAATGTCCATTGAAACAGTAACCACCCCCCTCCTTTTGCGAGTGAAATTTGGCATCAAGGGCACTTTTGGAGTCCTATGGAAAAGGTTATTAAGGATTCAGCAAATGTTGCTGAATCCTTATCGTTATTGGCATGTTTATTATTATTATTATTATTTTTATTTTTGTGAACAAGATTAAGCCAAAACTGCTGAAGCAAATGCAGCCAAATTTGACATACAGATAGCCATTAATGTGGAATAGAACTGCAAATCATTTTGGCCATATCAGCCCAGCCATTAAAGGTCCAGTTCGAATCCAAATTCCTATTTTTAACATTGGGACAAATTTCAAAATGCACCTAGAGACTTGAAACATTTTCTGAAAGGTGCACAATAATAAAACGAGTAATAAAGTAAATCATGGCGAATTCGTAGGTCACGTGGTTTAGCCGCCATTTTGAATTTAGACACTTTTTATAATTGTCCGACTTCATGCACCTTTGACAATCTACTCCTCTGAAGATACTAGCATTAGAAAGCTAATATTTACACATAATATAGCTGAAGCATTCTTTATTATAATTTGCGTATTACAGCCGCCAATTACTAATACTTTTTGCACAGTTTTTGCACAGTGCAAATGCAAACTTCAAGGGGACATAACTCATATACCTACCCACCGGATTTCATGATTTTTTTCAGGAGAGAAATATTGGACTATGGTCTTTATGAATCAATAATAACATCACTCGCGAACAGTCATTTCCGGTAATAAAAGATAAAAACTTTAACATGGGGAAATTTTTTAAAATGAACATAGAGACTTGAAACTTTTTTCAAAAGATGCGCAACAACAATACGAGCAATAAAGTAAATCATGACGAAGTTGTAACTTACGTGGTTTAGTCGACGTTTTGATTTTCTTTACAATTCTTTGATGTTGTCATGTTTATATTGGGTATAGATAGTTCTAGGGGACATGTTAGAAACTTGTTACTTTTTTTAAAAGATGCGCAATAACATTTTAAATATGTCTCAATTCATTGTATTTCAAATAATTGAATCATTCATTTGCTGAATCCTTTTTTCGGCTTGCGACTATATTTAATTAATTGTTATTGTTAGAAAGTTCAAGATGAAAGTTCACTGCAGAGTAGTGCTGAGTTCGACGAACGAGGTTCGAGTTTTGGGTTCGATCTGATTGGAATGATATTGTCGATATGTCATGGGGAGATGGAGTTTTGCATCCCCACGTGCACATAGTGTGTCTAAGTTTATAAACAGTGTCCCAACAGGTACATTTAGAATTCACATGACAATTATGTTGCCTTCAGGAAGGGGATAGAGGTATAAAAGGGTTAACTATTTTTAGTTTTATGATCAAATGTGATTTTGCTGGGTGGTGTTAAATATAATTGAAGATTAAAAGAAGTAAACTTCCCAATGAGGAGAATGTTTGAAATAGAGCAAGGGTTATAAATATATTGGACACTTTCATAAATCAACTAGAGCTCCACAGAAACAATAGCTAGTTAAAGTTGAATAACAGAACATTGCCAAGGATTTATCCAACGGAACATTGCTATATGTTAACCAACAGAACATTGCTATGTTTTGTCCAACAGGATTATGCTGTTTTATCAAACAGAATATTGTTATGTTTTGTCAAACAGAACATTGCTATATTTTATCCAACAGAACATTGCTATGTTTTATCCAACAGGACATTGCTGATATCATATTTAATGTGTCTTAGGATAATTTTCGAGTTGTTGTTGTATGTTTATATTTCTTTACATAGAACAAACAATCTCTCGAAGACAGTAAGTGTGAAGATCTTTTGATCTGATCTGTTTGGTTTGGAAATAGATAATGACGGTCAGAGATGATCAATCATCACAAGATTCTCTATTTCCATAGAAAGAGACTCGAAGCTTTTTTTCTATTTTTTTCGTTGACACAGCATTATTTTAAAAAAAAATGTTTTTATTTATTTAAAAAAAAATAATTTATTACAAAGAGGAACCACGATTTTACAATAGTATTGCGATACCACTAAGAAAATGTTGAGTACAATACTTAATTTTGCAATGTAAAGTAATGATAATGGGGAAAAAGGGAGGGTGTAAAATAAATGAGAGAGAAGATAGAGATAAAGATATAGTTAAAGATAGAGATAGAGGTAAAGAGAGAGGCGAGAGAGTGAGATAATACATTATGTTGAGAAACACCCGGACCATTTTCTAATCAAAGTTTCATCGTTTTTACCAAATATATATCTTCCTATGTTGTAATGATATTTTATTACCTGAAGTGCATGATCAAAATTTAAGTCTACAAACGATGTTTACATTTGTATATGTACTTCTTAAGAATAGTAAACAGGTGGTTTATTAAAATGCTTCAATTGGGGTTTCCAAGTAGAAAGGATGAGAAGTTTGCATCAATTTTGTGAGAAGTCTCATTTTCAAACCATTGAAGGAAATTATTGATTATATTTTTTACTATGGGGCATTCGAAAAATAAGTGTTCGAGAGTTTCAATTTCCGTTTCACAAAAAGAACAGTATTGATCATCGCTAAGTCCGATCTTATATAGGAAGGATTTTGTTGATGTTATCTGGTGAAGTAATCTGTATTGAAAGTTTCGATTTGGATTATCAAGTTTACCTCTTTTTGTAAATATTTGGTAGACGTGTGTTAATCCTTTTTCATGCCATCGAAAAAATAACCGTATGTCTTTTTCAGGAATAAAAAACATTAATGGCATTTGAAGGAATTCACTGGGATTAGTTATATCATCGTTTTGTAAGTCTACATAGCTTGAAATTACATCTCTCAAAAATAAGTTGTTCGTGTTTTTGCTGGTTTTAGCTAAAGCTCTTTTTAAAGTTAAATACAGAAAGATCGTTACACGGATATAAAGACAATTTTGATAGCGTTTGACAGATGCCTTCTGTTGATAGTCGTTTAATTCACTTAAGTTTGATATATTTGTTAAAATTACGGAAGTCTGTCATTTTAAGGGCACTTTTGACCAGCGTAATGGAATGTGTGGACAAAGTTTTTCAATACTATTCTTTTTAGATCCTATCCATATCATCATGCATTTATCATAATTTATATTTAGACCTGAGCATGCAGCAAATTTTCTGAGAATATCAATCAGTTCCGATAAACTTGTTTCCGAGCCATCAAGCGTGTAATTCGTGTCGTCTGCACATTTTGAAAATGCAATATTCTACTCCTTTGATGTCTATTCCTCCTATTTTTTTATATTTTTCTTGATACAAGTGGAAAGTAATTCGGCACAAATGATAAAAATATATGGAGAGGCTGGATCCCCTTGTCTACAGCCTCTTCCCAACTTAAAGTAGTCAGAAACACTGCCTGCATTTATTACTGCACTTGTACTATTATGTTGGAAAAGTTTGATCCATTTTCTGAAAGATTTGCCAAAATTAAATGTTTCTAATGCTTTGTCAATAACATTCCATTCAATGGTATCGAACGCCTTTTCAAAATCTACAGTAACCAATAAACCTGGTATTTTATTTACTTCACAGTGATTGATTAAATCATACAATAGTCTAGTATTTTCTGAAATAGATCTATTTTTTAGAAATCCTGTTTGGGTTTCACTAATGATATCTGGTAGAACATGTTTCATTCTATTAGCTATAACTCCTGACACTATTTTATAGTCGACATTAAGAAGCGTTATAGGACGCCAATTTTTTAAATATGTCCGATCACGGCCGTCTTTAGGTACACAAGTAATAATACCTTGCCTTTGAAATTCCGAAAAGGATTCATGTCTATATGCATATTGAATTAAACGCAACAAAGGCGATTGTATATCTTTCTAGAAGAATTTATAGATAAGATATATAGATAATGACGGTCACTGATGATCAATCTTCACAAGATTCTCTATTTTCATAGAAAGAGACTCGAAGATACATGATGACATAAGTGACGGGTGATAGCAAGTTGATAGAGACCGCCAACTGTGTAGCTCCACGATTCAACATAACAATAGTTTGGGCCCTCGACTGGTTTAGACATGTCTGATTTTT
Organism: Gibbula magus; assembly: GCA_936450465.1. Lineage (NCBI taxonomy): Eukaryota > Metazoa > Mollusca > Gastropoda > Trochida > Trochidae > Gibbula > Gibbula magus. Next base: position 14,677,839 of record OW388306.1, read on the forward strand.
AAGTACATGACATTATGCTGATATTTACTGCTGATAACAAACAAATGGTCGTATTGAAAAAAAATTCAAACTGGATTTTAACAACCAGTTGAATAGCTATTAGTTTGTTGTAACTGTTTAGGTTAATGTACATCCAACATTGCAAGACTGCAATTTGGACAATGAGTTGATAATTCTATCTGTAATGGTATGTTAATAATCGACCACTATTATACCACTAGGTTCCCTTAAATATAACCTAAAGATGCTTATTATGCTCCATAATCAAACATTATCTCCATAATCAAATATTATTATAAAACTCACCTTTAATGTAACGCAGTCTTCATGAGTTGTCCTGTTTGATACGAAGATAAATAGCTGGTTGTTTATCAAGATCACGAGAATAGTACAGAGTCCACGTCTTTACGTCAACTGAATACAGTGATATAACTATTGACAATCACTGATAAATGAGAAAGCCCCACTTTAACAACGGAGTCGCTGATAGGTATGTCAGGCATGGTCTCTTGTTTTACAGTCATATCGCAAGTAAGTTCAAGTCTTATTGCATATATTTCTAAACCATATTGGATAAATTAAAACATATTGTAAACCCTATTGAATTAACTGTAAAGCCCTAAAACTCTTATTGTAAAGTCACATTGCACTTATTGTAAAATCACATTGCACTCATTGTAAAGTCATATTGCACTAATTGTAAAGCCCATCAGCTCTTATTGTAAAGTCACATAGCACAAATTGTAAGGTCATATTGTACTTATTGTAAAGTCATATTGCACTAATAGTAAAGCCCTAAATCTCTTATTATAAAGTCACATACCACTTATTGTAAAGTTACATTAAACTTATTGTAAAGTGACATTGCACTTATTGCAAAGTCATATTGCACCAATTGTAAAGCCCTAAAGCTTTTATTGTAAAGTCACATACCATTTATTGTAAAGTCACATTGCACTCATTGTTAAGTTATATTGCACTTATTGTAAAGCCCAATAGCTCTTAAGTTACATAGCACTTATTGTAAAGTCACATTACATACATGTGCATTTTGAAAATGAAATTGCATTTTATCCAATGTGAACGAAACAATATATACTATGTATTTACTACCGGTAGGTAATGGCTACTGTAGGAGCTATCCTCGCGTGTCAGACCAATTCTGATCAGGGGAAACCGCGAGTTGAATGGCGTGCAGGCAATTCTCGATATTTTATGAATGTTTCAAGTACTTTGCCTCCAGAAAAGCTCCTTAAACTGAATCAAATGAGCAATGAGACTTCTCAGCCGTGAATACGCCAGTTTATCATCATTTATCATTGAAGAACATCAGTTGAACTATCCAGATGACATTTAATCATCAGATAATCATTAGTTTTTCATAATCAAGAAACACCCACCTCATGTAAGTTTCGTAACAGTTCTAGACTTGGTGACCTTTCTTGAAGGTTAGACGGACATTGGACAAACTTGATGAGTGGAAGTTTACCATAGAGGTTTCACAAAAGTTTTAAACTGATTTGGCGAGTAGAAGGTTTCATTTCCTTTGTTGACTCTTTGTTGTCCCTGACAGTGTTCTTGTTTGTTCCAATGAGCTTTGATTGACCTGCTAATGACAAAACAAGAGGAAAAAGGCCAGAAGATGATTAAGTCTTTGAAGCACATTTTCAAAAGGAATAAATAAGAAAAAAAGACCCACATATAAACAGATTCAAAATGTGACATGTTTTATTGTAATGTTAGAAATGACATTATTATTATCTTAGCACAACATTTAACTACGATTTCAGTCATATAATGATACCCTGCTTATAAAACGTTGGTTCCGCTTTTAAGCATGTATTTTATTTTGTGCAGGTTATACAATCACGTTTTAAAGTTGATAAAGCTGTTTGCCGATCTCGAATGCATTAAAAAATCTGTTTGTGTGAGATTAAAAGGAAGGATGCCACTGTTTCTGGGCATCTTCAGGTGTCAGTTTTAGATGCCTTGTGGTTTTTGTGCCATGCTCATGTCATGCAGGACATTTGACATTCAAATGATTGTTTTGTTACATATGGAAATACAACAGTATTATAAGTGTGTAAATAATTCTTTGTTTCATGATGTATTGTCCATTTTATCTTAAAGAATAGAAACCATTTGTGAAGATCATTAATGGTCCTTGAATTACCTAAAATTGCTTGCATAATGTGTTTTATATTGTTTTTTTCATTCAAAGTTAACTTTCGAACTCTCACAAATCACGTCAAAGTAAAACACATCAATGTACATCTGTACATTCTGGTTTATTGTTTCTGTTCAGAGTTGACAGCTCCTTGGTTTCATCTTTCTTTACAGTTTGCTTCACGTCATGTTCAGTACCACTCAAGAAACACGGAATACAGACAGACAGACAAAGCACAGATCAGATCAAACAGAACAGTCCTTCTTCATTCCGTGACTTATAATATTGTTGTCGAGCTTGCCAAACTCCCGTCTTGACACTTGACATTTTCTCTCCTGTGTGTTCGTTAAAGGACATTATATTTGCCATTAAACTAAAAAAATATTTTTAGATAAACAAGAAACATAACACGTCTTCTTAGACATTGTTTGAAATAACACAAAAAGGGGAAGAGGACTTCTCGGATAAGTCAAAAGAAGAAAAGAAAAACTCCAAAATGCAATTGTCAACCATGTTATAACTTGAGATACAAGAAGATTGACATTTAGAAATGTCACAAGAAAATTTAGAATATTTGTTTATGTTTTTTAAAATCATTAAAATGCTCATTATAGATGAACTCACATGAACTAAGTATTTAAAGTGACATTCATAATTAATATTTTATTTGACCTTTATACGTGCCAACATATCATTTGTTTTCGAATGAATGAGTGAGTGATTACTTAACGCCGCTTCGGTAGTATCGCAGCCATTAGCGGCGAGAAATTTAAGTTTATGTTTCCGATGCTGCTTTACCTTTATATCGTCTCTATACTGAGAAGGCTACAAACAAAATGGTGATTTTCGGCAACATTCAGTTCAAGGTCCTCAGACTCATACACGCATCCCCACAACTGATTGCGAATATGACTCATAGAGCCAATGGAATAACTTAAAGATAATATCATCTCTCTGTTTTTTTCGATGTTAATTCGTTCATTCATATAGACAATACTTTCAAGTAAGCAAAACACAAAAGATTATTTCGAAGCGTCACCTACTTATCAAGATACTGCCATTCAAAGTGAGTAAAATTTGCCTGCTGATTATCCCAATCCTTAAACAGTTTGCCGGGCCGCCGTTAGCTTTCGTTAGCGATGTGACGTCATACACAGGAGTTGCTTAAAGATCTGATGAAATGCATTTTTCTCAAGAATGATAGATGATTACTTCTACGTATAGTGTACATCGGAATCAATTGAGCATAAAATCGAGACAATATACACTTGCAATTGATAATTAAAACGATTTTAATTCACCCATTTTAACACTAGCGCAATCAGTTGGGAGATTCATTTTGTAAATGCTCACTGAGGCGTGACTGTGATAAGCGACAGACGGGGCCGGTTAGAGAGCTACTCCGGCGAGTCTCGATTAATTAATTAATGATGATTATCACTGCCGCTTACTGAATTTATGAGGTGTATTACATCGCCACAAAGACATGTTTAAGTAATAATTGTGTATTTGTAATCTGCGGAATTACCTAGTAAAAGGTAAATATGTTATTTAGGCAGTTATGTAAGGCTAATTCTAGTTGATTCTGTCATTAGACGCCCAGCGACTCCTGTGTCACAAGGCCTAGCACGCGGTATTCGCTCTCGGCTAAAGTTTTATGAGGCGTAATTGAGCGGCGTTCTAAAAAGGTGCTATAAAAGGTCTTTATTAGTTGAATTGACATATATCAAGTGGAATCCTCGTCATCTTGGAATATGCTTGAATAAACACCGAAAAGTGATATGGTCGGAGGTTGTGGGTCTTTAAAAAAAGTAAAAAAACTTCAAACTGTTCACGCGCATTCTTCAGTTATACTATCACACTATCACATATAAAAAAATCATAGCTTTGTGTATAATCACTACAACATTTTGAATTACGTTTCATTTAAACATACCTTTTATTAGCTGGAGGATGGATACAATAGAGTGAGTGAGTGGGTGAGTGAGTGAGTGAGTGAGTGAGTGAGTGAGTGAGTGAGTGAGTGAGTGAGATGTATGTATGTATGTATGTATGTATGTATGTATGTATGTATGTATGTATGTGTGTGTGTATGTATGTATGTATGTATGTATGTATATATATATATTCAAATGGTAGTTAAAAGAATAACTAACGCCGATTTCCTCCTACATTGGAGGTTAACATTACAGTGATTATATACTGACTGTACACTTGAACAAACACTCTATTTTAAATATATATAATATATATATATATACACACAGAATATATTGTTGTAATCATGTGTTAAAATCTACACCGATACTTCGCACTCCTGCAATTAATAAGTTGTATATACATAAAACTCGTTCTCTTTCATCCAACTAACTTCTAAATGCCATTGGAAGAAGTCAAGAAGAAAATGATATTCATCTATAATAATATTAACATTAAAGCATCTACAGATTATGTTTCCTCTTTTGATATTACAAAATCTACCTTTATTCAATGCACCAACCATTGGATGGACAATGGAGACACGCTTTACATACTCTACATCTATATTCTGACAGTAACACAGAACACATAAATAAAGTATGCTTTTTGTTGTGTCGAAACTCATGTGAAGATGCTGTTTTCGTTTTCTGATGTTTTTATTAGTGCCGACATTCCATCTGGAATTTTACGTCATTATAATTATTTAGTGTTTTGTCCCCACGGGAAGTTCTTCTCTCATTACTTCAAAGGGTGGGGTCTACTAACGCCTACAGGGACAAACGCCTACAGTCTTAAAAAAACAAGTTTATGCACTAGTGGTATTGATTTTCACAGCCTTCAACCTTTCATCAAAGTGGAATGGCCCGTTACTTTGTGCACTAATGGCTACAGTGAAAATAAAACACAGATTTTTAGGTCACATTATATACGGATTATTTTCAAAATTGTTTTTTTCTGTCCGATCCAAATAATTAGAAAAATAAGTAATTCGAAAAGATAATATAATTAATTAAAAGGTCAATAGGTACTTTTAAGCATATATGATTTTTTCACTTTAGCATATATCCATTATAGCATTATGGTATACATAACACATTCAACACATTACATATTATGTGTCACACAGATATAGGATTACATATATACACAAATGACGATACTAGTAAATATATCACATTTCACATATACTCAGAGAAATGAATATGGGAACGTTTGGTTTTCTTAGGATTTTTTAATGAGACTGTATGAAGTTTGAATGCTGTGTCACAGAAATCTAGAGCTGGAAATTGTCCAAAGTCAGTATCCTATGTGTCCCCCATGTTTATTGATTACTGCAGCACACCTCTTTTGTTGACTTTGTATGAGTTAGCTCATCAAAGCTCTCTGAAAAGTACGCCACTCTTCTACAATAAAGTCATGCAGTAGGTTGAGGTTCTCGGGCTCTATTTGGCGTTCTTGAACTCTGTGATCCAACGGATTAATGTTGGAACTTTTGTATGGCCAAGGCCGAATCCTCACAGCATTATTCTGCACATACTGCTTTCAAACTCGAGGCGTGTCAAGCTGGCCGTTATCCTGTTGGAAACAAAAGTTACGTCCTGAGTTGATTCTATGGCACAACGATGGGCAACAAAACGTCAGCCCCGTAACCAACACAAGTAAGTCTGCCTATAACACGTAAGAGTTACGTTCTACTATCGTACGTTATCCCGCCACACACCATAACAGAGCCTCACCCATACAGATATTACTGTTTTATGGTACATGCAACTTAACACTCATTACGTCGGCTCCAGACACACATCTGTCAGTTTGTATTGTCCAGGTTAAAGTAAGATTCATCGCTAAACATCGGGTAACGCCAATGTTGCAGCAGATGACCACGGTCCACCCATTCACAGACGTTTGTGTTCAGCTGTCATCCGCACCCTAACAAATGAAAGACGGGTTTTCAGACCTGTAGTTTGCAGTCAATTTTCAGAGTTTAATTTAGAACAGGTACTGTAGTAATCTGATGGGACCTAATGTTAATTTTGGATGATGATTATAACCTGTCACGTAGAGTTATTCCCCTAGTCAGGTTATCTTGTCTATGTGATGTTTTCGGCTTACTCCCGCGATCATTTCTCTGCCGATAGAGGTTCAAGAGTATTGAAATCACACTCAAGGGACTGTAGAAGTTCATGTCTGTTTGGCAAATAACCCACATTGATCAGGCCTATGGCATGTCATTTTAAAAAAATTGTCAAGTACTGTCTTTTCATCGTTCAGAAGTTTGATAGATGATGTGTATTTCTGTCTTTATTAAAAACCCAATGAAATCATGCTTTTCAACTAAAAAGTGAAGATGCACCTGCTTCTAGTCAGGATATGTGTGCGCTTTTACGACCTAATCCGATCATGTTAGACGTCGACATATTGGGCGTCCAAACATGGCGTTATCCCTCAAGAACAACTTTCACATTTTAAGTGTTCCTTTATTCATTTCCATCAGTATATTTATCATTTTTGTAATCTCAGCACATTTAAGGAGAGTACAATGATTGTTTGTGTTTGTTTTTTCCCCCTTAAAGTAAAGGAAGTAATGATGCGATTTTGATGTTATTTTACAATGAATATTTACATAAGTTATCAATATATGTAATTTCCGACACACACACATGTTACATATATTTTTATTAAATGATTAAAATATGTAAACACATACCACACAAAATATAACCTCAAGACTGATCATGAGCAACACGAAAATACAATGATATACGTTAATATAATCACCAACTTGTAATGTTGTTCTTCTCAGTTTGTTTTATCATTTTTTAATAGATAATTGATAATGGAATAACTGAGAAAGCTTTACCTACACAGTAAATTAAATTTCTACAGCAGTTTCATGACAATTATTCTTAAGCGTTTTACTCTTTGCTCCCTTAATCCCTCAGCTTGTGTTATCTTCTCTAGTGTAGCTGTTAGTGCACACGGATTGGAACAGTTCACATGTGTGCAGGTAAGCGTATCGCTGTCACAACTCAAACTGCGGCTATTAATCCCCGTAGGCATTTGTCACTGTAGGCGTTATTACACCTAACCCTTCAAAGTTAACGATTGATTACATTTTTACAAAAGGATGGAAGAAATGTCTATTATTAAATTACAAAGGTTGGCATTGCGAAACAATACGAAGAAAGTTTTCTTTCATTTATGAACTTTGAAACACGACTTGATTGTCGCCATAACTGTATAAAAGTTTAAAGTTTAGTAGAACTGTGTCAGTCCATTAGTTTTAATTGCCGAAGAAGTTTGCATTGCCTCTTTCTCGATAGCAATCTAAACTATATTTGTACAAAATCATATCAAAGGCTAAACGCCCTTCTTTCAACTGATTGAAACTCAAGTAACCTCACGATGCCAATCAATCTCAGCCTCCCACGTACAGTTGATATATGTAGTCCACAACACAGTTTTTTTTAATTTCCACTTTTTGTCTCGTATTTTTCTGTCCATCTAACTATATTCCGTCATTACAAAGGACACAATGTTGAAACTACACACACTGGATGAACATAAGCTATTTATTACCTTTACAAATATTTATTATTTTGTAAATATCATCTTTAATAGATATTTGAATCTTTGTAAATATCATATTTAATCCGTTGTAAATATTTGTAAATATTATTAAATATTTGTTAATATTATTAAATATTTGTAAATATTATTAAATATTTGTAAATATTATTAAATATTTGTAAATATTATTAAATATTTGTAAATATTATTAAATATTTGTAAATATTATTAAATATTTGTAAATATTATTAAATATTTGTAAATATCATCTTTAATAATGATGTAGAGGTTTGTAAATATCCTCTCTAATCATGCTGTAAAGGTATGTTCAAAGCATCTCAATGTATGTAGTAATTAGTGAAGGTGACTGATACCACGGGGGGTGGTTGAGGGGAGAGAGTGTGCCCGGTGGTAGGGGTTAGGGGTGGACTGGTGTTGATTGAATAGAGATTGAGGGTTTGGGTTAGAGTTAGTGGTAGCGGGCGTTGCCTGTGTTGAGTTGGAAGGTTGGAGGGGAGTGCATGTGTATGTATGAGTGCGGATGTTGACTGTACAACTGGAGGATGAGAGGGGTGTAAGTGCCTGTATATTAACCTGGATGGGGGTAGCTTTGGGTTATTGTTGGCGGGCGTTGCCTGTGTTGAGTTTGAAGGTTGGAGGGGAGTGCATGTGTATGTATGTTTGCATATGTTGCCTGTATACCTGTAGGATGAGAGGGGTGTAAGTACGCGTATATTAGCCAGGATAGTAGTCGTTGATTGCGGGTCAATTGGGGTTGTGGTTTGGTACTTGACAGGTTTAGGAGTGCGTATTTGAACAGTGGTTGAATTTCATTGTATATGTACATGTAGAGGCACAGTTTGTAATCTGCCCTAATGTTAGGAGTCGTGAAGAGGTCGATCTAGGGTGGGTGATAAAATGATAGGCGAAGATGGGAGCTGGGGATAGTCAGTAATGAATAGTTAGTGACTGGGGGTTGTGAGCATAGATCGAGACGGCCTGTGATGCGGATTAGGATTTAAGAATTGACGCAGGGTTTGAAATCGGCTTGGAAAATTGGTGGATATGGGAAGGTTGATGTAGGGAGAATGCCAGTGAAGAGTTATACTTGGAGCTGGGGATACCATCGCCTAGTGGTAGACTCAGGTGTGAGAGCTTGGATGTCTATGCTGAGAAATAGACAATGACTAAGACATACAATATAACACATTAATGGTTTGTTTAGCGTATAGTTGCATTCAGTGAAACTTATAGTTGATTATGGATGTGACACGTGATTTAGCAGTTATATCAGGGTCAAAAGGCAGTAAAGCATAGTCATAGTCAAGATATATCATAGATTTAACAATCAATGTTCGGGTTTGGGTTAATGTATTTTGGATGGCGCAAATATCACAATACACATACGTATAAAAGATTCAAATAGAGTAAATGTGATAAGTCTTAACATAGGAAGATTAATAATTATTATTATTATTAACCATATAAATTGTCTTTTCATACTATTATCCTCGTTTTATGCGTGAGTGGTTGTATAGTATATGTCATTCCAATGTCGTTCTGTTCTCAAGTACAAAGCTGTACGACCATATTGTATTAAATTTACCAAGTGTCGGTACGGATAACAGTATTTAACCAACCGTGTTTGAATTGTGAACTGCATCGATTCTGTAGATCCTTTTGAAGAGCGAGTGCATTGGGGCAATAAAACAATTAGGGCATAGTTGTCTGTACCGATAATGGTTATTAAGGAACCATATATAACGGAATTGTGAACTGCCTAGATTCTAAACATCCTTTTGGATAGATTGTTTATTGTGGCAATAAATTAATTAGAGAATTAGCGCTAGCTCAATTGCCAAATTAATTGTTGGTTATTCATTTGAGTAAATTTTGTGCAGAAATTAAAAATGTCAGTGCATTGATTTAAATAACTGTGAAAATCTATATTAGCTATATAATATAAGAACCACTTATCAAACGCATGTGTTCAAATACTTGAACTCGATATTCTGTCTCTACTGAAATGTGCTTATGTGTAAATAATAGTATTTCAATCGAAGTGTGTACTTCCTTAAGATTAAGTTTATTTGACTTTGGGAGCATATTCCGCATATGACCATTAGAATAACGACTTTGCTTTTATCACTGTGTTTTTCGAACAAGAACTCTTTTGATATTAAGTCATGTGTAGCCTTGTTTAGAGATATCTTAATTTTATGTTTGCATATAACTTTTACATTTATAACTGTACATAAACGAATTTAAATATGTGAGCGGATACAGACAGAGTCAGCTAACAGGCAAAAGGATAGTCAAGGGAGAGTTAAATGCTTTTAATATTCACCCTAATTACATAATAAGATAAGCATATAAGCATATAACGATATGATCAATATAGCATGTTTAAAGCTTAGTCCAACCCGAAAATTATATTTCACATTTAACAATATGTGTCTACTGCGGTTAAATTCACTTCCATTGCGTTGTAATATAAGCGGTATGAATATAGATATGACTTGTAAAATGTGTGAACTTGCTGTGACTGAAAATACTATCCATTTGTTATTTGAATGTAATGCTTATAATGTAATAAGAGATAGATATATTCCTGTAAATGGTCAGGCAAATTTGGTTTCTAAATAGCATAATGTATTAACTAGTAATTGTAGAAACACCCTTGTAAATTTACTAATTACATACGAGAAGCGCTTGCGCAAAGAAAATATGTCAGTTCATAATAATTAATTGATGTACATGTATTTGTAAAATGTTATTGTCTACTCAACAAAAGTGTACTGTTTAGATGCATTGAACATGAGCCGATGGCCTACAAACCGAAATAATAGAATTGAACTATAATATACCATACAACAGAAACAGAACACTTTTGCTTGGCAGGTAAGTAAACAAACATTTGTTCGTTGTCATTATAATTGTGTCATTTTGCAATGATATTCTCTATGTTAGAGATTTCCCTTTTTAGGGACGGCCCATCAATAACATCTTTAATCTTGAACAGAGTTTCCAATCGACTTCAATTAGCAAAGCACAATACACACAGTGCAGCTTCCCCACCTTGATACATCATTAGACAGTACTTACTTGACAACTAATACTGATTCTCTCGGAGTGGGTATTCATACTACCCACCAACCTATTACACCTACTTTGTTTCACAGGGAAACTTGTTAAACAAGAACAGGTGTATTTTCAAATTGAAGAAGTTGTTATCCACAAAATCTTCCTGTTCATAAAATTTTAGGTTCAAATCTAATAACTGAAGTGGTTAAAATACTGAGTTCAAGATTGAAATTGTAGCTTGACGCTAATTTCAAATATCCGATTAGAGTGTGATTATTGAGTTGAATATTTGTCTCCAAGTTAGACTTTGAGATGACCCTCTTAATATTAGATTATCGACGCAGTGAATAAGCATGAGTGTCGAGTGATAATTGGACATTTTCGTTACTGTTTAATTCATTTATAAATTCTATAGCTTAGACATATTACATGCGTCTTTTGTAGTTCTGTATATTAAAATTTTATTCTATGAGCTTATTTGCATATAATTAAATGTCTTTGATTTCTGTTGTGTAATTTGAATACATCACTGACAGCCCTATTCTCGCAAATGTTCCTTCTATAAAGCCGCTTTAGTAAGATCTGGCAAACATAATTAGAAGTTTCCAGATAGATAGTCACGTTTTGGAGAGACGTTTGCAGCCAATTTGAAACAATCCCCAAAAGCATTTTTCTAGTGTTTCCGACAGTCCTTTAAGGTTAAAATGGAGTTGATAATGAGATATATTATAACAGACTTTGAAGTAAACAGCCAAATTTCTTGATTCTCTTTTTTATGTGAATAAGTAAATATCATTTACCTCCCCCCTTCTCTCGCCCTTTAGCCCAACATGCTCAACTACTGGCGCCTGCCACCCACAATTCCCCTTCCCCTCCAAGCCAGCGTCCCCCTCTCAATTTTACACCTCTGCCATACACATCGGACATTCACCCTTCAGCTGACCACCTGGCGCCTGACACCCAAAATCACCCTCCCCCCTCCAAGCCAGCTATCCTCACAACTACCCTCACAACACCCCTCCCCCCTGCATCCCCCTGCCCCTCCCCCTGCCGCCCTTGCTCTCTGATATACACATAGGCTCTCTTCTCTCACCTTTCAGTTAAACAACTGGCGCCTGACACCCACAATCAATTACTTGTAATAGGTAAATCGCTAATAATTGAACAACGTGGTCAACTAATTTCCAGTGTTTGGCTAGAGTGCCTAAATGTTTAACAGAAACGGTCTCTAAGAATAACTAGCCTGGAGACTGCAAACAGTTCTTTGATCTTGTCACGATAAATATTATAAATCATAAGCAAACAGCAACATGATCACATCTTATTTGCATAGATTGTTCTGGTGATAAAATAAATAAAGCGTATGACCAAACAATATACATCAAACGATCAGTTACAATTGTCAGAGGAAAAATTATCAAATGCCATTGATATCTCTTACTCAAATTGAAGATGATATATTTGGCTAAAAGTCAAATTCAAAGTCATTGAGATTACTGGGTTACATATTCTTTTGAAATAGGAATGTGTACATTTGTAAAGAAAGTGAAATTCATCCTCCACGATGTTGGATTACATATCTTACAGTAACGTCATTCACGTGGAGTACCATCTCGTCTACCAATATTTTTAAAGATTTGTTGCTCACCAATTCTTAATAAATTAATTCTACGTCTTGCTTATTTAGATTTAATTGTTACCAGATACTTTTCTAAACCGAACAGTTCTTAATCCTAGTTTCGAAATTGAAAAGAAAAGCCTCCTTGAAACCTACCCCTTGATTTTCCCACACAAAACCGAAACCATAAGTAAATAAAATAATACTGACATGCTGCACCCGTTTTACGTCCAACTTTATCTAAATCACACAACATTAGATAAGCCTGTTTTGGGTACCTATCATCTGACATTTCAAGCAATCTAATCCAGAATGTAATTACTCTCAGCAAAGAATCAACATCAATATAATGTCTGCCACATTCAGCTAAAACAGCAACATTAGTACTCTTATAACTCACACCCAATACAAACTTGCAAAACCTTACTTGAAACTGTTCAACAACTGACCACTTTTGATAACCCCATATTTCCGACGCATATAATATAATCGGTTTTATCTGAACATCACAAATGTTAAAGAGAACCAGGGGAGAGATGTTTTTAAGCTTATAACTTAGAAGTTTAACTGAAAATAAAGCATTAGAGGCTTTGTTTACAAGATTCTGAACAGACTTTGACCAAGATAACCTACTTGAAAACAATAACCCTAAATAGTTGTAATAGGATGAACTTTTCAGTATTCTACCCTCAAAATACCAAACTTCACTTTTCCATAGTTTACCACCATTTCTAAAAACTACTACCTCTGTTTTGTCAAAATTAACAGTTAATCCCCATCTATTAGAGAATTCTACCAATAAATTGACCTTCCTTTGCAACCCAATTACACTGTCTGAAAATAAACACAAGTCATCTGCATACAGCAAAAGATACAATTCCAAAAACTCTGGACATGAAAAATATACCTCTATCTGATTTCTCCATTACACCATGAAGCTGATTTACAAATAACGAAAACAGTAACGGGCTTAAAATGCATCCTTGTCTCACTCCGCTAAAAGAATCAAAATAACCCGAGACTGGAGAACGAGATAACTTAACGCAAGCTCTAGTTTTGGAATAGATATCCTTGATAATATTAAACCAACAATCATGAATATTATTTGACAACAAAACATAATATAAAAAGTCTCTGTTAACAGAATCGAACGCTTTCCGGAAATCTACATATAAACAATAGAAACGCCCTCCTGACTTTGATAAATATTGTTGAACAATGCTTTGTAAGGTAAATATATTGTCCACAGTTGAATAACCTTTACGAAAAAACCCTTGACTTTCAGGATACAAATTCATAAGTTCAACAACATCTTTCAAACGATTGTTAAGCACAGCAGTGAACAATTTACCACATATATCCATCAATGATAGACCACGGTAATTATTAACATCATGTATACTACCCTTCTTACGTTAAGGAAAAAACATATAAATACTTACAAAATGACAAAAGCAGACGGGCAGTCTTATAAAACTTGTATTTTAATTTATAAGTTTTAAATCAGTAATCAGTATAGAACTGTTATAAAATCACCAAATTTGTCAACTTGATGCAAGGGAATACATTCTTCATATAATTACAGATGCTGTTGTTTCTGACAAATCAGCATTTTATACTACATTTGTACTGTAAACACTGTTTTAAACTACGAAATATTTCACTTTACCATGAATTTCTATTTGCAAAATGTATATACATACCAGTACGCAAAAGCCTTTATCTTTTTCAAATGTTTACTTTATGAACATTTTCTATTGGTTGGTTGGTTGGACAAATGGGCGTGGATACTGTCCAAAAATGTTTAAAATGTCACAAATTTAAAATATCAAGTTACAAAAGCCACATATATGCAATACCACCTGGCAGCATATTCATTGGCTGCTTAAGAGAACAACCGGACATCGGAATGCAGAACTTAGTCAAATTGACCAATTCATCCTTCACAATTCAGCATCTAGCGCATTAATCAAAGTCATTTTTTTTAAAAGTTTAATTTATTTATCAATCGTTTTTTTCTTTAAAGACATTTTTATCACCAAAGACATTTTTGTCCTCAAAGATAATTTTGTCATCAATGTTATTTTTTTCATCACAAAATCGTTTCTCATAAAAGTAAATTTTTCATTTACGTCATTTTTGTCTTTAAAGTATTTTTTCTTCATCAAAGTCTTTTTTCCATTATAGTCAGTTTTTCATCAAAGTCCTATTTTTCATCAATTAGTTTTCGTCATCAAAGTCTTATTTTCTTTATCAAAGAAAGTTTTTCTTTCAAGGTCATTATTTTTATCAAATTAGTTCTTCCTCAAATTCACTAATTTTAATCAACTTTAGTTGTTTAGTCATGTTTTAATGAAAATAATTTTGTTCATCAAATTCATTTTTCTCATTAAAGTCTTTTATTTTTTTTTTTATTAAAAGTCATGTTTTCATCAGAGTAAATTTTTTCATCAAAGATATGTTTTCTTCATCCAAGTAATTTTTTCATCAAGGTCATTTTTTTCATCAAATAATTTTCATCAAATTAACTTATTTTAATCAAATTTAGTTGTTTTCATCAAAAGTCATATTTTTTTAATTTAAAGTCAAAGATGATATTTACAAAACTTTTCAACGTTATTAAAGTTGATATTTACAAAGCTTTACAAACCTTTACAAAGCTTAACAAATGTTTACAAAATAATTAATATCTTGTAAATACCATCTTTAATAGATGTTTTTTACCTTTATTATTTTTGTAAAGAAGTATTTTAATATTTGTAAATAGCTTGTAAATACCATCTTATAATAATAGATATTTAATCCTTTGTAAATATCATTATTTCATTATAAATATCATTATAAATATCATTATTTATATATATATATAGATTGAAATAAAGTTACATCATGTTTCCAGAAGCCAACGAAATGTCTATTTTTAAAACATTATCTATTGAAGACAAAAGACAATTAACAAGAAACTAACGAAAGAAGGTAATTTATGTCGACATCTTCTTCAAAGACATCAAAGAATGTTTCATATTCCTTAAACGTGTAACTAAAATGATAACATAGCCCTCAAACCATTTTAAAATAGCGATTTCAACATCCCATGCATGTTTGAACAGACAGAAAGTTGAAATTGAATTGAATATTGAAATTGTGAGTTGTTCTTTATCACAATGAATGCTTATCAAAGACATTCAAAATCGAATGGCATCAGTATTTCGTATTTTATTCTATTGAAAATGTGGTGACATTTGCTGTACCCCAGTAGTATATATTTCTGCTGACAGTTACCGCTTGTTTGAAATCTAAGCGACAAATACACTTATCTAGCTACAGAACATCCCCTCTCTTCAGTGATGAAGTATTTGAGACACTTTGAGACCATTTCCTCCTTTGAGATACCAAAACTGTCTTCCATATTCGGAAAATGCTTTTCTCTTTTTTAACATGATGTGAATGGGCGATAATGTCCCACAAATGTTTTGGCTCCAAACGTGTTATCCATCTTCTAATTCAAACCGCACTAATACACGGGTTTAAAGAAATCTTTACCAGGTGACGCGTTCTTCAGTTGGACTCTACCGGTCTCTTTACGACCTGTCAAGCTAGTGTACTTCGTAGAGATGACCTACAGGAGGTTCCAATTCTGTCATTCTGTCAAAGAGGTACGAAGCAAAGCAAGTGCGATGAAATAGCCGTCAGATTAAGGATACATACTCTCAGTGATTGCCTCTTGGACTTTTAGTTACTTCAAAACAGGAATTCAATATGGCTATTGTTTGATTTCTACAAGCTTTGTTTCTTATCATAGATCATAGATCGATGCTTCATTCAATATGACGCCCTTTTCATATGAAATTTAAAAAAAATGTCCATTGAAACCATGGTGCCCACCCCCTTTTACGAGTGAAATTTGGCATCAAGGGCACTTTTGGAGTCCTATGGAAATGGTTATTAATTAATTGTTATTGTTAGAAAGTTCAAGATGAAAGTTCACTGCAGAGTAGTGCTGAGTTCGACGAACGAGGTTCGAGTTTTGGGTTCGATCTGATTTGAATGATATTGTCGATATGTCATGGGGAGATGGAGTTTTGCATCCCCACATAGTGTTGTGTCTAAGTTTATAAACATTGTCCCAACAGTCACATTTTCAATTCACATGACCATTATGATGCCTTTAGGAAGGGGATAGAGGTATAATAGGGTGAACTATTTTTAGTTTTATGATAAAATGTGATTTTGCTAGGTGGTGTTAAATATAATTGAAGATTAAAAGAAGTAAACTTCCCAATGAGGAGAATGTTTGAAATAGAGCACGTTAAAACATATTGGACACTTTCATAAATCAACTAGAGCTCCACAGAAACAATAGCTAGTTAAAGTTGAATAACAGAACATTGCTATGTTTTATCCAAAGGAACATTGCTTTATGTTAACCAACAGAACATTGCTATGTTTTATCCAACAGGATATTGCTGTTTTTTTCCAACAGAATATTGTTATGTTTTGTCCAAAAGAACATTATTATGTTTTATCCAACAGAACATTGCTATATTTTATCTAACAGAACATTGCTATGTTTTATCCAACAGGACATTGCTGATATCATATTCAATGTGTCTTAGGATTGTTTTCGAGTTGTTGTTGTATGTTTATATTTCTTTACATAGAACAAACAATCTCTCAAAGATTGATCGTGATGTGATTTCAGCATTCACTGACAGTAAAGGGGAAGATCTTTTGATCTGATCTGTTTGGTTTGGAAATAGATAATGACGGTCAGAGATGATAAATCTTCACAAGATTCGCTATTTCCATAGAACCAGACTCGAAGCTATATATACATGATGACATAAGGGACGGGTGATAGCAAGTTGATAGTTTGTAAACATCCACTAGTGTCAGCCAGGTAACTGTCTTAGCCAGTGGGCAATAAGCGCGTTACCTGTTTTCACCTGTAAACAAAACCGTCTTCTCGTTAAATCTACATTCATTGCGTTGTTGGTGGTCACATACATGTATGCCAAACGTTATAAATGGTGTTATTTTGCCAAAAGTTACTGATGATAGTCTCTAAGTGTTAGTGACGATATAGAGGTAGCGATATTGATTTCTGATTAAAACCCGGACAATATACTCGATTGACACGCGTCAATTAGGCAAACGTAATTTTGGAAATTCATTTACAATAGACAAGACAAATTTGGGTTGATAATGTTTAATACTAATTTTGGTAAAATAGAATTATATTAAACACAGCAGATGCATCTTGCATAATGTAGCAACACTGTGTTATCTACATATATAATAGACCTTTTAAAAACCCGTTCAAATTACATTTTACCTGATTTCGTTACATAAGTGAGAATTTATTTGTAGGAGACAGTCGTAAATAGCTAAACGCTATTCCTTAAGGGGTTTACAGTCGATATCCATGCTTCTCGTTACAAACAAATTACCATCAATGCAAATATGTTAGCTGTGGTAAATGGTGGTGGTAAAACGTTTGTAAGAGATGATTGCAGATGATATTTAGACAGAATAGTGCATGCTTAAAAGGAGGGTTCTATCGGGGTATTTTATGTGGAAACGAAATTCGAGAGGATATCCCTGTTTACACATATATGTTATCAATACATGGTTAAAACACAGTCAAATTGACAGATACTAATAGAGGTAATCTTTTGATGACTTTACATTTCACAACTTGATAAAGACAAACGCACATTTATTCAAAAATAAAAACAATGAGACCTGAAGCCATTCATCAGCGCTACGAGTGGGGAAAACTTTGCTACAGCATAACAGCAGGAGGATGACACTCACAACTGAACGCTCTCAAATTAGATTGAAACGTAGGTCAAATGGTAGTGCCATCTTGGACAAAGTTAAATTTAGTTGTAATATAATGGTCCTAATGTGTTCCTTGCTCCCCAAAACGGGGGTTGAGTTGATGGATACAGAGTAAGGATCATTAAGAGGTGTCGGCGGCCTTCTTGAAAACCCCACCTTTCCGGGGGTCCTATTTTGGTAAACTTTTAGTATGTTATTCAGTATACTTAACCTTACCAGAATCAGTTGAGAAACCTTTTGTAGCAATATTTTGGGGGTTGAGGGGGGTATTTTCCCTATATTGATCAGACTTCTATCTGACAGCCAGATATATAATATATATATGTCAATTTCCCACGTTGTTTAAACAGTTTCTATGACCTCTCTAGCCTCAACCGTTAAAGATAGAAAATCATATATATGATGAACAATTTTTCAGCTTAGAATTTCCAACAAGTTGACATATGATTTGTAAGGATCGGAGAATTTAAAAAAAAGTTATGATTAAATTAGGATGGGGGAATTCTTTTTTTTCACTGTGAGATAAACCTTAATATTGAGCTTGTCGAACGAGTTGCCTCTTAGCAAAATCGTGACTTAAAGCATATGGAATTCTCAAAGTGATACGCAATGGAAACAGCAAACGGCAATGAATGCTGACTTTTTTCAAAACGAGGCAGTGGGTAGAAATGAGGTAGACTCTCTCGAGTGTGGGTGTCGTTAATGATCAAAGAGACCAGTAAGTACAAAGGTGGTGGACTCAATTAGCTTAGAATTTCCAACAAGTTGACATATGATTTGTAAGAATCAGAGAATTTTAAAAAAAACTTATGATTAAATTAGGGGGGGGGGGGGGGGGGGGGGGGGGGTAATTTTTTTCATAGGATCAAAGAGACCAGTAAGTACAAAGGTGGTGGACTCAATTAGCTATGCGTCGATCATGAATTAAGTGTAGGCGGCGTACTTTCTTCTCAATATTGCTGGGAAACTCGTGATAATTTTATTGTCAAACTGACACTACACCTCTCAAATTAATTGTTCTGTACGATACAACTGCTCTTCATTGCACAACCCACACACTATCTGTGGAAGCAGTCCTGCAAAAGTTTCATGATGACGTTTTAAAAATTTAGCATTAGAGATTCAGTCTTGATGCAGATATACGATAGACTACAAACCTACCACTTGTCGAGGCGACTATGGCTGCAGTGGTTTTACATTTGTTTAGGATGCCCAGCTTTGTATCAATAACTAAAACGATAGAAATATGGTTAAATACACTTTCTTCAGCACCCCTGAAATCCTGAAATAGGTAATATGGCCTGGAAATGGAGTGTGTGTGTGTGTGTGTGTGTTGGACAGGGGGTGGGGTGTTTGTACCAAATCAGTTTAATCGTAATCAAAGCACATGTCCTTTTATGGTAAGCATGTGCTTGCTAGTTTTACCTTTCAAAGTAGCTTGTGTTATATAATATTTACACGTCAGCCTCATAGCTCTCGATTTTCATGGGTAGCCGAAAAGTATATTTTTAGCAAATATTAAAACGAGATAAATTAACCAATATCTTGTTTAGTTCACTTGTGTATGCTGATTTTGGAAACTTTAGTAAAACACTGAGCCACTTATATTTGTACGTTGACTTTATATCACCACAAGGCTTATCTAAGGATTGACGTTATGTCATCAAAAAGCATATTTAAGAATTGACTTTATATCAACATAAAGCTTATTTAAGTATTGACATTATATCATCATAATGCTTATCTTCTGTCATATGACCACAAGGTTTGTCTACTGATTGACTTTATATCATTATAAAGCATATCTAAGGATTGACGTTATACCATGACAAAGCTTACATGCATATACTGATTGACTTTATATCATTATAAAGCATATCTAAGGATTGACGTTATACCATGACAAAGCTTACATGCATATACGGATTGACTTTATATCATTATAAAGCATATCTAAGGATTGACGTTATACCATGACAAAGCTTACATGCATATACTGATTGACTTTATATCATTATAAAGCATATCTAAGGATTTTTTCATAGGATCAAAGAGACCAGTAAGTACAAAGGTGGTGGACTCAATTAGCTATGCGTCGATCATGAATTAAGTGTAGGCGGCGTACTTTCTTCTCAATATTGCTGGGAAACTCGTGATAATTTTATTGTCAAACTGACACTACACCTCTCAAATTAATTGTTCTGTACGATACAACTGCTCTTCATTGCACAACCCACACACTATCTGTGGAAGCAGTCCTGCAAAAGTTTCATGATGACGTTTTAAAAATTTAGCATTAGAGATTCAGTCTTGATGCAGATATACGATAGACTACAAACCTACCACTTGTCGAGGCGACTATGGCTGCAGTGGTTTTACATTTGTTTAGGATGCCCAGCTTTGTATCAATAACTAAAACGATAGAAATATGGTTAAATACACTTTCTTCAGCACCCCTGAAATCCTGAAATAGGTTATATATGGCCTGGAAATGGAGTGTGTGTGTGTGTGTGTGTGTTGGACAGGGGGTGGGGTGTTTGTACCAAATCAGTTTAATCGTAATCAAAGCACATGTCCTTTTATGGTAAGCATGTGCTTGCTAGTTTTACCTTTCAAAGTAGCTTGTGTTATATAATATTTACACGTCAGCCTCATAGCTCTCGATTTTCATGGGTAGCCGAAAAGTATATTTTTAGCAAATATTAAAACGAGATAAATTAACCAATATCTTGTTTAGTTCACTTGTGTATGCTGATTTTGGAAACTTTAGTAAAACACTGAGCCACTTATATTTGTACGTTGACTTTATATCACCACAAGGCTTATCTAAGGATTGACGTTATGTCATCAAAAAGCATATTTAAGAATTGACTTTATATCATCATAAAGCTTATTTAAGTATTGACATTATATCATCATAATGCTTATCTTCTGTCATATGACCACAAGGTTTGTCTACTGATTGACTTTATATCATTATAAAGCATATCTAAGGATTGACGTTATACCATGACAAAGCTTACATGCATATACTGATTGACTTTATATCATTATAAAGCATATCTAAGGATTGACGTTATACCATGACAAAGCTTACATGCATATACGGATTGACTTTATATCATTATAAAGCATATCTAAGGATTGACGTTATACCATGACAAAGCTTACATGCATATACTGATTGACTTTATATCATTATAAAGCATATCTAAGGATTGACGTTATACCATGACAAAGCTTACATGCATATACGGATTGACTTTATATCATTATAAAGCATATCTAAGGATTGACGTTATACCATGACAAAGCTTACATGCATATACTGATTGACTTTATATCATTATAAAGCATATCTAAGGATTGACGTTATACCATGACAAAGCTTACATGCATATACGGATTGACTTTATATCATTATAAAGCATATCTAAGGATTGACGTTATACCATGACAAAGCTTACATGCATATACGGATTGACTTTATATCATTATAAAGCATATCTAAGGATTGACGTTATACCATGACAAAGCTTACATGCATATACGGATTGACTTTATATCATCATAAAGCTTATCTAAGGATTGACGTTACATTGCCACACAACTGATCTAATAATTGACGTTATATCACCACAAGGCTTATCTCAGGATTGACGTTATATCATCATAAAACATATCTAAGAATTGACGTTATATCATCACAAAGCTGACCTAAAATTGACGTTATATCATCTTAAAGCTTACCTAAGAATTGACGTTATATCATCATAAAACTGACGTAAGTCGTTATATCACCATAAAGCTGACCTAAGAATTGACGTTATATCATCATAAAGTTGACCTAAGAATTGACGTTATATCATCATAAAGCTGACCTAAGAATTGACTTTATATCCTCATAAAGCTGACCTAAGAATTGACGTTATATCATCATAAAGCTGACCTAAGAATTGACTTTATATCCTCATAAAGCTGACCTAAGAATTGACGTTATATCATCACAAGGCTTATCTTAGGATTGACGTTATATCATCATAAAACATATCTAGGAATTGACTTTATATCCTCATAAAGCTGACCTCAGAATTGACGTTATATCATCATAAAGCTGAACTAAGAATTGACGTTACATCATCATAAAGCTGACCTAAGAATTGACGTTATATCATCATTAAGCTGACCTAAGAATTGACGTTATATCATCATTAAGCTGACCTAAGAATTCACGTTATATCATCATTAAGCTGACCTAAGAATTCACGTTATATCATCATAAAGCTGACCTAAGAATTCACGTTATATCATCATAAAGCTGACCTAAGAATTGACTTTATATCCTCATAAAGCTGACCTAAGAATTGACGTTATATCATCACAAGGCTTATCTTAGGATTGACGTTATATCATCATAAAACATATCTAGGAATTGACTTTATATCCTCATAAAGCTGACCTCAGAATTGACGTTATATCATCATAAAGCTGACCTAAGAATTGACGTTATATCATCATAAAGCTGACCTAAGAATTGACGTTATATCATCATTAAGCTGACCTAAGAATTGACGTTATATCATCATTAAGCTGACCTAAGAATTCACGTTATATCATCATAAAGCTGACCTAAGAATTCACGTTATATCATCATAAAGCTGACCTAAGAATTCACGTTATATCATCATAAAGCTGACCTAAGAATTGACGTTATATCAACACAAGGCTTATCTGTGAGTGTGAAACATATGAAGAAAATGGTAGAACTAGTAAACAGTTTATTGATAACAAAAAATAAATAATAACAATGGAAACATCATTGTTTGGATCTGCTGCCTTTCTCTTGTGATTTAGTTCCTCCCGTTTAGCACCCAATATATCTCTTGAAAATGTTTGTCGGTCAAAATATTAACAGGATATTGCTTCTAATATCTACAAAGACTCGACTAAAAGGACAAGAGTTTTGTCGTGTTTTCTGAAATTCTAAAAAAAACGTGCTAACAAACTGTCCAAAACCTTGGACTCAATGTTTTCTCACTTCCCCAACTGAATAGAAATAAGTTTAAATGAGTTTCAAGTCACCTTCAGTTTTCTTCACGGTGTTGACATTTTTCATGCTGTCCACTGAAACCGTATCAGTTTCATCGGAGAACCGATCTTACACTGAAATAGCTAAGAGGACCTACCGGTATTCCGTTCTCTCCGTATCTTCACAAACCCTGAAATGAACGTGATGGTGTCTTCATTTTCTAAAATTCCTTCCATTCCAATAATTCTGTCGGCAAGAGATGCAAAAACATCGTCCCCGATACTCATTATGCCTAGGGCTGATATGGATTTTTGGCCCTAGGGCTGATATGGCTGATATGGATTTGGGCAATACGGGAGAAGTCCGTAACCAGTACCGTATGTGCGAAATGATCCATATCATTGATAGGTATATAATGACAAGGTTTATCTAAGGGTTGACGTTATATCACAAGGTTTATGTAGTGAGTGAGTGAGTTATTGTTTAACGCCGCTTCGGCAGTATCACAGCCATTTGCGGCGAGAAATTTAGGTTAATTGATTAATTTTAAAATTAAATGCAAAAGCAAAAAATAACGACACGAAGACCGTAAAGGTTTATCTAAGAATTGACGTTATATCATCACAAGGTTTATCTGGGTTGACGTTATATCATTACAGGGCTGATTTAAGTGTGGACTATATATCATTACAGGGCTTATCTAAGGGTTGACGTTATATCATAAAGCTTACCTAAGGATAGGCAATAATTTGATAAACATATAGACATGTTATATTATTTATACATGTAAGTTTATATTATGACTTAAGATAATTGGTCCTCAGAAGATGTTATTCAAAATATGTACTTTTTGGTAAGATGATTTCAAATAAGTTGAAAATTTTACATTTTATCTATCAAGAACTCATTTCATAAAAAAACCCAAACTGTTTAAGGTACACTAACTCAACATGTATGTCAATTGAAATAACGTCAAGATACGGATATGATTGGCAGGCCACTGTACAATGTATCATAATATGATCACACATAGAGGAATATTGAACGAAATTCATGACTTCCATAGACGAACTCTCAGAAACGTTTCGAATCATAATAAATGTCCTTCTGCCTTAAAACTGTTTGAATAATAAATGATGTTCTGCCATTTAGCGACGATGTTTGGGCAAATTGAAAACTCTTCGCTTGAAAGTTTTATATACCATATTTTGTAAGGTTGACCGGAAGAAGTTGAAATTTTACATGTGATATGTAGCATGTCTCCATAGGTCAAGTGATGTCTCATACTTTTAAAAGATTCATTCTTTCTGTCAGCACAGGTCTTAGAGTAGAGTAAGGTGTAACAAAAGTCATCTGAAAATGACATATCCCATCAGTTTGTAAAACACATCTTTGACAGATACTTGTGTATCTACTACCGTACTTCAGTTAGTGGGTTACAGATGCTGAGTTGCAGGTATGTTAAGGGTTTTGGACTTCTGCTCCAGAAGCAGTCAAAATCAAACACGTTTCTATGGAAACGAAAAAGAATTTTTTCAGAAAATTCAGAAAGATATCATGAACGGTTTTCGAGTTCTGCTCCGGAAACGAAATGATTACCGACGGACGGACAGACGGACAAGGCGATGACTATATCCCACGATATTACATACTGGTGGGATAAAAATGAGGCTGTTGAATACAAAGCGGTTATCAGGTTTATATTCTTCATGAGTCATAAACCAAAGGAAATGAAAGAACTTTTGGAGAGAATGACCCATCGTGTGACGTTGTCAAACACTGAGAGACGCGGTATGCTCACTAAATGTGTCCGTCATCTTCATGACAATGCTCCTGTCCACAACTCACGTGTAGCTCAGACGGAAGCGCAGGCCTGCGGCTATGATAAGCCACCGAATGTTCCTGGCCTTGCACCATCTAATTTCTTCCTCTTCCCCAACATGAAGTCATTTTTGAAAGGCACGTGTTTCCCTGATGATGAAAGCCTCATTAATGAGGTCAAGATCTGATGCCTTTATACAAGAAAGGCCTAGAGGGATGCATCAAGCGATGGAAGAAATGTCACACTGTGTGATGCCTATGGAGAGAAAGACTAAAAACTGTACCAAGTTTCCTTTCTTTCAGTAAAGTAGAAGTCTATCGACTGTGAAATTTTGAAGCTCTTGAGCTAACCTTTTGAAGCGTTGCATGACAACGGTAGTTTGCAAGTTTCTCTACTTTTGTCGATAGTATTGGTTAAGAAGTCGCAAAGTTTTGGCCTCTCATGTTGGTAAATCGTTTCAAACCCGCTTCGTCAATGTCACTGAAGGTTACGGACCGATAGCAATCTGTGACTTTGACGTTGACTCTGTATATCAAGAATGGCAGCGTATACTCATCAACGTTTTTCGGCGTCATTTTTCTCTCTTCTATTCCATTTTAGACTGAGGTGTAGATGATTTGGGGTTTAACGCAGCTTTCAAGAGTATTTCACTTATATCGCGACTGTTAGTATTATGAGGGGAGAAAGCCCGCAACATCATATGGCTATGCATTGCGGTGAAACCTGCAAGCATCGGCTGGAACTAGCGAACCATGGGTGAAATATTAAGTACGCTGAAATTCAGTGTACATTACACCCAAACCTTACTGCGTGTAGAACAGTTCTCTACTGCAGACAAAGATGTCTAACCACTACTTGACAATGACAAGAATCTGTGTCAAAACATCGCATATGAATCTAGGAGTAGGTATCTATATTTATATTTATATATGAAATTCATTTTTACCACTTCAACCTCGCAGTGGCCCCTATGAAATAAAAATGTCAGGTTTGATTAGCTCTCATGTTTCTTCTATTTTATTCGTTTTTTAAATATTTGTCAAGGTGATGTAATAAAATAACGTAAAGGTTGATTTGCAATTCAGTGTTGCATGGAATTAGTGAATATACAGAGCCTTTCGGTATGCCATGATATTACTCGCCCGTGGAATATACTGCAGTATTTATACAGGAATATTAAACTTGTGTAATGCCTCTGCAAGTATGACGTCACAATCGTGTGCAGTTGTAACGTCACAATGATCGTACCGTTCTCCAACTATTATTTGATATCAATTACCCAAGTAATTATGTCAATTTCATGAAGGATTGGTGTTGTGTTTCTATCCTACATTGTATCATGATGAGAAACAAAAATCTAAATGAAAATGTATTGTAATGTGCTCTTATTATTGTTTGTGTGTCTTTCGGTATGAACGATATTATTGAAATGAATGATGCGAAGAAGTTGATAAAAACTGACCCGTATCAATAAAACTATAGAAATTGTATTGTATAAATAAAAATGTTAATCCAATTAGATTCGAAATTTGAGATGAAAGTAAAATATTCATGAATAAATGATACGAGGACAATTAGGTCATTCTCAAGGGTTTGATCAACGGAGTAAACAAGTTGGTTTGACAATCACCTCTTTCAACCTTAGTTGCACTAATAACATACACTATTTGATTGCTAAAATCTCGTAAGTAAATAGAGAGAAAAATAGACGCTGATGAAAATCTTTCCTGTGCAAATATTGCATGTAATTCACATTTGTCATTGTTTTTACAAAATGTAAATGAAAAAATGAGGCAATATAAGAATCTCATAATATCAATAACATGATGTCATGCACTGGATATCAAGGTCATTGAAACAGATTTGATAAATTGAGTAAACATGTTTCTGTGTGGTACTATGGGCGCTTAAGCCTAACGTGGACTCAAAAATGTACTTGTTTGTTGTGTCACCCTTCCATGGGGAGACGTCTTGTGAACGTCACCTTTGATTAAATTTAATAAAAAGCCCAAGCGTTCATTATGTATTGTATAAACACATTCGGAATAACCTGATTGATACATTCAATACAAAAAAACTAAAAACAAAAAGATCGAGAAATAAGATAAGATTCTATTTAGAGGATATGGGTCTTTTCTTGACTAATACCATGTTTATCTCATCGAGTAAGGGAGAAAGGTTATATTTTCATGAGTGGCTTAGCCACGAGAGAAAATATATAACATTTCTACCTCACGATTTTAGTTATAAAACATTCGCCAAAACACAACCGTGGTTTGTAGTTCATCTCTGTTCATTCTGCACCTGCATCAGGTTTTCTCAGATGCACGTGCTTTAGAACTTTTCGTATCTGGTTACCCAGAGGATGTTTTTGACATTGTTTGCTGTATGATGTTATAGAACAAGTCTAAAACGTTTAAATATTTTAATATTCATAAAATGTCATAAATGAAGGTCATGGTTACAAGGTAACAATCGCCGCTAATGGCTGCAATACTGCCGAAGCGGCGTTAAACAATAACTCACTCACTCATTACAAGGTAACAAGAGTCATCAGAAGATGACATATCCCACCGGTTCCACAAAATTTGTAAAACACATCTTTGACAGATACTTGTGTATCTACTACCATACTTCAGTTAGTGGGTATTACAGATGCTGAGTTTCAGGTATGTTAAGGGTTTTAGACTTCTGCTCCAGAAGCAGTCAAAATCAACGACAACCAACATTCCTCTCATGTTTCAATGGAAACAGAAACAATTTTTTTTTCAGAAATCTGAAAATATCAAAAGGCACCACTTCAATTAGTGGGTAATACACATGCAAAGTTTCAGTTTCAGATATGATGAACGATTTTGGAGCTGTGCTCCGGAAACGAACCTGTCTCTGACAAAGTCCAAATTCAACAAGTTTCTATGGAAACGAAAAATCTGAAAATATCAAAAGGCACCACTGCAGTAAATGTGTAATACATATGTGAAGTTTCAGAGAGATATGATAAATGGTTTTCGAGTTCTGCTCCGGAAACGAAATGATTACGGACGGACATACGGACGGACGGACGGACGGACAGACGGACGGGGCGTTGACTATATCCCACGGTATTACATACCGGTGGGATAAAAAGGTACGTCTGATTATGTAACAAGGGATATACATAGATGTATGAAGTGCCAAAGGTCCATCACTGACTCAGCGATCACTCACAACGTTCTATAAATCCGTTCTATGCGAAGGTCAAGGTCATAGGATAAAATTACACAACACTTGTACTTTAACAGTCTTTAAAAGGGCAGGTATCAAATATCAAAGGTCGTACCCTGATTTATTATAAAGTCATGGCAATGGTTACAGTCAAGTCACGCGTTTTATGTCCAGGACAAAAACTGATACCACCACTGAAATATACCATAAACACGTTTAAAGTCTCCAAAGGTTATGTGCCTATCAAGTTAATTATATCCTTGGGCATCCTGCTCCACCAGTGTATTTGTATATAGTAGTGAGGCGGATACAATACACTGGTGGAGCAGGATGATATTTGGGGAGATTGGACCAGCTGACATCCTCATAGAGTCACTGTACAAGCCTTGTTTCCAAACTATGACAAATGAGACATGTAGGTCTTTCCAAGGACAGGCACATCTGAAGTTGAAGGCAACAAGCGTTTGTAGAGAGATGTGAACTGGCCCGACTTCTTTATAAAGTCGCTATTCTCAGGAAATCAGTGGGACTTATGATTGTGCATCGCCGAATCCATAAAACGACATCATAGTGATTGCAAGTGTCAAGTTTCGTTATATATTTGAACAATACATGTCGGCGATATGAGCGGAACACACACCTGGCGCAGGCCACTAATTATTCCCTGAGTATTTTGTAGCGAGGTTCAACATGTATAATGATTATCAATAGAAAAGGCAACAACGCAAATTTATATCATCAGATATGTACACTTGCACGTCAGCATTTACACATGGACTGGCGGGAGGTCTCAGCTGGTTTTAGATAATCAACTACCGGTATAGCCCAGCTAGGGAATATCAAGCCAATAAACAAATGGATAAACTGGATATATAGAGCTATGGTCCTCATCATAGTAACCTACACATAAAGTCGTGACGTCAATCATCTGGGGTTCCACCGACTGAGCCCCCCTTCACATGTCGACGTTAGTAGTCCACTAGCTGCGGTCTCTTAGATTCATCTCCTGACAATCCTAGTTATGTATTTTGATACTTAAGCCAATTGAACAATATAAAAGTAAGGTAATTTTGTTTATTAAATCCTTTAAGGGTTCAATAATCCACATGGGGTTGATTCACCAATATCAGACATTCACGATATCACATTGTGTAGATTCGGAAAAGACATAATCCAAATTGATCGTACATTTGCAATTCAAGTCCTGTGGCTACAGCAGACTTAATCAAATCTTCCAAACAAATTGTATCTCATTCAATCTGTACGTATCTCATTCCTCACGGACTTGCTTGAGATTAACCTCTTTATATTCTAGCTGCTATTGCAAAGAACCAAAACAGAATTAGTTATTACTTACTTCTCGTTATTGACTTACTTTCTTTGAAAGTTATGTTCTTTTATTGGATCATTCATAGCATGGATAGAACCGAGGGCACTTTTGCAATTGCTAAACATTTCTGCCTTAATTTAAGTGGAACCAGCATACCATTTGCAGTGGTCTTTTTCAAAACGTTCAACAATAAAATCGAAAGTCTGGGTTTGGACAGCTCAAACCACAAATGAAGCTGAATGTAAAAGAAGGGTCTGGTAAATCATATTTATTTACATTAATGTACAAGTCAGAATTATGAAGTTTCTGAATGTCATGTGTAATGAGTGAAAAAACGCCGGTTACACAGTGTTTATTTTGTTGTGAATGTATAATAGTAATAATGATAGTTTAATATTTGAAGAAACGTGAGATATTTTTCTCATTTTTTCAACTAAATGTTGCCACTTCAGTTTCACTGAGAGGGATAGATACCCCAGTAAACAAAATCCAAAACATGTGAAAGATATCTTTGATTTTTACATCATTTAAACTTTTGACACAATTATTTAATTTATTGATGAATATATATAGTCGGGTAAAAAGGAATAGTTCATGACATCCATTGAGACAAAAATAAGGAGTTTGTTTCCTTCTCAATATACCAATCAAAGACGACTCTATCACCATCTATCATCACAGTCAACTACAGGGCAGTCGCAGCTGTGTCATAACCGGACTTCTTTCAGCAAGGGAATGCGAAGTCTTAATATAATTGACATTAGGAGTGCTATTTTAGTTCGGCATAATGAATTCAGTGAAATATCCCAGTGCTAAGCCCTTTCTATGTCATACCATATTTCCTTCTGAAAATATTTTAATGTAACATGATTTATTATTGATCATAAAAAGATGTAATTGTTGGTAAGATGTCCCTTACATGTTTTTCCATACATAGTTTCTTCTGAGCATATTTTAATGTAACATGATTTATTATTTATCATAAAAATATGTAATTGTAGGTAAAATGTCCCTTATATGTAGTGCCATACATAGTTCTTTTGAGAAATGTTTTAATGAACATGATTTATTATTCATTATATAAACGTATAATTATAGGTACATGTAAGATGCCTCTTATATGTCCCGTCATATCTTCTGATGAAAAATGTTTTAATGAAACATGATTTCATCTGAAATACATCAATGTTTGCTGAAGATATTCACACACATAGAACTACCAGGTAGTTAACTTAGGGACTGCTTATTACTATAGTTTGCACGATTAAAACTTCATGGATAAAGAAAAGGTATTCCAATTATAAAAACAAGAATTTCTGGACAACTCCTTAATTGTAAAAACAGCTGAGCTGTTCGCAAGAAAATCTGACCATTTATTTATTTCACTTACAAAAGCCCTTCAAATATTCAATCTTTACGGCACGAGCTTTTTTTATTTTCTTCTTGATAATTAAGATGTTGAAACTTTTGTCAGTATATGGAATGATGTGTTGCTCGTGCTTGTACTTGACGGCACGCCGGATGAATCGATAAATACCCTTGATATAAGAGGAGTATAATACTGTCAGACTGTGGCCAACACACTTGATGAAATGATTTTTTAGTAAATATATGTACTGTGTTATATTTCTATACATTCTATGACATGAAAACTGTGGTTTATATTTATGTGTTTCCTGGGTCTGTATCTGCAGAGTTGATGATCGTATATATACCATTAATGTGATTATGTTGTTATAGAATATGTAACAGTGACAAAATATACATGTGAAACAATAAGAAACAAATTAAGTATCATTAGTTTCTGCATCAGTCTTACGTCAAGACAATTAAACTATGCCGATACGTTGTCCAGTGTATACAGTCAGGCCTTGACACTTCCGTTCGTCATCAAAAACGTTTTGTAATGTACCAAACAGGACGGAATTACAAGATGTAAAACAATTATTACACTAAATATTTTCTGGATACAATTTATCAGTCAAACATTTTCAAACTCACTCATGTTTGAAGGATTAACGATTACAGACAAGAAGCTATCGCTACCAGTGGAGCTCAGCAATAATGGGCGCGGATTCGAGTGTGGGTGACTCGCTTCATACTTGGTTACTCAGTGTTTGATAAGGTTTGGGTGCAATGCTACAATCAATTTCAGCGTAATACCACCCATTGTTTGCTAGTTCCAGCCGATGCTCGCGAATTTCGCCGCAATGCATCGCCACATTACGTTGAGGGCTTTCTCCTTGCAATAATACTAGAAGTCGTGATATAAGTGAAATACTCTTGAAAGCGGCATTAAACCCTAACTCACCTCCCCTCAAATCGCACCTCTGTTCCTCCAGCAGAACAACTCAAACTGCTGCTAGTGGACCGCGGTAATAATACAGGGTACGTGACGAGGAACGTGCTACATTTATCAAAATGTTCTCTTCTCTCTTATAACTGCCGAAGCGGCGTTAAACAATACCTTACTCACTCACTCTTATCTCTTATCACTTTATATCCCTTTCAGCTTTACAACTAACGACTGGTGATCTATTACAATATGTTGATACTCTGGCATCTCATTTGCAGCATAATGATATCAAGTCAGTGGAGCACATTACTAACGAGTTCACTCCCCGGGGTTGTCTGACCTGACAGTTCCATTCAATCACTCTGAGGAAGTGGACTCTAGTCTTGAAATGACCGACAATCTCACGGCCCACTTTCCTGTCACTTTGTGATGATGTGGATATCTCACGACACACTTTCCTGTCAGTTTTTGATGATGTGGATATCTCACGACACACTTTCCTGTCAGTTTGTGATGATGTCGATATCTCACGACACACTTTCCTGTCACTTTTTGATGATGTGGATATCTCACGACACACTTTCCTGTCAGTTTTTGATGATGTGGATATCTCACGACACACTTTCCTGTCACTTTTTGATGATGTGGATATCTCACGACACACTTTCCTGTCACTTTTTGATGATGTGGCTATCTCACCACACTTTCCTGTCACTTTTTGATGATGTGGATATCTCACGACACACTTTCCTGTCAGTTTTTGATGATGTGGATATCTCACGACACACTTTCCTGTCAGTTTTTGATGATGTGGATATCTCACGACACACTTTCCTGTCACTTTTTGATGGTGTGGATATCTCACGACACACTTTCCTGTCACTTTCTGATGATGTGGATATCTCACGAAAAACTTTCCTGTCACTTTTTGATGATGTGGATATCTCACGACACACTTTCCTGTCACTTTCTGATGATGTGGATATCTCACGACACACTTTCCTGGCACTTTTTGATGATGTGGATATCTCACGACACACTTTCCTGTCAGTTTGTGATGATGTGGATATCTCACGACACACTTTCCTGTCACTTTTTGATGATGTGGATATCTCACGACACACTTTCCTGTCACTTTTTGATGATGTGGATATCTCACGACACACTTTCCTGTCACTTTTTGATGATGTGGATATCTCACGACACACTTTCCTGTCAGTTTTTGATGATGTGGATATCTCACGACACACTTTCCTGTCACTTTTTGATGATGTGGATATCTCACGACACACTTTCCTGTCATTTTTTGATGATGTGGATATCTCACGACACACTTTCCTGTCAGTTTGTGATGATGTCGATATCTCACGACACACTTTCCTGTCACTTTTTGATGATGTGGATATCTCACGACACACTTTCACGTCAGTTTTTGATAATGTTGATATCTCACGACACACTTTCCTGTCAGTTTCTGATGATGTGGATATCTCACGACACACTTTCCTGTCACTTTTTGATGATGTGGATATCTCACGACACACTTTCCTGTCACTTTTTGATGATGTTGATATCTCACGACACACTTTCACGTCAGTTTTTGATGATCATGATGTGGATATCTCACGACACACTTTCCTGTCATTTTTTGATGATGTGGATATCTCACGACACACTTTCCTGCCACTTTCTGATGATGTGGATATCCCACGACACACTTTCCTGTCACTTTCTGATGATGTGGATGAAGCGCAGGAGTACGTTATCTTGAAAATAATAATCTTATTTAACTCTTAACACATCACTTTGCTAAGTTGATAAAAGTGATTTTGAATTTTGTAAAATGTAGATGGTGAAACATGAGAGCATGGCCATATCGTTAACCTTAGAAATGCACATTTGTTATATATGACTAATATTTATTCCTTTGGGTATATACAAGAAAGGATGGTAAATTACTCCTGTGTAATATCATGTTTATATAACGAGTGCTAACACTGTGGGAGTAACATATGGAAACTGATGAACATATTTATATATGATACAAAATGAATCTATTATGAAACATTGGTATATTGTGTATTCTGTAAGGTAGAACTGATCGTGACACTTCTCGTGTCTGTAACACTGCTGGAATCAGACACTGATGAATCCTCTCATCTATGTAGTCCATCCTGACAATCAGATATAATCAATCAAACTAGTTCAGTAGGTGTTCAGGTGTCGGCATCATGTCCAGCTCCAAGGGCTGTATATCTTAATATGTGTTCAATTCCCGTAGCTTCGAATTCGATGTGAGGATATAAATATTAATGAAAACGTTGTGAATTACAGCAGAAGATTAAATTTCAACTCGTCTGCAATTTCTCTCAACTTCAAATTCGACGTTAGGATTTCAAAACATCGATTAAAACTATGGGAATAGGATGTTCTATCTATAACGAACTTTGCATTTTGTTGTGAGTGGATGGAGTGGAGGGTTACACACCAAGTAATTGAATAAACACAATTTAATTTCTTTGTAACAACATGTTGTATAGTTTTCCTAAAGTTAAAGCTAACCGATACACGGGACAAAAAGTGGTGGATTTTTCCCGATTCCTCAGGACCCGCTAATATTTGGGAGAATCCGGAAGGACCGAAATATGGATTCCACCATATTCCTGTGATATCGACTTCTTTCACAGCAAAGGTTTATATATGATTAACGCAATGTCCATATTTGAGGGAGTAACCAAATTGATGTATAAACTCTGACCAACCCTGGGGTGTGACGGTTCTCGAAGGCAAAGTCGAAATTGTGAATTTTACAGTCATCATAACCAATTTTATCATCAAAAACTGACTTCCACGTTGTAGATAATTATAGCTTAAATCAAATCGTCATAATCATTTTACATCATCAGTTAAAGACATCACGTGGATTTGACTTCACTGAGAACACTGCTGACAATGCTATGAGTGAGTGAGTGAGTTGGTGTTTAACGCCGCTTTCAAGAGTATTTCACTTATATCGCGGCTGCTAGTATTATGGCAGGGAGAAAGCCCGCAACGCCATGTGGCTATGCTTTGCGGTGAAACCTGCGAGCATCGGCTGGAACTAGCGAACCATGGGTGGTACTGCACTGAAATTCAGTGTAGCATTGCACCCAAACCTGACTGCGTGTAGAACAGTTCTCTACTGCAGACAATGTTGCCGTGCCCCTGGCGGGATTCGAACCCCGGACCTCTTGATCCGAAGCCGAACGCGCTAACCACTGCGCTATCCCGCCCCGACAATGCTATGACGTCATAAAGTTGATGCCATGATGCCGATGACGTCACAATGCTATGACCTTACTGATATCACTGTAGTCTGCTTGCCAAACCCCTGATTTTTGGACAACCTTGCATTGCGGTATGTACACAGTTTTTTTTGCTGTTTTATACCTCTGAGATGTGCTCTTCAAGATTCTGAATGATGCCACTCTGTCAGCATTGGGCAATCCGCACCATATGCAAATTAAGGCCGCCATTACTGAAAATCTTGTTTTCGTCAATATCTCAGTAACTATGCATGGTACAAATTAGTTTTTGGTGTCTATCCCCATGTTTAAAGGGTAATGAATCAGATGAAGCCTTTTCAGAAAAGATAACAACAATAATGTATGCTGAATATGCAAATTAAGACAACCATTACTGAAAAATTTGATTTCGTCAATATCGCAGTAACTATATGCATGATATCAATTTAATTTAGGTGTCTATCCCCATGTTTAGAGTAGTTATTAATCAGATTAAGCCATTTCAGTAAAGATCACAACATAATTTATGCTGAATATGTAAATTAAGGCTGCCGGCCATTACTGTAAGCAATTCATTGTTAAGAGGGTATGTCCATGCTGAAGACTTCTCTTGTTCAGTGTATTTGAAAATTTCAATGTACATTTTTCATTACAGAATCGACTCCTCTCAACACGCTTTCTCGCAATGCTATTAACATTTGAACATAAGCATTGTAAAGATGCATAGTACCAATGCCCAATATGTGTGTGTAGTCCGTGAAATCTAGGAACGATCACAATCTGCAAATTGTAGGGCTTACAATCAGCTTATTGTTCCTTTAATCTAGAAATGTTTTACCATTTTACCATTCTGAGACAATCTGGGAATGTATCCGTATAGTAACAGAAGACGATTAATAGATTAAGAGGGTTTAAAACCCTTCGTTTCTCTATCTTATGTACCGAATTTAGGGATCGATTCTAGATTTAGAAGGCATTTAAATTTTTGGTGAATATATGTTCATAATAGAACACACATATGCATATGACTACGTTCACGTGCCACGCATGCACTACGGATACACCAGTCAGCCAGTCATCACTGACCTTACCGCTTAGTAAAGTTACTTTCAGGTGTATTTGACCTTATTAATTCGGAAAGTCTGAAGGCCATGATGATTTGCATTTGATTTAAAACAGACGGAAACATGCACAAACAGTTGAAAATTTAATACCATCTCATAGATGTAAAAGTCACACTCCTGAAGTCCTTAACATCAAAGTAAGTATGCAGATAAAGGTTTAATCCCAGTCAGATTCACCTCTCCATTGAACGTGATGTATATACTTATCAACCATCAAGTGGGAACAGAACAACGTCTCTCCTCCTAGGGGGCGGGATAGCGCAGTGGTTAGCGCGTTCGGCTTTGGATCAAGAGGTCCGGGGTTCGAATCCCGCCAGGCAACTTTGTGTGCAGTTGAGAACTGTTTTACATGCAGTAGGGTTTGGTTTCAATGCTATATTGAATTTCAGCGTAGTACCACCCATGGTTCGCTTGTTCGAGACGATGCTCGCAGGTTTCACCGCAATGCATAGCCACATGGCGTTGCGAGCTTTCTCCTTGCCATAATACTAGAAGCCGTGATATAAGTAAAATACTCTTGAAAGCGGCGTTAAAATAAGTTTTTAAAAAATGTTATTGATAACATCGACACTATAATGTCGATGTCAATTTTGTCAATACTGCAGACGTAGACGCGGATTGCTAAATAACCAACGAGGTACGAGTGATTACGAGATATATGCGCGAGTCGAAATTATGTTTACAGTCCCGAGCCTTTGCGAGCGACTGAAAATCATTTAGACGAGTGCATATTTCCTGTAATCACTCGTACCGAGTTGGTTATTCTGTGTATTACCCATTACATTCAATTAAATACACATTAACGAGCGACAAACGTTTCTTTTTTTAGACTGTAGTAAGTGACATTGATCAGCTGATTTGTATTCATGCGCTTAATACACCGAACATCTCCAGTGGTCAAACACTACTTAATAGTTCTTTAATAAAACGACGGGAAACTAATATATTATTAGTCCGTTTGTATAACCCATAACAAAGTTTCAATTATGACGCACATTTACATTCATTTATAAATACATGTAGGATACAACCTGAAATGATTTGAATAAGTTCAGCACCTTATTGCGGCACCCACAGTATGACTGACGCGTTGAGTGACTGAACAGCATAGTGTTGAACCGAAAATTAGAAACAAAAATGTCAATTTTTTTTAAAACGACAACGGTTAAAATTAATTATACCCACAAGATGAATCTACAACGAATGCATAGAATCAAATTTGTATGCCAAGAGGGTCAACCAATCTGGTGTTTGATCAATATTTGGTCTCAGGAATGTGGATTCAGTTCACTTCATCATGTCGGTCGTAGATCCACAACAAAGAACGATAACTATAATCGGACGTTTACTGACGGTGAAGTCGATGGAGATTACGATTACAACAACAAAACATTTGACCCAGGAAGTTTGTACCTAGGGAAATATCTATTGTAATGGATGCCGAATGTAGATATACTGCGTGCAAAGGGACGCCCTGGTAAAAGATTCTTTCGATCGGGGCGTGATTGAACTGCAGACTGCAGCCCCGATGTCAAACGACAGGTTTTATCTCATTCTGCACGCTTATTTTGATTCAGAAACAACGAGAATAGTGCATAGATTGTCAAATATTTTCTGATGTCTTTCGTTGATGGTTAGGTCGATCTAAATATTTATGGATTAGAACTATTCGTAACTGCTCATGTGTATACTTTCGAAAACTAATAGACTAACTAAAAGTAATAAACTAAATAATTTTTTTTATTCTTGATTTCAGTTTTTATTTTTAAAATCGAGATGTGTGACCGAGTTCGGCAAGTTCTATTTATCAATGAAGCATGAAAGTAGTACCGTCAACCAATCGTCGTGCCATTCTCTGGCTACTGACCAATCAGCGTTGAGAGTCACTGAAGAGCACTGTCCGAATATCACAATTATTTAATATACTCTCCGTGATAGTTAACAATATGCCCAATTATCCTAATCTGTCTAATCCCGACAATCTTTACACAGCTTAAAGACAGAGTTATCGCTCAAGTGAACTGCACTCACCACTCACCGGCAGGTGGCCTACCTTATATGGTCATTGCTTTTCTGTCGGCCATCGAAGCATGTTGTGTTTTGATAGCTCTCTAATTCGATAGTAATAAGATTATTGTCTCGACTTTGTTCTCCTTCTCAGTTGTAATTTTTCTGTCTGAGGGTGGTTAGACTGCCTTTCGCGAAGTAGTCTCTCTCCTTTAGACAGGTTTAGTGGTTGTTGACTGCAGTTGACGTGTCAACTGTTGTTGATTTCGGGGTGCTCGTTCTGCACGTGCAGTCCGTGCAGGTCGGTGATCTCGTGGCCGCTTGCGCGTGCCGCCTGTCCCTTGCGCTTGGCGCGGGGGTCATACCGCTTGCCCTTCTGTTTTCTGCTGTAGCGGTTGGCGCTTGCCGCCTGCGCTTGGTTGCTCTTGCCGCTGGCGCGTGGATAGCGCCTGCCGCCTCCTCTTGATAGGTTGTCGCCTGCGTTTGTTTAGCGCTTGCCGCTTGCGCGTGGATAGCGACTGCCGCCGCCTCTTGGTAGGTTGTCGCCTGGGTTGGACAGCGCTTGTCGCCTGGGTTGGATTGCGCTGCCGCCTGCGTTTGTTTAGCGCTTGCCGCTTGCGCGGGGATAGCGCCGGCCGCTCGCGCGTTCTCTCTTTTTGCTTGCTGAGTATGACTTCGCCATACTCGGCGTTCTGTGGGGCGTGTGGCTATAGGAAGTCAGCGCGATTTGACCCCCACGCCCTTTGCCGCCTGTGCCGCAACCTTTGTCCGGACGCGGACAGGTGTGAGGAATGTGCTGACCTCTCGGTGGCGGAGCATCGCGAGTATCGCAACTCCGTTAAGAAGAGTGAGAGTCAGTCTAAGCTGAGGGCGTCCAGGCGGCCCTCTCCGTCCGCTACCGCCACCGCTACCGCTAGCGCCGGCACCGCCATGTCCGATCCCAGGTCGCCGGCTTCAGACCTGGTGATCTCGGAGGACACGGCGGAATTCGATTTGCCAGAGGCAGGGGCGGGATCGGGTCGAGAGGCGGCCGCCAAGGACACTTACGTCTCTTCACAGGGTAGTGGGGGTGAGAGATCTCCCATCAGGAGATCCTCCCCTGACGCCGAGTCCTTTCCAGACCGGCGACTTTCGCCTAGGAGGAAGAGGAAACACAAGTCCAAGAAGAGGAGGTTGAGGCCTCTTTCTCCTCCTCCCTTTGATACAAGGAGATTGACTGAGGATATTCTGTCCTCAGTCAAGGACATGGTTTCCTCCATGCTGGACAGACGACTGCCGGCGCAGACTAGGGTTGAGGAAGGGGTTACTTCGCCCTCGACCTCCCCGCCGTCCACGCCCAAGAGGAGGAGGGTGGTGGTTGTTTCACCTGCCGGCACCTCCTCAGATCCAGACAAGTCGGCCCCGGAGGTGGCTTCCCAGGAGGGTGGGATGTCCACTTCAGGGAGATCCTCTCCCGAGTTGACCATTGTGGAGACGCCTCAAGTGGATGCCCCTGACCTCAAGGAACGCCTGGCGGCTATCGCCGACTGGTGTCAAGTGGACTTAGTTGAGGTTGAGGATGAACCCTCCTCGACCAAGCTGGCCAGAATGGAGACATTCTGCACCGAGGAAGAGGCGCCTACCCAACGCCTCGTGGCACTGCCGCCACACAGACTCCTTCAGGCGGCGGGCAGGGATTACGACGCCAATGTCGCCGCGGCGGCGCCAGGCCGTCTCCTGCCCCCCCTGGTTCTGGGTGAGAAGCAGCGCGCTTCCCTCCCAGTAGCACAGTCTTCTTTCCCCCTCTGTCCCCCTGTCCTGGACGACGATATTCGCCGGGTGGCCGTCCCCTCCGTACCTCACCAGGTGTCGGACGCTCACTTTAGCCATCTTGACAAAGAGGCTAGGAGCATCCTGGGGTTGGCCAATCACGTGGCGCATGCCTGTCAGGGTATGGCATCCTTTGCGAAGGAGGCGGGGATGGAGGGAGGGGCGAAGGCTCTTTACCGCGGTTTCGGCGCCGTGGCGGGGAACATCGCTCAGATGATGTTGTGCGCCTCCCGCATTTCGGCGGGGGTCACAAATCTCAGGAGAGATGGTTTCCTTGCCCGGACAAACCTTCCGGCGGAGCTCCGGAACCGCTTGCGGGCCGCTCCCGCGTCATCTTCATCTCTCTTTGATGGGCAGATTGCCGGGGTCCTCCGGCAGCGGCAGGAGTGTCAGCAGCAGGAATTGACCAACAGACTGGCCGCTGGCGGGGGTAGAGCCTCTTCTCAGACGCATACGCCCAAGAAGAGGAAGGGAGGCGCGAACACTCCCGTGGGTAACGCCAAGACTGGCGGAGTTTCCTTTCGGTTTGGGGGTCGGCAGGACAGAAGTCGTGACTTCAATGCCGGCCCCTCTCCCAAGCACACCCCCAAGAAGGGAAGTCAGCGTGGCAGGGGCCGCGCATATGGAGGTACCCCGAGGAAGCAGTGACTCGTGGGTGGCCCCCGAGCTGCCTCCACAGGTTGTCCCGGCGTGGGAAGGGCCAGTGGGAGGTCGACTCTCTCGGTTTGTGGCCAACTGGGCGCAATTGGGGCTCGATCCTTTCGTCTGCAAGGTTTTGGAGCGGGGGTTTCGTATTCCCGTGACACACCGCCCCCCGCTAACCTGTTTTCCAACAGAGAGGCCGCTAGAACGAGATCGGCTCGCACTGACGCTGGAACAGGTGGAGACACTCATCTCCAAACGGGCGGTGGAGGAACTCCTGCCCCAAAACCTCACTCCAGGATACTATTCTCCGGTCTTCGTGCGACCGAAGCGAGACCCGAAAAAGTGGCGGCTGATCCACGACTTGAAGGAGTTCAACCTCTCCTTCCTAGAGCGGCCGCCATATTTTCGTCTCTTGACCGTACCATCAGTGATGCGGTTGCTGGAGCCCTTGGATTCGATGATATCCCTCGATCTGCAGGACGCATATCTGCACATTCCCATCTACCATGGCGATCGCAGATACCTCCGTTTTGTCCTGGCGGGTCGCCACTTTCAGTGGAACGTTCTACCGTTCGGGATATCGTCGGCTCCATGGCTTTTCACTCGCGTGACCCAGCCCATCGTCCAATACCTTCATCGAGTGGACGTGCAGTTCGCGATGTATCTGGACGACGGGTTCACTCACAACAGATCCCCATCTGTTCTGGAGGCGCAACGAGACTTTGTGATAACGTTGTTCAGGCGGCTGGGATGGCTAGTCAACCTAGACAAGTCAGACCTGGAGCCAACGACGTCGCTGGTCTTTCTGGGAGCTCGCCTGGATACCGTGACCTACAGAGCTTTCGTCACTACAGAACGGATGGGGCGCTACAAAGATCTCCTGGAATTAGCACTCCGGGAGCCGCTGTCACTCCGCAAGTGGCAGAGGCTGTTGGGGTTCTTGAGCGCAACCCAACACTTCACTCGAAGGGGTCGGTTGCAGCTCAGGCCCCTGCAGATTTTCGTAAACGCGCACGTCAGGGAGAAGACTTGCCGTCATGTCTTCCCGATTCCAACCGAGTTGAGACACCACCTCTCCTGGTGGCAGCAGGAGTCCAACGTGCTGGGGGGAGTGCCCCTCAGGCAGCCCCCAGCGACGTCTCAGCTATACGTGGATGCCTCCACCCAGGGGTGGGGAGCCCACCTAGATTCAGACCAAACGGCGGGGGTGTGGTCGCCAGCGCAATCACGACGCCACATCAACGTCCTCGAACTGGACGCCATAAGGCTGGCGATCAGCCATTGGTCAGGTCACCTGCGGGGGCAGGTCCTGTGTGTTCACACGGACAGCTCAGCGGCGGCCTGGGCCATAAACAAGCAGGGGTCAACCAAGGCAGACTCTCTACTTCAACTGGTGGCGGAGCTGTTTCACCTAGTGGACAGTCTCGGACTCTCTCTCAGGGCGGTGCACATCCCAGGAGCCAAGAACGTCCTGGCGGACGCCTTGTCTCGGCCGGACAAACCTCCTTCGACAGAGTGGATGTTGCACCCGAGGGTGTTCGAGAGTCTGTGTTTGAGGTTCGGCAAACCTCACATAGACCTCTTTGCGACTCGGCTCAACCACCAGTTGCCGACGTACGTGTCCCCCGTACCGGACCCGGCCGCGTGGGCTCTCGATGCGCTCGCATTAGGATGGGAGGGGATGGTCGCCTACGCCTATCCCCCTCACGCCATCCTGAGTCACGTGGTGGCGAAGGTACAGGAGACACGAGTACTTCAACTCCTACTCATAGCTCCGTTGTGGCCAGCCAGGGCCTGGTACGTTCCCCTGAGGAGGATGTGCCGCCAAGACCCTGTCCCCCTCCCTCTGAGATGGGACCTATTGACGAGCAAACCAAGCGGGCGGGTTCACGAGAACCCCCAGGCGCTCCACCTTCACGCCTGGTTTGTCTCCAAAGGGGGTTGACAGGGGCGGGGTTTTCCAAGTCCGTCGCCGAAGCGGTCGCATCTTCGCAGAGATCCTCCACGAGGAATCTCTATGACGCCCAGTGGGGTGCCTTCGCCGCCTTCTGCGCGAAGGAGGGGTATGCTATCCAGGCGGTAACGGTCCCGCAGGTAGCTGAGTACCTGGTGTACCTACGAGAGGTGAGGAAGCTCAAAGCTTCCTCAATTAACACCAACCTGGCGGCGGTCATGTCAGTCCTTAGGAAGCGTGAGCCCCAGGTTGACATCTCGGTCCTTAAAGAACTTATTAAGACCTACCGGAATGAGGACGGGCGGAGGAAGCTCAGGCCTCCGGAGTGGGACCTGACAGTGGTGCTCAACCATCTCAAGTCGGACCACTATGAGCCATTGACAGAGACGACTCTTCTCCGTCTCACCATCAAAACAGCCTTTTTGGTTGCGATGGGGTCCGCAGCCAGGATTTCAGAGCTTCACGCTCTCCAGGCGGACCTCTTGCGTTTTGAGGTGAGAGACGGTGGGTCGGCGTCACTGGGGTTAGCCCCTGAGTTCATCTGCAAGAACCAAGCCGCAGACGAAAGGGGTAGAACCTTTTCGTTACCGTCTCTTTCCGGTAGCATAGATCCGACGGACGAGGATCGGCTCCTTTGTCCGGTGAGAGCCCTGCGGATCTACACCGAAAAGACCAAGAGACTACGTCAAGGGAGAAGGAAACTTTTTCTTCCGCACTCCCAGACTAGTGTTCGGGAGTTAGACAAGCGTCAACTCAGCGTCTATCTCCGCTCGGCAGTGTTGGACGCCTACAAGGCCGCGGGCCTCGACCCGCCAGCGAAGGCCAATCCACACGAGATCAGAGCCATCTCGGCTACGATGGCTCTTCACAGTAACAT
Organism: Gibbula magus; assembly: GCA_936450465.1. NCBI lineage: Eukaryota > Metazoa > Mollusca > Gastropoda > Trochida > Trochidae > Gibbula > Gibbula magus. The sequence goes on from OW388306.1 coordinate 14,721,483, forward strand.
GGCAGTGGCGGACATCATGGCCGGCTGTTTCTGGAAGTCGGGCCTGGTGTTCGCCAATCACTATCTTAGAGACGTATCCAACGAGGACATGGAGGGGATTCATCGGTTGGGCGCACAGGTGTACGCCCAGCAACGAGTTCCGTCGGCCTCGTACCGAAGAGGCCTACCCCCCCCTCGTTAATTCGGCTGCTCCTTGGGCCAGTCTAGAGTATGCAATAAACATAGTCTCGATGATTTTAGTGATGCGTTTGTTGTCTTTTCTTTAGTTGGTGACCACGCGGGTGAGAGTCCCTCCGGTTACGAGTTGGGTCAAGCTTAACCCTCCGGTTGACAGATGAACCCCATCGGGGTTCAGGCTGGTTACGCTGTATTGGCTCACCAACTTGACTCTTGTTAAGACAGAGCTATCCCTCTTAGGGGCCTCTCGCTCCCCTCCACCTCTGTGGCAATCGGGCATATTGTTAACTATCACGGAGAGTATATTAAATAATAGTATGTTTTTGTTTAAACATCATTATTTATACTCACCGTTGATAGTTAACAATCGTAAGTTCCCTCCCGGCCTCCCCTCGGTCGCGTTCGGCTTCGTGTCTGTCCATCAGAAGAAGCAATGGCCATATAAGGTAGGCCACCTGCCGGTGAGTGGTGAGTGCAGTTCACTTGAGCGATAACTCTGTCTTTAAGCTGTGTAAAGATTGTCGGGATTAGACAGATTAGGATAATTGGGCATATTGTTAACTATCAACGGTGAGTATAAATAATGATGTTTAAACAAAAACATACTAAAATAACCACCTGTGTATCCTAACTCTAACCTAATTATCCCATGGATTATATTATCCTGTACAGAATATAGTCAGCTCCATTTAATCTTTCGATTTAATCTTTGTTGTCCGGAGCTTCATAAAAAGAAACGTCCTTCAAGGTTACCTAATACAATGTACATAATGCCTTTATACTTGTGAACACAATTGTAAGACACATCACTACGATTCATAATACAGTCCAATATTAAGTCGTGTTTATGGTAAAATGGAGATAAACATTTTGTGTTGGAAACAGCGCCATATAACAGAATTATATGGGCTCAAAATTATCCATTTAAAGAGTAATTGACTGTTGTTGATAAAAATAAAGGGAAATTTCAAAAAATCTATATTTTCGACCCAAACTAATCCACTAATTCACATTGATTAGTAAAGGTATTTCCTAGTCTTAATGCCGCTAATGGCTGCAATACTGCCGAAGCGGCGTTAAACAATAACTCACTCACTCACTCCTAGTCTTAATGTATACCTGTTAGTATAAAGCTTTTAAACAAGCAAAAGGCAACTTTTTAAAATAAACACAGTTAATGTATTGTTTATTTATTTCCCCTTGCTTGTAAGCACCGAGTAGTGCTGTTTTCATCTTGTTTTTGTTATGTGTATGTGTGCCTTTGTATGTTCTTAACTGAGATGTATGAGTGCTTTTAATGTTGTTTGAATGTGTATTCTCTTATTGTCTTAACCATGCTGATGTCTCACTGTTGAAGAATTCCTTTGTGGGGCAATAAAGTATTATTATCACTACATCAGTCAGTTCACTTGAACTACCTTCGAGCGGCTTTTTTTTTTATATGAACACCTTAAAATGGCCGCTCGATGGGACAGACCTAACATGACCTAACTGAACCATGTTTATTCGTATTAGAACTCTCTAATTGATTCAGGAGTAATATTGAGCCATTGACAACACCGTGAGAACTCTTTATATAAGTAAGAACGGGAAATTTGACTCCTGATTCATGCAAACGTTTAAGTTAAGACTTCAGTTCTTCTATATACATTGCATTTTGTTGTTATTTGATGGAGGGTTACACACCAAGTACTTGAAGATGTACCAAACCAAATAAACAAACTTTAATTTCTTTGTAACAAAATGTTGTATACTTTTCCTAAAGTTAAAGCTAACCCATACACGGGACAAAAAGTGGTGGAATCCGCCTGCCCGATCCTTCCGGATTTTTCCTGATTCCTCAGGATCCGCTAATATTTGGGAGAATCCGGAAGGACCGGAAAATGGATTCCGCCATATTCCTGTGATATCGACTTGTTTCAGAGCAAAGGTTTATATATGATATTATGCAATGTCCATATTTGTGGGAGTAACCAAATTGATGTACAAACTCTGACCACCCCTGGAGTGTTACGGTTCTAGAAGGAAAGTCGAAATTGTGAATTTTACAGTCGTCATAACCAATTTTATCATAAAAAACTGACTTCCACGTTGTAGATAATTATAGCTAAAATCAAATCGTCATAATCATTTTACATCATCAGTTAATGACATCACGTGGATTAGACTTCACTGAGAACACTGCTAACAATGCTATTACGTCATAAAGTTGATGACGGTACAATGATGCTATGATGCTGATGACGTCACAATGCTATGACCTTACTGATATCACTGCAGTCCGCTTGCCAAACCCCTAGGACAACATTACATTGCGGTATGTACAAAGATGTTTTTGCTGTTTCTATACCACTGAGATGTGCTCTTCAAGATTCTGAATGATGCCACTCTGTCAGCATTGGGAAGGCCGCCATTACTGAAAATCTTGTTTTCGTCAATATCTCAGTAACTATGCATGGTACAAATTAGTTTTGGGTGTCTATCCCCATGCTTAGAGTAGTAATTAATCAGATTAAGCCATTTCAGTAAAGATCACAACATAATTTGTGCTGAATATGTAAATTAAGGCTGCCGGCCATTACTGTAAGCAACGCGATTTTAAGAAGGTATGTCCATGCTGAAGACTTGTCTTGTTCAGCGTATTTGAAAATTTCAATGTACATTTTTCATTACAGTATCGACTCCTCTCAACACGCTTTCTCGCAATGCTATTAACATTTGAAGATAAGCATTGTAAAGATGCATAGTACCAATGCCCAATGTGTATCTATGTACCGTGAAATCTAGGAATGATCACAATCTGCAAATTGTAGGGCTCACAATCAGCTTATTGTTCCTTTAATTTAGAAATGTTTTACCATTTTACCATTCTGAGACAATCTGGGAATGTATCCGTTCAGTTACAGAAGACGATTAATAGATTAAGAGGCTTTGTACTGAATTTAGGGATCGATTCTAGATTTAGAAGGCATTTAAATTTTTGGTGAATATATGTTCATAATAGAATACACATATGCATATGATTACGTTCACGTGCCACGCATGCACTACAGATAAACCAGTCAGCCAGTCATCACTGACCTTACCGCTTAGTAAAGTCACTTTCAGGTGTATTTGACCTAATTAACTCGGAAAGTCTGAAGGCATTGATGGATTTGCATTTGATTTAAAACAGACGGAAACATGCACAAACAGTTGAAATTTTAATACCATCTCATAGATGTAAAATGTCACACTCCTGAAGTCATTCACATCAAAGTAAGTATGCAGATAAAGGGTTAATCCCAGTCAGATTCAGCTCTCCATTGAACGTGATGTATACTTATCAACCGTCAAGTGGGAACAGAACAACGTCTCTCCTCCTAGGGGGCGGGATAGCGCAGTGGTTAGCGCGTTTGGCTTTGGATCAAGAGGTCCGGTGTTCGAATCCAGGAAACTTTGTGTGCAGAAGAGAACTGTTTTACACGCAGTAGGGTTTGGTTTCAATGCTATACTGAATTTCAGCGTAGTACCACCCATGGTTCGCTAGTTCGAGCCGATGCTCGCAGGTTTCACCGCAATGCATAGCCACATGGCATTGCGAGCTTTCTCCTTGCCATAATACTAGAAGCCGTGATATAAGTAAAATTCTCTTGAAAGCGGCGTTAAAAAAAGGTTTAAGAAAAAAAGAGTTATTGATAACATCGACACTATAATGTCGATGTCAATTTTGTCAATACTGCAGACGTAGACGCGGATTGCTAAATAACCAACGAGGTACGCGTGATTATGAGATATATGCGCGAGTCGAAATGATGTTTACAGTCCCAAGCCTTTGCGAGCGACTGAAAATCATTAAGACGAGTGCATATTTCCTGTAATCACTCGTACTGAGTTGGTTATTCTATGTATTACCCATTACATTCAATTAAATACACATTAACGAGCGACAAACGTTTCTTTTTTGAGACTGTAGTAAGTGACATTGATCAGCTGATTTGTATTCATGCGCTTAATACACCGAACATCTCCAGTGGTCAAACACTACTTAATAGTTCTTTAACAAAACGACGGGAAACTAATATATTATTAGTCCGTTTGTATAACCCATAACAAAGTTTCCATATATGACGCACATTTACATTCATTTATAAATACATGTAGGATACAACCTGAAATGATTTGAATAAGTTCATCACCTTATTGCGGCACCCACAGTATGACTGACGCGGTGAGTGACTGAACAGCATAGTGTTGAACCGAAAATTAGAAACAAAAATGTCATTTTTTTAAAACGACAACGGTTAAAATTAGTTATACCCACAAGAAGAATCTACAACGAATGCATAGAATCAAATTTGTATGCCAAGAGGGTCAACCAATCTGGGGTTTGATCAATATTTGGTCTCAGGAATGTGGATTCAGTTCACTTCATCATGTCGGCCGTAGATCCACAACAAAGAACGATAACTATAATCGGACGTTTACTGACGTTGAAGTCGATGAAGACTACGATTACAACAACAAAACATTTGACCCAGGAAGTTTGTACCTAGGGAAATATCTATTGTAATGGGTGCCGAATGTAGATATACTGCGTGCAAAGGGACGCCCTGGTGAAAGATTCTTTCGATCGGGGCGTGATTGAACTGCAGACTGCAGCCCCGATGTCAAACGACAGGTTTTATCTCATTCTGCACGCTTATTTTGATTCAGAAATAACGAGAATAGTGCATAGATTGTCCAATATTTTCTGATGTCTTTCGTTGATGGTTAGGTCGATCTAAATATTTATGGATTAGAACTATTCGTAACTGCTCATGTGTATATTTTCGAAAATAAACTATAAACGAATAAACTAAATATATTTTTATATTCTTGATTTCAGTTTTTATTTTTAAAATCGAGATGTGTGACCGAGTTCGGCACGTTCTATTTATCAATGATGCATGAAAGTAGTACTGTCAACCAATCGTCGTGCTATTCTCTGGCTACTGACCAATCAGCGTTGAGAGTCACTGAAGAGCACGTGTCCGAATATCACAAAAGTAATCACCTGTGTATCCTAACTCTAACCTAATTATCCCATGGATTATATTATGATGTACAGAATATAGTGAGCTCCATTTATTCTTTCGATTTTATCTTTGTTGTCCGAAGCTTCATAAAAAGAAACATCCTTCAAGGTTACCTAATACAATGTACATAATACCTTTATACTTGTGAACACCTGCACAGTCGAATGACACATCACTACGAATCATAATATAGTTCAATATTAAATCGTGTTTATGGTAAAATGGAGATAAACATTTTGTGTTGGAAACAACGCCATATAACAGAATTATATTGGCTCAAAATTATCCATTTAAAGAGTAATTGAGTGTTGTTGATAAAAATAAAGGGAAATTTCCAAAAATCTATATTTTCGACCCAAACTAATCCACTAATTCACATTGATTAGTAAAGGTGTTTCCTAGTCTTAATGTATACCTGTTAGTATAAAGCTTTTAAACAAGCAAAAGGCAACTTTTTAAGATAAACACAGTTAATGTATTGTTTATTTCCCCTTGCTTGTAAGCACCGAGTAGTGCTGTTTTCATATTGTTTTTGTTATGTGTGTGTGTGCCTTTGTATGTTCTTAATAGACCGATCCATTCAGCCCCGCCCCCTGGCAACCGTCCCTAGCAACAGCCAACCTCGGACAAACATGCGGAAGTGTCCGAAGGACTTTTTGCTGAGAACGACATATTCTGCCGGCGACTACGGCGGTTTGAAGCTTTGTCATGTCACGGAAAAGACTAAAATGAAAATAATGATGTCTTTTGATAACAAAACTGTAAATTTTAGAACACAATCTACGTTGAAATGATATTTAAATCACAAAAAAATGGTCTACCATAACTATAATAAGTCAGAAAGTTACTTTGCCAAGGCCGAGATTGAATACATTTCCTTCAACTTTGTCGTGACTCGCATATTTTTTTTGTGGTAAAAATATGGTGGTTAACTCAGTATAAATGTTGTCATATTTACTAAATGAATGCGGCCCTGAAGAAATCTAACTTCGACACATGCGTGTGCCCGTTCAGCCATGTTTTTGTCTATTTATAGAAACACATGGAACAACAGTAAAATATTAAATCTTCTTCAACACACGATACGTTGGATTTTCCTGAATGTTGAATAAAGAAACACATTAGAGTTGTTCTGTTTTTCCGTTGATAATTATCCAAAGTAAAAGTGTTAGACACAGACATGTGCATTTCAGACTTATCTCCCTTTAGTCTCCAATCAATTATATATATATTTTGTTTCACTTCAATTTTGTTTACATTTTGGCAAATAAGCCATCTAAATATAATTATTCAATAGCAGTTGTAAATAACTAGCATAAGAAAATATTACCCTGACTGAATATGAGTTTTCCACACTAACTGAACAATCATCTTACAAATATTTTGTTGAATTTCTAGAGTTATATAGTAATGTAATGTTTATGTATGTAAAAGCTGCTTATGATGTTTCAATATTGTTTGATGAAATCAAGATAAATATGTGCTGTTATATGTTTAAATTGTATGTATAAGAACATACCATTTATAATAATCATTCAATAAATCATGAAAATATGTTACAAAATTAATATGAACACTTCCATGCACTGAAGATGATTTACAATAAAAATGTATATCATGATATAATATTCTGAACAACCAGTCATTAAACTTTAAAATAATATTTTATGTAGAATTTCAGGGTTTATTATATTCATGAATATATAAGATAATTAACAATCAATAAGTACACTATACAAAAACAACAAATAAGGTACAAGTTGTCATGCTGCTTTATTTACTTAGATTCAAAAGGATGTTCAGCTTGATAATCTCATACAGCCTGTAGATTACCTTATTTCTTCGGATCTTACAAGTGAGTCTGAAAAATTAAAAAATAATTGTTAACATGCATAAAATTTGTGCAATTATTGAAATTATTCTCTTAATTGTTATCTTATTGTGAACTTGAAAATGTTATAAATATTTTGGCAAATTTTATAACTGAAAATTAAATTAAAAAAAAAATCCAAATAACAAATGGTTCAAGGTTTAACTAATCCAATTATAAGCTGCTGCCTATGTGAAATGTACATCCCAGGTTATATATGTTTTAGCTAGTCATAACAATATGATTCATTCTTATCAATAGACATTAACATTCACCCTTGTCAGACTATTATTATTATATGACAAATTAAGTATTTAAATAGAAACTAATGCCATGTACAAGTATGTGCCCCTATTTGCAAAATATGTATTATTGGGATCAAATGGACTACATGTAATTACTAAATGGGGTTATATGTTCATACTTACTATGCTAACCAATGGCTTTATTTTCATCAAATGTTTAGCCTTGATGACACTTCAAACATTGGCTGATTGAATCTGTTATCCCATCAAGGTGTCACACATTTGGAATCTGAACATATAAAACCAAATCAATTTAGTGTGATGATTTAATCAAACTTCAAAATATTTAGATCATAATATTGTTATTTATTTTTTGGATTTCAATAAAATGTTCTAGAAATATAACATATGTAAAAAAAAAAAAAACATTCAAAGCTTACCTGCACATGGCTAACTAAATTCCAATTTCATTACAGTATTTCATTGATATTATATAAATTCATAAAAAAAAAAGTATATTTGAGTAATTTCATTTGTGTTGACTGTAGATCAAACTGTCATTGTTGTCGACAGTATGCATAGAAATGTATTTACATAAGGCCTACTGTAAAGTACAGAACTGACTAAAGTGACATATGGTTTCCTGAATCCTGAAAACACCAGGAAAGTGTAAATGTGTTTACTTTCAAAACTTTGTTCATAGATTTTTGTAGAATATAAAAAAAAAAAAATATTCTGTTAAATAAATCGGCCTGTGATAAAGTCACCATGAACCTAAAATAGCAACTATTGTTTACGCATTGCAAACAAATATTTTCAAGTTTTTGATGTAAACAAACTAAGCTTGGCATGCACTCACCTCGATCCTCATTTTGTGATTGTATCTCTCCGATTTGAATGAGAAATAGTTCATTTCATGTGCATTTCCGATTAGGTGGGTCAACCTCTCAAGCTTCAAACACAGTGTCATCGATATTTTACGCATGGCAAGGCTGATTTCATTCGGAAAACGTATCGACGACATTCCCTTCCGTCAGGCAGAGAACCCGCCATATTGCTTGTTGATGTCCGAGGAAGTAATCTCGCCTCAGTAGGTCAATAATACGGTGCGCTGATTGGTTGAAAACTCGTAGGGGCGGGGCTTAATGGATCGGTCTATTGACATGAGTGCTTTTAATGTTGTTTGAATGTGAATTCTCTTATTGTCTTAACCATGCTGATGTCTCACTGTTGAAGAATTCCTCTGTGGGGCAATAAAGTACTATTATCACTACATCAGTCAGTTCACTTGAACTACCTTCGGGCGGCTTTTTTAATATGAACACCTTAAAAAGGCCGCTCGATGGGACAGACCTAACATGACCTAACTGAACCATGCTTATTCGTATTAGAACACTCTAATTGATTCAGGAGTAATATTGAGCCACTGACAACACCGTGAGAACACTTTATTTAAGTAAGAACGGCGTTTCTTCGCTGAAATAAGTCAATGAAATGTATTTGAAAAATAATGTCACCAATAGTAAAACACCCTTCTCTCGACGGAAAATCAAGTTACAAAATTAGTGTACAAGGTTCCGTAAAGCTATGGGAATGGTTTTTGTCATTCAAAATAATAAATTGTGTTCACAATAAAATGACCGTCATGCAATTTTTGCATTATAGGCAGCATCGCTATTATCACTGCGGATAATTGGTTTGTGTAATAAGATGTTTTACCCTCTAAAGTAAATATAAATGACATAAAATATCATGATAAATGAGAAATTTGCAAAAAAACGTGCTACTGCCCCTTTAAAATGAACGAAACCTACAACATAATGAAAGTAACAAAAGAAAAAAAAAATTATTCCAAATTTAAAGTATTGTTTTATTTTAGAGACTCACTTTTATTGTACTTGATTGATATTGACCTTGTGCACGGTACACCAGTCTGGAGTGTAACTTAAACAAGCCATTGACATCCTGGCCATGCATCTGAGGCTACTTTATATTTTCATTTTTCTAAAAAGGCTACGAAGAATAGAAGAATATAAAATAAACGTTGTTTTCACTTTACAATACCAAGTAGAACTGATTTAACTGAAAATCAATTAAAATTTTATATGATCATTTGGTTTAACACAATTATCTCATTCTATCAGTACCAATAAAATCGTTTGAACGGTTGATCATCCATTTTTGTTTGTGCTTTGAGTGAATTCCCTGGTTCTATCATTCATTATTCTCAGAATCCTTTGATCCTTCAAAGCCCTTAGAATTGCAGTAATCTGATCCAAACGTGGGTGCTCTATTGAAATGTCGCCCAGTTGCAGAATGCTGATTCAGGGAAATTTGACTCCTCATTCATGCAAACGTTTAAGTTAAGACTTCAGTTCTTCCATCCGTTTAAACCATATCTATTGACAGGATTATAATGTTTCACTAGATTTTAAAAGGTTTCTATGTATGGTTCTTATTATATAAGACATATAAATGGCAAATATACAGTGCAAATTTAAAATTATGACAAGTATTATCTTTCAGTAGAGTTTTATTTTTTTAACGTATAAATGGTCTGAATATGAAATAAACATGTACACATGAACATTTGAATTGTTTAATTTTAATATACAGAGGGCAAAAATAGGATCGTATACAATTTCCTTTTGTTACAGATTTTAATCACGTGAAATCAAAATGATTTGTCTTTGTTCTGTGTTTAAATGAAGAAAGTCAGTGACGAGTATATCACCTTTTATTGTGAGTGAGTGGGAGTGAGTGAGTGAGTGAGTGAGTGAGTGAGTTAATGCTTAATGTCGCTTCGGCAGTATCGCAGCCATGTGCGGCGAGAAATTTAAGTTAATTGCCCAATATAAAAAATATTTGCAAAAGCAAGCATGAAACGACAATAAGGTCGTAAAACCACCAGCGAATTATCCAAGGTTGGTAAAAGCTAATTAAGGAAAGGTAAATTAAGGAAAGTTTAAGAGAGATGTTTTTTGTTTATAAAATCTAGAACGCGATGTTCACCGAAGTGAGTAAAAACTTGAGAAATGGAAATATTAGGCTAAAATGTTTCCCTGATATGAGCAGTTAATTGAAGACCTCGTTCTTCTGCAAATGATAATGCCCTGAAAAACAACGTTACCCCTATAATAATGCTTATCACAGGTCACAGAAAGGAGCAGTCAGAGAAAGGTTACATCACCACGCCATCAGGAGCTCACCGTAGGGCATCGAGTAACATTGTGCAGGGTATCAATGCCCTGTTGAATGCTGTTCCTACGCCATGTTTGTCGATGAAGAAACCTCCGAGATACAGTTGTACTTCATGCTGACAGCTCCTGCAGTAAGCCAATATTAGCGGTGGTACAATCATCTTCAACATTTATCATAGCATCAAACATTGGGCACTTGTCCGGTTTCTTCTTAACCATATTAAACAATTATTGACTTCAAGTGAGGTTGATCCAATGATTCATCGACCTTGGACACGTGATATTAACCGAATCATCGGATCAACGAGTCTTAAGTGTATAATTGTTTTATTATATGAACAATGTCTGAACTTGCTATTCTGCTGTGAAATGTAACAGGTATGAGGTGAACGATCGAACAAATCGAGCTTAAATTCAATTGTTTATACATAATTAATGTTAGAATCATTTAGTACTTTTAACAGTTAGAAATATTTCAATAATTTCAAAATATCACTGTCGAAAATACCGAAAAGTACCGTATGATTCAGTGAAATCAGTGGGTCATGAACAATTTTCCCCGATTCGTGTTTTATGTCTTTTAATCCTATGATGAAGGTAAAATAAAGTATTGCGAAGCCGTTCTCTTGTACCACCTTGGGATAAACTTGGCGAGTATTTTGTCCAGTTATCCAACTTCAAAGTTCTTCAAAATAACGGCGACGTTTCTCGTTTAGGTTAGGCCTTCGTGGTCTTCTCAGCACTGGCTGTTGCCCTCAGCAGCAGGTTGATTTCCTCATTGGCGAATCTTTAGTTGGAAGTATATTCCTGTGATGTTCACGGTATCGTTTCTCCGTCACCTGCCATAGAGTTGATACAGAAGGGACGTAACTCTAATTCAACACAGTCACAGAGACGAAGCGATGTCTATATCGCTTAATTTACAGTACCACACGTGAAGTAAGGAGTTCAAAACCGGGATCTCCAAAAGCAATTTTTAGCCACCGGAGATGTCCGGATTGTTATATCAATCTTTCGCGATTCACGCAGGTTGACATCGCTTGGCAACAGTGCTGTCATGTGACCTAGGAGACCAATAAGAATGACGGAAATAATCAATTCATATAATAAAAGGATAGTTTGCCTGTCCTGAATGATGGTACGACATGAATGTTTGAAAGTTACATTTTTTTGAACCAGCAGTGTTTTCTTTTTATGTCGACATAAACATTTATTGACGTTTGCGAAATTAATTGTGAAAGTAATACCCTTTCAAATCACAATCATTTCAATAGTTTTGTCATAACTTCTCGCTTCTACCGTCTCGAAATATACACCGTGTACAGACATTAATAATCCCTGTTCATTTAGTATCACACTAAACATACATACACTAGACATAGATCTGTCTGGTTCATGAGACTCTTAGCTTCAACGAAATTGTATTGTAACGAGATAACGTTGTGTCTGGAGCACGATCTGCTATTTATCAGCAATACTGTAAATGATGCACAGGCGCCACACCATAAATATACACCTACGTATATACATATCTACCTACCTACATGTATGTAACATATAAAAAGGTATGAGATTACATTTCCGGCCTTATGCCAGGATTCAAGATGGCGGACAGTGTCATACCTTCTTTATATGTTACATAGGTAGGTTGATAGAAGTTTGGGTGCAATGCTACACTCAATTTCAACGTTTTACCACCAGCTAGTTCCAGTCGATGCTCGCAGGTTTCGCCGCAATGCATAGACACATGGCGTTGCAGGCTTTCTCCCTGCCATAATACTAGTAGCTGTGATATAAGTGAAATAATCTTGAAAGCGCCGTTAAACCCCAACTCACCTCACATCACCTCACGTATTAAACTACAATAATCTAATAATACTAAGGTTAGAAATAAGTCCTTAAATTAGCGAAAATGTGTACCAGTTTCGCCGCATAGAAAAATATAAAAACATTATGAGAACTCTTTCTAAATACTAAGTCATGAATAATCTAATAATTGTTGTTGAACATGGAACATATGTGTTGTTTTTTGTTTGAAGTCGAACTGGTCAAATGATGGGTGGCACCGCACTGGATTCATCGTAGCAACGTACCCAAACCTTACTGTATGTAAAGTAGTAAACTTGTGTACACTGTCTCCTCTTGTGAGTGTGGTTGATATCATATGTCATTCAAATAAGTTCATCTAAATGTCTTAACTTTCAGTCAGATATTCAATTTACGTCTTATCTAATTTTAGATTGATGATAATGCATATGTATTCCGTCTGGAAAATGAAATGGCTTGAATGTATATTGACATGCTTAAATTCAATCAAGTAGCCCACATTCCATGAATATGACATAATGGATAATGACGATGGTTATTACCCTAGCTTCCCGTTTGAAAGATTATATTAATTGCTTTTTGAGCTTTGTCTCTTATCAATGCCTTTTCCAGCCAATATGTATCCGTGTACCGTGAAATCTAGGAATGATCACAATCTGCAAATGTTGGAGCTCACAATCAGATTATTGTTCTTTTAATCTAGAAATGTTTTACCATTTTACCATTCTGAGACCTGAACAATCTGGGAATGTATCCGTATAGACCTCTCCACGGAGCAGTGCGTCACGACGCTCTCAGTTACCAACCCCCCCCCCCCCCCCCCCCCCCCCTTTGTGGTGGCGCTAGCGCTAGCGTCGTCCGCCATTAAGCGGCTGCAAAATGACGTTTTACGTTAGGGATGGGTCGAAGGCTGTAGCTTGTCTCTAAAATAACTTTAAGTCCAAGTTTGGGGTGAAGGCAGAAACAATATATCAATTTAATCCTGACTGAATACTGCTTCCAAAAATGCAATGTTTCATCAGATACTTGTTAATTATTAAATTAGGGCATGAATCAGTGATGAATCAGCATGCAGTTTCGCAAAAGGTGAACAACTTTTTTCTTTTTTAAAAAAAAGTTTTAAATATATTTCCACATATTACATATCTTCTTCTGAAAGAGAACATGTTGTTCTGGTCAAACTGGGTTTCTTATGTAAAGATAATACATTTTTGCAAAATATAATTCATTTATGATTTGAAATGGTAATGAATTATTTAGCCCCGATTCAATTCATGGTATAAGAAACAGATGTATGTGTAACAATGGGATTTGGAATTTTTTTAAAACTACATTAATTTTCAAGAGAGTTGTTTGAATTTCTGTAATAGGGGTGACATTTGTTTCTGAGGGAAGGGAGATAATTATTGCAAGTATTTCTCATTATTTTCAACATTTCTCATATAATTTGCAATCAAGTAACCACTGTTTCTTCTTAAAAACGTTACAAACGCATTATGGAATTGTATATTATAAAAATGTAGATTATTGAAAGAGGAAATATATAATTGTTATATACCCACTTTTCTCGCAATGGCATAAAAAGCCTATTTAAAAATAGTTGCAAACATGGTAAACTATAATTATGCAGTGATAAACAAATTGTCTTGAGAAATTTTCTTAAAAGGTGTGCTAAGTCTTTTCGCTTAAGGTATTCATTTTCTGTCGAAGCAGTTAAAGGTATGTGTGTTTAATGAACATAAATTTGATGATTAAAAAAAGTTTTTAAAAACTAACGTTTTTCCATTTGCTTTATGTTTTGAAAGTGAATACTTTTTGGGTTATGAGAATGATATGATTGAGAGAACTTATTTGTTTGGTTGGTCAAATAAAATGAGGATTATTTAGCGTTAAAAACGCCACATTTCTGACCTCAAAAGCATATAATAAATATATTTTGTTGTATTTAAAGTGTAATATCACTTATCTCTCATCTAGTGACGGGTGAAAGCCGGTATTTTAAGTGGTGCATTCATCTAAATATGCGTCATCTTCCTACATTGCTAGTGTGCAAAATAGTATTTAACATACTATACTTGAACAATGCGGTTAATTCATGTTTTGTAGTTCATGCCTATTTCGCACTTTGGTATTACTCGATTGTGTAGGTGAGTGAGTGAAGGAAGACACATATCAACAGATTATATAAAAATCATTTTAAACATCTACAGTAAATGTTGACAGTACATACAACACATATACAAATATATAGTATTGCATTCTGTTCTAATAAAATAACATACGAACAAAAGTTTATACAGCAGGTGGCCATATTATACATGTAGCGTAATTCCCATAGACTGTGTTAATTAGATGTTGCGAGACTAATTTTCATGAATATATTGTGTGTCGATAAATTCTGAAATCGTTACAAAACATAGGAAATCATCTCAGCTACAGATACATAATTTCCATAATATTTTCTGACAATTGTGAAGAAACCTACCTCTTATCAAACAACACATATACAACATATCGATTAGATTTAACATCGCCGTCACTAGGACATTGGAATCAAAATTGTAAATGCGATGTTTAAACAAGTGTCGAAAACGAATGAACTGATTGGTGAAAGGTAATTATGTGCCTGTAGCTGAGATGATTACCAACATGTCCGCAAAATATGACAGTAATGGGACCTTTATTTGATTTATGGAAATTATTTTCGCAACAGCTAATTAACACGTTAAGTATATGTACATTTGGTTCAGATAATCTTGAATAGTCCAGATGTGTCGATAGGCCTATATATGTGTCACTATTGACAATTTTTTTAAAAACAATTATTATCACAGATAATACAAGTAAGCTTTAGTTCAAAACTACGTTCAAGTGATATTCGCCTCCATTCAAATACCTAAGTTTCCGTGCGCTTTGATATCGCCGGTTTACATCAAACAACACACAGAACTGTTATTATCTATTAACTTCTTCAATCTATTTCTCAAGAATCGTTGTTTGCACTGTTTGTCGCAAATATAACATGAAATCATGAATCATGATTTGGTCAGTAAGTTTGACGTCTTTTATACCGCGTAAGCGTTGACTAGGCACCGGCTATCCTTGCCGTCATACCTGATTGCCGTAGCGTTGCAAATAACATAGGCTGGTTTAACTTTGCAGCCGCTTAATGGCTACTATAAAATGGCTGCGCCCTTGAAATAGGCCGTGGAAAGGTCTATAGTTCATGAGATGTTTAATAGATTGAGTGTTTTTAAAAAAACCCAAAAAAACCTTCGTTTCTCTGTCTTATGTACCGAATTTAGGGATCGATTCTAGATTTAGAAGGCATTTAAATTTTTGGTGAATATATGTTCATAATAGAACACACATATGCATATGACTACGTTCACGTGCCACGCATGCGCTACGGATACACCAGTCAGCCAGTCACTATAAGCACTGACCTTACCGCTTAGTAAAGTCACTTTCAGGTGTATTTGACCTAATTAACTCGGAAAGTCTGAAGGCATTGATGGATTTGCATTTGATTTAAAACATGCACAATCAGTTGAAATTTTGTAGCCTTTTAATACCATCTCTTAGATGTAAAATGTCACACTCCTGAAGTCCTTCACATCAAAGTAAGTATGCAGCGCAGATAAAGGTTTAATTCCAGTCAGATTCACCTCTCCATTGAACGTGATGTATACTTATCAACCATCAAGTGGGAACAGAACAACGTCTCTCCTCCTGGGGGCGGGATAGCGCAGTGGTTAGCGCGTTCGGCTTTGGATCAAGAGGTCCGGGGTTCGAAATCCGCCAGGCAACTTTGTCTGCAGTAGAGAACTGTTCTACGTAAGGTTTTTGTTTCACCACAATGCACAGCCACATGGCGTTGCGAGCTTTCTCCCTGCCGTGATACTAGCAGCCGCGATATAAGTGAAATACTCTTGAAAGCGGCGTTAAACCCCAACACCTCACCCCTTTCATCCCCTTAAAGTAGGATTTCTAAATAGGTTAAGACGAATAGAAGAATACAAAAAAGTTGTTTTGACTTGACAATACTAATTACAACTGATTAAACAGCATATAAAGCACAGTTTTAAAGAATAATTTGGTTTAACACACTTATCTCATTCTAACAGTACCAGTAAAATCCTTTGAACGGTGGATCCATGTTTGTTTGAGCTTTGAGTCGATTCGTGGTTGTGTCATTCATTATTCTCAGAATCCTTTCATCCTTCAAACCACTAATCAGATCCAAACGTGGATGCTCTGTTTCCCAGTTACAGAACGTTGAGTCAAGATATTTGACTCCTCATTCATTCAAAAGTTCCACTTTTTACAGGATTCGCTGGGTTTTACTGTTATCTTATAATAATAATAATGTTGGTATTTATAATGTGCTACCTCCAGGTACTAATATCTGCTCATGGCGCGACCGACGTATTACCCCTGGTCAACGAGTACAGAACACTCCCTTAGGAGAATACAACTGGTCGCCTGTCAGGCGCTCAAGGTACAAATTCAGACTACCATCGTATCATACCATCTTACTGTTGTCTCAATTAAAGCAGGGTGACCAAGGAATCACTTTCCGTGAACAAAATCTCTCTTAATCTCTGCATAGCCACATGGGGTTGCGGTCTTTCTCCCTGCCATCATACTTGCAGCCGTGATATAAGTGAAATACTCTTGAAAGCGGCGTTAAACCGCAACTCACCTCACCTCCCTGCCATAATACTAAAAGCAATGATAAAAGTGAAATACTCTTGGTAGGTACAAAGAAGGCAAAATCTCTCTCAATTTTCTTAACTTAGTAGGTACATGTACAAAGAAGGCATTTCTTTTTCATCTATCAATGCATTTATATTGAATACAGACACGCATGTAAATTACGTCCTTTCATTGAAACTTTAAACGAAATACAGCCATTCTTCCCCGTGCTTTGCTTGGTTTTTGCATGTAAAAGACAGTGTAAGGATTCCTGGCGGCTAGAACAGTCAACGCGTGCGTAGGAGACGTAAAAGCTAAAGAAAATTACAGGTTGTTGAACCTACCACGTGAGAGGAATAATTTACCCATTCAACAGCCTTGTAGTGATGGATCCCAATGGTGTGCGGTTGTGAAATGAGGTTAGGGGGTTTCATGAAGCACGGGGACTATTACTGATATTCAAGTTTTGTAAATAAGGTTTTCATTTATTAGTTTAGTTTTCCTGCCTATAGTACACTGGTGGTTTAATAAGATTACACCAAAGGTTAAATTGGGACCAAAGGACTGTTACCCGCACACATATTTTATATCTTTAAATAGTTAACTATTGCCAGCCTACATTAATTAAAAACGTTACCCTTGTATTTTGCAATGACAGTTATTTCGATATCGATTGTTAACCATATTTTATTTATTAACACATCAAACTAACAAACTAACGAACTTAGTTATGTTATTTTACATGTTATGACTGTTTTTCTTGAAATTTTATTTTATCCTATTAAATATGTTCTTACGTTATAAACAATCGGGTTATAATCCAACATATCGAATACAAAGTCAAAATAGCTTTTGATTATCCAATATGTGACTCATAACCGACCTCCAAGGTGCTTCTCTTCTTTGCCCATGGATCAATTTTCAGTGATAACTGACATACATAGTGATTTATCAAATTTGTCAAATCCACGCATTCACAAGCCATGGTTTAATGAAACATGCGATACTGCTATTAAGGCACGTAAAAAAGCTGAGCGCAAACTCAGTAAACGCCCTACAAGAATTAACTTAGATAACTGTCGCAAGGCTCGAGCTAAAGCTCGACACACAGTCAACCAACAAAACCGCGAATCTTGGAGAGGCTATGTCTCTAAGATAAGTTCCAGAGCACCTATAAGCAAAGTCTGGAATAGTATTAGTAAATTTAAAGGCACAGATTCCAAATCTACAATAAAACATCTTAAGGTCAATGATGACCTTCTGTCATAATCATGATAATACATAAACTTTATTTATCTGAGGTCCCTCCCTTAAGTGTAAAATGTTTTCATGAGTGAATATAGGAAGTCATCTTTTGATGTATTCATACCCGATGTAGGATTCTGGGAATAAAAGTAGTCCAGTCAAGACTTGTTCTTGGTTTTCTCTCCCCAAGGTTATCAGGGTCAACTAGAGAAAACTAAGTTGGTCATAACACCTTCTCACATCAAAATCTGACATTGCCAATAAGTTGGCTGAAACAATCTCTAAAAATTCCTCATCTACAAATTATGTCCCTGCTTTCCAAAAGTACCAAAAGGTACAGGAAAAACGACCACTTAATTTCAAATCTGACAATGGAGAAGATTATAATGAACACTTCTCCTACAACTGCACTTTCTAAAGCTCATGATACAGCAACCGGCCCTGATGAAATCCATTATCAGCTTCTAAAACATTTACCGGAACCTTGCCTTGAGGTCCTACTTCATGTGTTTAATCATATTTGGGTAACTGGTGAATTTCCATCTTGTTGGCACAATGCTACTATTGTGCCTATCCCAAAGCCTGGAAAGGATCATACAGACCCTTCCAACTACCGTCCTATAGCCTTAACAAGTTGCGTATGTAAAACTATGGAACGGATGATCAATGATCGTGTAGTTTGGTACTTGAAAACTAATAAATTACTAACTGATATTCAATGTGGTTTCCGCAAACAACGGAGTACCACTGATCATCTTGTTCCTTTAGAATCATTTTTCGTGATGCATTTATTAACAAACAACATGATGTTTCTATCTTTTTCGATTTAGAAAAAGCTTACGACACTACATGGAAGCATGGCATCCTAAAAGATTTATTAAATTTGGCTTGCGAGGTCGTGTGCCTCATTTTATATCTAATTTTTTACATGACCGCCAATTTAAAGTGCGCGTGGGTTCCACCCTTTCTGATTTCTTTGATCAAGAAATGGGTGTCCCACAAGGTAGCATTTTATCTGTCACATTATTTAGCATCAAAATCAACAGCTTGGCTAAAGTCTTAAATGACCATACAGATGGGTTCACTTTTTGTAGACGATTTTGGAGTTTCCTGCAGAGGCAAAAATATGCCATCAATCGAGCGCCAATTGCAGCTCTGCCTCAATAAAATTCATAAATGGTCGTTGGAAAACAACTTCAAATTTTCCAAAGCTTAAACATATTGTGTGCACTTTTGCAATATGCGGAAAATGCACCAAGATCCAGAACTTTTTCTGAATAAAACTCCAATCAAAGTCGTTTTGGGGCCAAGATTCTTGGTCTCACTTTTGATAATAAATTATCATTTATCCCACATTTCAAAAACCTCAAAGGTAATTGCTTTTGACAGCAAACTTTCTTTTATTCCTCATCTTAAAAATCTAAAAGCTAAATGATTTAAGGCATTAGACCTTTTAAAGGTCGTATCAAATAATCAATGGGGTGGAGATGAAGAAACTCTACTTCATCTCTATCAATCACTCGTCCGCTCGAAAAACTTGATTATGGATCCATTATATATGGATCTGCCCGCCCCTTTTGAATGCAATATACTATCCACCATCAAGGTCTCAGGCTTTGTCTTTATGTTGAAGCTGATGAGCAATCTCTCGAAGAATTATATATCTCTCCAATATATCATTAAACTTAAATCCAACCGTTCTAATCCTTCGTACAACTGCGCATTCTATCCAGAATACCAGCAGTTGTATAACTCAAAACCTAAAGCAAGTCCATCACTCGGTATCAGACTTCAACATGTTGAAGATTCCGATATCGACCTGAAAATAATAGTTGAGCACGGATTGCTTGCCACTCCGCCACGGCAGGTGGTCAGGCCCCATGTCAACCTCTCTCTCTATCTACTTATAAAACATCTAATACAGACCAATTAATATTCCAAAAGGCATTTCTTTTTTTCTAAGGATGGACCCACAGTTGCAGCAGCAACTGTTACTCCGTCACAAACATATGCTTCAAGGCTGCATGATGGCAGCAGCATCTTTACTGCAGAAGCTAAGGCCATCCTTAAGGCCGTCCATCACATTAAAAACTCTTTTCCCAATAAATAAATTATTTTTTCAGATTTGCTTTCCTGTTTGCAGGCTATACAAATTGTAAAAGTGATCATCCAATTATTAGGGATATTATACTTTCATAATTCTTGTCTCCAATGCGACATCGTCTTCTGCTGGCTTCCTAGCCATATGGGTATAAAAGGTAATAACAAAGCTGACTCGGCAGCTAAATCAGCATTACACCTCAAACATATTTCTCCTACTAAAGTTCCATATACAGGTTCTAAACATGCTATTAAATCTTACATTAAACAATGGCTTTAAATCTCTGTCTCCTTTTCACCGACAGGAAGCCTGTGTCCTACGACGATGTCGTATTGGACAGTGTCAACTTACCCCTTCATAGACTTTTTAAAAGCTGTACATTTTTTTGACAAATTATAATAATTTAACTCATCTAAATCAGCTTTTTATAAAAATGTGATAGTTTGCTGGTGTTTTTTTACGACCTTTGTGTCGTTCCTCTTTGCTTTTGCAATTGTTTTATATTCAATTAAACTAAATTTCTCGCCGCTAATGGCTGCAATACTGCCGAAGTGGCGTTGTATTAATTCACTCACTCACTTATTGGTACAGTTAGGAGCAACGCAGGAAGGAGGCATGTCTCTTTCGCTATGAAAACGTAGAAGACTGCGACCCATGCGTAGCAGAGCCCACCCGTGTCTAGGCCGTGAGGGACTTTTTAGGATTGAGATATCGAACCGCACTATGAACCGTAATATCTTTTTAATTAGAGGACACATCGAAATACTGTTTGGTGTTTCTTTCAGTTGAATGTATTGTCTATATGAAAAGGCGGATTAAAATCGAAAAAAAGAAAGAGATTACATTTTCTTTAACGCCGCTTCGGCAATATCACAGCAATTAGCGGCGAAGTAAATATATCAAAAACAAATATAATGTTCATCCAAATAAATTTAAATGTACATTATTACTCAACACGTCGAACATGCCAGAACTTAAAAATATCCCCATGTATATAGTTTATGCAATTGTACATAGAACAAACGTTGTATTTTAATTGTATGCAATGTTTTCCATGTACTATAGGTCTGAGGCCTCTTCAGTAACGTAATAAAGTTAATTGATAAATTTTTGTCAGTGTCGTCTACTATTACATTCTAATGAATTGAAGGAAATCAGGTGAAATAAACACAGTTTGTCCGCAAGATACGTGATCTTATTTGAATTGAGAAAATTGAACACATCAAAGTCAGTTAAAAAACGACACAGTCAGCGCACACTTTTTCATTTGAATTATAATTTTGCAACCGTCTTTACAATTTAATTGAAATTTAATACACATTTGGGTATAATAATTGCATTCATCTTTCAGTTTGACATAAGTAAAAATTCACATATTTTGCAAAAGAAAGTATGTATCCATATTACGAAAACTACGTTTCTAGCCCACTATTGTATTACACAGTGATTCTGAAAACAACTTTATTTAACTTTTATCGTGTTGACTTAAGAACTACCATGCCAGTTTCAGAGTAAACTTTTCTAAAACTTCATTGAGACGTTTGAGTTTGATTGTGCTCGTGTTTTTCTTGCACCGAGTAACAGTTGTGAAGTATGTGTGCTTGAGGCATAGTTGGATTTCAGATAAAACTAGATGTAAACGTATACCTCCAATTACAATGAATTTTCATATACTTAGCGGACATATAACATTACATCTGGTTTTAACAAGATATGAAATGTTAAAATTACGTAAGCAAAGTAAATATGTCACGTTGGCATGGCAATTTTTAAATTATTTTTTATAGATCAGGCAAATATTTCATCATATAGAAAAACCTCTCCTATAACGTATGCAAAATATTTAATTAATTTTAATGTTGCATAAACATAAATATTGAATTTCAACCAACATGAGGCCACTTCCACTTTCGTTTGCTCGCCAACGTCATTTTGCAAATTGTGTGACGTAACCCACATGTTATTCGTCCTGCATAAACGCAATATTAAATAGAGAACGTCTGTTTGTCGTGAATTCATCAGAACGAGAAGGCTGATCCTAAGACTCTGGCTGGTCGACTCAATACTTGTTACTTTTGGCGATGCATATTCTAGTTAGTAAATATCGCAATTTGGAATACAAGCCTGTTTTAGTAACGGATCGACTTGCATGGGGAAACTCCTGATATGAAAATGTTGTAAAACTATTGTTCAAGTATAAACTATATTTCCGATATGTATCACCTCTTATAGTTGCAGATATGATGATGTTTGCAACAAACCAATTTTTTTTTAAAGTATTCACAACAATGATACATTTTGATAAGCAATTAGATCTTCCGAAAACTTTTGCTTTGACCCTGGGGAAGGCTCTAACCATATATAGCATGGTCTTTTATTGCAGAATTTTGCTTTCGATTCGAATCTTAAGCCAATCAGAGGGTGGGTTTCGAAACTGACCATGAGCTAAATAGGATGGTTTTAAACACCCCAATTGTGAGACACGGCATTTAATAAAAGAGTACGCAGCATATTGGTATTTTCTTTCATAACATAAACTCAAGGGATATATTGAGTACTACACTGACTTTCAGAGTATATCAAGAGTATCAATGCATAACTACATGGCCTTGCGGGCTTTCTCCCTGCAATAATACTAGCAGCAGTTATATAATCGAAAAAACCCAATTCACCTCACCTCACTTATATTTAGTAAGAAGTAAAAGTATGAAAACATTTCTGAGTCCGAGTGTTTAGCGTGAACGTTATATTGAATAGACAATAGGAGTATTTGAGTTTGCTATCGAGGTTGCAATATCCAACTGAAGTTACATTCGTCAATATTGTTACTAATATTCTCATCAGGCAATTAATCTTCTTGGGTTAACATTCTCAAAGTAAAGGTTGCGCTAAGATTTAGACCCAAGTTTTATTTATATCTTGAATGACATAGGGCTAGAGAATATTGCCCATTTCAGATATCAACAAACGAACATATATTTTCTGTTCATGTAATTTATCTTCTTTTGATCAATATTGATACTTTATGTTGCAGACCCGTTAGACATGCTGTTGCGATGCACCGCTTTCGTTTAATTCAATCATGTTCATGAAAAAGGTTTAATACTTTTCAAAGGCAGATAAAATCTATTCATTTACTCATCTATCACTGTAATTCATAATTCATGTTTCACAACGTTGCGACAATGGCACACTTTCTTAAACAGTCTACAATTGTGGTGGCATGGTAAAACAAAGCACAGACACGTGAACATGAAGTTACTTTCTCCATGGAGTATAAGCAGAAAGCATCGCTAAGAAGCGGATACGTTGATGGAGATATCTGGGTTGGGTCAGCCGGACAAAAGTCACCCTGAAAAAGCAACCCTGACAAAGCCCACCCGACAAATGCCATCTAGAACAAAGTAGAACAGTTACTGTATATTCTACCATAACTTTGTGGGATATCATATCTCTGGAACCTACAGACGATCTGGTTATCCAGTCATGAAGTGGGTCACCCATTCGGCTAGCTGCTCTCGTTATTGCTTAACTTATACTGTAAAATACCACAAAGTCAATGTGTCAATGTTTACGGGTCTGATGATTTCAGAACTGTTATTTGAATCTCCTTCATTGCAAAAAGGTATTGTGTATAGCAAATTTGTGAGTCAATTTGCAGAATAAACATTTAAAAAAAAAACCCAAAACAGATGGGTGTTTTTTAAAAATTAATAGTCTGTGAACTTACAGATTTGTTTCTCCTTATTTGTCAATGCAGATGGTTCAACAGGTGCTCGAAGAGTGGTAAGTCGGACAATCTTGCAATGTAATGGCATTATTGACAGAAAGGAAGTATCTTGTTATCCCTTGGACAATATCCCCCTTACACCAAACCCGTTCTCAATACGTTCTTAAACTTTCTTTTAGAAAGGACTCGAACTGTCCGAGAACGGAAAGGAGTGTTTGCGAACTTTATGAACTGGCTCGGGCGTACTAAAAAGGCAAGGGTGCTTCAGAACGTTGGACATGTCCAAGCAAGTTTTCAAAAGAAAAACAACCAGAGACCCCAACAAGCATATGACAGTATTGCTTAAACATATACAAAACAAAACTATCTCTTTGACAAAGGAAAATATAAAGCAAGCTGGATACGTCATTATATATTAAATCGTAAAGAATATCTGCAATAACTCGTTCTAATAAAAAGCGCAATTTCTCCAGAATAGGTTAATGGGTGTCTGTGTCCTGGTTACGTTCATGACGTTCACTGAACTAGGGGTCAGAACTTATATACAATACAACCACACTATAGCGCACATCATGCTATATCTACAATATAACCACACTATAGCGCACAGCATGCTTTATCTACAACATAACCACACTATAGCGCACATCATGCTATATCTACAATAAAACCACACTATAGCGCACATCATGCTTTATCTACAACATAACCACACTATAGCGCACATCATGCTATATCTGCAATATAACCACACTATAGCGCACAGCATGCTTTATCTACAACATAACCACACTATAGCGCACAGCATGCTATATCTACAATATAACCACACTATAGCGCACATTATGCTATATATACAATATAACCACACTATAGAACACATAATGCTATATCTACATTATAACCACACTATAGCGCACAGCATGCTATATCTACAATATAACCACACTGTAGCGCACATCGTGCTATATCTGCAATATAACCACACTATAGCGCACATCATGCTATATATACAATATAACCTCACTATAGCGCACATCATGCTATATCTGCAATATAACCACACTAAAGCGCACAGCATGCTATATCTGCAATATAACCACACTATAGCGCACAGCATGCTATATCTACAATATAACCACACTGTAGCGCACATCATGCTATATCTGCAATATATACCACACTATAGCGAACATCATGCTATATCTGCAATATAACCACACTATAGCGCACAGCATGCTATATCTACAAGAAAACCACACTATAGCGCACAGCATGCTATATCTACAATATAACCACACTATAGCGCACATCATGCTATATCTGCAATATAACCACACTATAGCGCACAGCATGCTATATCTACAATATAACCACACTGTAGCGCACATCATGCTATATCTGCAATATAACCACACTATAGCGCACATCATGCTATATATACAATATAACCTCACTATAGAACACGTCATGCTACATCTACAAACTAACCACACTATAGCGCACAGAATGCTATATATACAATATAACCACACTATAGTGCACATTATGCTACATCTACAAACTAACCACACTATAGCGCAGATCATGTTATATCTACAATATAACCACACTATAGCGCACATCATGCTATATATACAATATAACCTCACTATAGAACACGTCATGCTACATCTACAAACTAACCACACTATAGCGCACAGAATGCTATATCTACAATATAACCACACTATAGTGCACATTATGCTATATATACAATATAACCACACTGTAGCGCACATCATGTTATATCTACAATATAACCACACTATAGCTCACATCATGTTATATCTACAATACAACCACACTATAGCGCAGATCATGCTATATATATATTTGAAATATAACCACACTATAGGTCACATCGTGCTATATATATACAAAACAACCTCACTATAGCGCACATTATGCTACATCAACAACACAGCCACACATCACACTGTCTGTATAATATATTATTAAATAAAAGTGTTCTTTGAAATACATGACAAATATCACAATAGTCTTTATATCTAACATTCATTGTTCAATGCTATATCTTCAATACAACCACACTATAGCTCACATCATGCTATATGAATAATACAGCCACACTATAGTGCACAACTTGCTAGATTTACAATATAACCACACTATAGCGCACATCATGCTATATCTACAATACAGCCACCCAACACACTGTCTGTATAATACATAATTAAATAAAAGTGTTCTTTGAAATACATGACAAATGTCACAATAATCTTTATATCTAATATGCATTGTTCAATGCTTGTCATATGTTGACATTTCAGAAAGCCGCGTGTTGAGTATACAAATATTTTGAGCTTTGATCTGTTTTCACTGGAGACATGAAACATACAAAAGATCAACAGATCTAACTTATCAAAAGGTAAAGCACTCGATGTTTGCGTCATTATTGTTATTCGAGGCTCCTTATATAATCTTGTACTTCCTGTTTTTGTGATACATGTATGTACACCATATCATATACCAACCTACACATGTACATATAGAATACTAAATGAATGGTAATGTGATAAAAAAAAATTATGCAACGAGTGTATTAGCTGATGTACCTGCAGATTGATGCAGTCAATCTGCAGCTGTATAAGCTCATACACTCGGACAAATGGTGGGTAAATACTTTTAATTGTTTTGTTTGCAATATAAATCTGGAACATTTTGTTATTTCCTGACATTCAAACGGATGAAGATATGAGTATATACCCCGAAACATTAAAGAATTTGTTGTCCAGAAATTCTTCCAATTCTCATTTATGCCACTTCTTTATGCCATTCAAAGACCTAGATTAGAAATACATGGCATATGGACAGCCAACAAATGAAACAGTGTTCCATTTAGAAGCACCACCGTGGGGTGCCCGGGTTTGAATAGTTCCTCCTGCTTGTCGTAAGAGGCGACTAAAAGGGGGCAGTCCGTTTGCCGTGGACTGCGACCTGTACGGGTGGAGGAAGGATGCCTGGTGGTTGAGGGATCTGTGTAGCAGAACGCTACCACTGACCAATAAACTGCTTCGGCCCCGACTTCATCTAGACAGGTGGCCAGATTGGCCCGGTCTGGTCAATCGGCTGGCCATGTCAAGCACTTGGTTGCACACATCTTTTCTATACTTCTTCTTAAGCAGCTACCTCTCTTTACAATTATTTTCTTTAATTTCTTTATGCTCTCTTGCATACCTTCAAAACATTTGCACACTGCTATTCTTCCTGATGTACTTACCTCTACTTTCTGTTTGCTATTCTTAGTGCTCTTTTGCACACATTCATCTACTAGCGGTGACCCATGGGTCAATCCAGTGAAGCATTGGCAACGCTTTAGTGGAGTATGTCATCCTGGTATCCCCTGTCCCCACTGACATGCAGCATCGCCCTCGTTGGTGCTCCGAGGTGGGTGGGAATCCAGGTTGATAAACTTTTTATCCACCAAACATGAGTCTTTCGGGTAAAAACAAGTGAATTCGTTCAATGGGTGATGGTCCCTCTTCAGATGAGGAGGCAACTACATCAAAATCTAAAACTTCAACATCAACTTCATCAATCTCAACCAGCTGACCACGATATTTGGTCATATCTTCACCCGATGATACGCCTCTTCGTCTCAATCCATTTGCCACTGCCAATACCATTAAAGGGCTGGCAGGTGATGTCAAAGATTTCAAGAAGATTAGAAATGGATTCCTGCATGTTGAGTGTAAAACAAAACAGCAGGCAACATCACTACAAACTTTGAAACTCATTGTTGACAAACCTGTCAAGGTTTCGCCCCACACTTCACTCAACAGCAACAAAGCCATCATCAGGGACAAGGATCGCTGTCTCGATGATTCTACAGAAGAAGAACTTCTTGACAACCTCAGGAACCAGGCAGTGACTGCTGTTAAGCGGTTCACTATCAAAAAGGGGGGCAACACCATCAAAACTCGCACCTATCTTTTAACTTTTTCAACTCAACAAGCTCCGAACAGTTTATGCAGAACTATATATCCCTAACCCTCTTCGTTTGACCATGGAAACAACTCTTGCAAAGCGGATGAGCGTGTTTTTCCTCAGTGTGGCAAACTCGATGATGGGAGCCACCTAGACAAGTGCAAATAGTTGCCAAAGTGCTCCAACTGTGCTGGCGAACATATGGCAACCTCCAAGGAGTCTAAAATACTTAAAATCAAATTCACCCAAAATATCTCTTTCCTGGAAGCAAAACGCCTGGTTCTTGAGGGTCCTAAACCCTCACACTCAACTATAGTATCCTCAGCAAGTGCCACTAAATGCTCTGTGTCAACACAGACAGACATTGAGTGGGTGAATGATCCACCAACTCTAAAAACATTCCGCTTTTCTACTTCTTCTACCATAGGCACCATGACGTTCCCTCTTCTGTCACTTGCAAATCCTATCAAGCCAGCTTCTCAAACATAAAACCAAAACTCCAAAACTGATAACAAAAACCAAAAAACGCACTCCCAAAGGCCAAAGGAGTGCGGTCGAGGTCTACAACAGGTTAGGATCTCTTGACCTTGACTCTGATGACGTCCTTATGGACGCATCAGACACAGCGTCTCTTAACAACTCGCCCAAAAGGGGGCACAGGGTTTGAACCTTGGACCGTCGCTTTTCCCCGGTAAAACATCCACCATGAGGTTTTTAATATTATATTTTATCCTCGCATCTATGGAGATTCTCCAGTGGAATTGTCGAGGCTTTAGGGTAAATTTTACAGAATTGGGCTTGCTGGGCCAAAAGTACAATCCCCAAGCTATATGCCTTCAAGAAACTCATTTTAAAGAATCTGATAAAGTCGCAATGAGACCATTCACTATTTCCAATTCTTTCTCCCCTCCTTCTGATAGGGCTAAAGGGGGTGCATCAATTTTAGTGCGTGATGGAATTTTTCCATTAAAACACCATTACAGGCTGTTGCAGTCAGTTTATCATTATTCAAAACTCTAACTCTATGCTCTTTATATATCCCACCATCTCAAGATCTTACTATAAAAGATCTTGATCAAGTTGTTTATTAATTACCTAAACCTTATATCATCATGGGTGATTTCAACAGTCACAATCCCCTCTGGGGTAGTAATACCGCTGATTCTAGAGGGAAACGACTTGAAAATGTCCTTACCCAAAATGATTTATGTCTATTTAATGATGGCTCAAACACGTATCTACATCCTGCTACAGGATCATATACAGCTATTGATTTATCAGTAACTGATGCATCCCTTTTACATGACTGATCATGGTCAGACCATGAGGATACATGTGGAAGCGACCACTTCCCAATTGTATTAGAACCCTCATCACCTATTCCCGAGGAGATTAATCCTCGTTGGAATTTGTCCATGGCTCATTGGGGTACATTTTCTGCCCTATGCTGTGATCGCATCATATTTGATGAAATAGTTAATGCAACTGATCCTGTTGAGGCCTTTTCTAAAGGTCTCATTGATATAGCAACTGAAACTATCCCTAAAACCTCGGCAATCCACGCATTCACAAGCCAAGGTTTAATGAAACCTGCGATACTGCCATTAAGGCACGTAAAAAAGCTAAGCGCAAGCTAAGTAAACATCCTGCAAGAAATAATTAAATAACTGTCGCAAGGCTCGAGCTAAAGCTTGACGCACAGTCAACCAACAATAACGCGAATCTTGGAGAGGCTTTGTCTCTAAGATAAGTTCCAGAACTCCTATAAGCAAAGTCTGGAATATGATTAGTAGAATTAAAGGCAAAGGTTCCAAATCTACAATAAAACATCTTAAGGTCAATGATGACCTTCTCACCTCAAAATCTGACATTGCCAATAAGTTAGCTGAAACAATCTCTAAAAATTCTTCATCTGCAAATTATGTCCCTGCTTTCCAAAAGTACCCCACGACCACTTAATTTCAAATCTGACAATGGAGAAGATTATATTCAACACTTCTCCTTGTCAGAGCTTAAAACTGCACTTTCTAAAGCTCATGATACAGCAACCGGCCCTGATGAAATCCATCATCAGCTTCTAAAACATTTACCGGAACCTTGCCTTGAGGTTATACTTCAGGTATTTAATCATATATGGGAAACGAGTGATTTTCCATCTTGTTGGCAC
Organism: Gibbula magus; assembly: GCA_936450465.1. Lineage (NCBI taxonomy): Eukaryota > Metazoa > Mollusca > Gastropoda > Trochida > Trochidae > Gibbula > Gibbula magus. The sequence goes on from OW388306.1 coordinate 14,751,790, forward strand.
AACGCTTCTATTGCCAATCCCAAAACCTGGGAAGGATCAAACAGACCCTTCCAACTACCGTCCTATAGCCTTAACAAGTTGCGTATGTAAAACTATGGAACAGATGATCAATGAACGTCTAGTTTGGTACTTGGAAACTAATAAATTACTAACTGATATTCAATGTGGCTTCCGCAAACAACCCAGTACCACTGATCATCTTGTTCGTTTAGAATCATTTATTCGTGATACATTTATTAACAAACAACATGCTGTGTCGATCTTTTTCGACTTAGAAAAAGCTTACGACACTACATGGAAGCATGGCATCCTAAAAGATTTATATGAATTTGGCTTGCGAGGTCGTATGAAGAAACTTTTCTTCATCTCTATCGATCACTCATCCGCTCAAAACTGGATTATGGGTCCATAATCTATGGATCTGCCCGCCCCTCTTATATCAAAATGCTAGATACAATCCACCACCAGGGTCTCAGGCTTTGTATTAGGGCCTTCAGAACTTCACCAGTTGAAAGCCTTTACGTTGAAACTGATGAGCCATCTCTTGAAGATCGGCGCATCAAGCTAGCACTGTAATACATAACCAAATTAACATCCAACCCGTCTAATCCTGCATACAACTGCGTATTTCATCAAGAATACCAGCATTTGTATAACTCAAAACATAAAGCAATTCCACCACTCGGTATCAGCCTCAACAACATGTTGGAGATTCTGATATCGACCTAACAACAGCATCATCTTTACTGCAGAAGCTAAGGCCATCCATCACATTGAAAATTCAACTCCCAATAATTACATTATTTTTTCTGATTCACTATCTTGCTTACAGGCAATTGAAAACTGTAAGACTGATCACCCAATTATCAGGGATATTTTAACACTTCACAATACTTACATGTATCTCCAATGCGACATAGTCTTTTGCTGGCTTCCTAGCCATATGGGTATAAGAGGTAATAATAAAGCTGATGCAGAAGCAAAATCAGCGGTAAACCTCAAACATATTTCTCCTACTAAAATTCCATATACAGATTCTAAACCTACTATCAACTCTTACATTAAACAACGTTGGAAGTCCCAATATCAGTGTCCCCTCACAATCAAACACATTCTATGTGAGTGTTGGGACACTGCACATATGAGGGAAACTTTGTATCCTTCTATTTCAATCTGTCAGGTTTTTACTCATTTCGGTGAGCTTCGTGTTTTAGATTTTTAAAGGCTATACACCTTTTTGACAAATTGTAAATTTTAACTTTTCATTATCAGCTTTTATTCAACTTGTGATAATATGCTGATTTTTTACGGTCTTCGTGCCGGGTTCTGTTATTCTTTTGCAATTGTCTTTTTAAATTAGGCAAATAAATTAAATATTTCGCCGCTAATGGCTGCGATACTGCCGAAGCGGCGTTAAACAATACCTCACTCACTCACTCCATTTAGAACCACACTATCTGAAAATGTACTAATTCTTGCACTCTTTAGGACGAGCCCCTTGCTGTAATTGAACCGGCCACAACCTCAGCGTCAGGTACCAACCGCCCAACGAAGTATAGGGTTTTGTACTATTGTCGATAGTGTGATCAATATATTACATTGTTAACCATGACGAACAAGAACACCACAAGAGCTTAATCTGAATCAATGTCTTGCTGAAATGCTGAGCTTGTTTTGGCAGTGTGTTGTTTCATTACATCATTCAGGATGCTGTCCTCCCTTGATTATCCGAGTTTGTCTTCTGTGTATTTTAACCAGAACATGATGTAAATACTTTTGTGTTCTGAAGCAGAGATGAAATGTTATTGAAGTTGGTTGACATGGCAAGCATCGAAGAGTAATGGCCTAGCAGATCAACATTGAAGGTCTAGACGCTGTCAATCCAATGGCAGTTATATACATGATTTGCTAATTAAAACACTTTTTTTCTGAACTGTTGGTTTTGGAATTATTGAGGTCTATACATATTTTGACATAATTCTGATTCAGACAGCGTTGTAGATATGTACATGCATATGGTATTCTGGTATTGATTGGATATTGATTTAACTGTTGATCAATGAACGCTTTACGATCGATTTAAGAATGCTTTCTTTATAAAACAGTCATAAATCAATTTAGTCCTTTGTTTGTTCTTGAAGTGATGACTTTGCATTTTGGATGAAGTATTTAAGGAGACCAAATTATACCTCTAAGAGCGAATTTAATGACAAAAAGGTGGCAATACTTGGGAAAATAGTGAAATAATGTCAATCATTCATTTGTCCTGCCATCTTTTAATTTCCCGGTTTTATTGAATTCAAGTCAGTTAAAAAGAAAATTTAGTCAGTAAGTCACTATTTAGGCATTTTACAGAGTAAAATGAAAAGCGTTAGAATCACATTTACTGTAAGTGATACAAGAACATAGAGTATTAATACAAATGTGCATATAAGGCTCCTCAATACAAACATAATGTATCCATTTATCATCAGAATAAATTCAGACTTTAAAATTCAAGCGATATGCTCTCTGCTGATTAAATTAAACGAGGTCATGTGACCGGTATACATTCTCATAAACACGAGATTGACAGCTGAAAAGAAAACTTTCATACTCTGACGTTTATAAAAAATAACTTGCGGGACTACTTTAACACTGTATCACTGCGTAATTTTGACCCTACTAACACATGCTCTTTTTTGATTAAATTTTTAAAAACCTTACAACGTAAAACGTTGAAAGTTAGATTAATAAAGCATGTTAGAACCAAAACATTAAATATTTTAATCATATTTACTGTGAACTATATTTGCGCGTGGTGACACATAAGTGATGAGGTAAAGTTATGGGCGGGGCTTAGCGCATGATTGAAGACTAATATAAACATTTTTGTTATCATGCACTGTACATTTGTTGCAGATATTGTTTTCTATTCTAAGTTTACTGATTAAAAATCGCTTTAATTGCAAAGTTTGAATTTATAAGAAATATATTTCATAATATGTTTGTTAACTGGCTTATAAACGGTTTGAAAATTCAAGTTAAACAGTTGAATAAATGCCGTCGACAAGCTCCGGCATTTATACCAGGTTAACTTCGTGTGTGCAAATAACGTTGTCACATAAATCGATGAGGTAGGTTATATTGATCAGTTATGTGAAACTGCATCCAAATGTAACCTCTTCTACTTTTCTCTTTAAGTGCAAATATTATTTCTTATTTTGTGTGATGTAGGAAATTTGGAAATTAGACTACAAGCAGAAACAACAGCCCTGTTTACTTGCTTCGTTTAGCTTGTATGCACTTCAATCAATCGATCTCGATTCTGGAAGTGCAATACCTCAGACCTACATCACAGTGCATATACAGTAACCTTTACACACTCATTCATGAACAACAAGGTGTCTATGTACGAATGTATGGAAATTAGTAGTCTTACACTCTGACAAAAGTATTTATTCTTAAAATATCACCATTTTATTAAATATTGAAAAGGAGACTATAAGAAATGTGATTTTCATAAAAAGAAGGCTCCTTTTAAATATTTTTAAAAATATACTTTTCAGTCTATTTGTTAGACTCAGAAATTATACATGGCCAGGGTTTCAATGTCCATGATATTTGAATTATTTACTAAAGTTCAATTCAATCACTTGAATCTTGCACGGCAGTAGATCCCTGTCAATCACATGTTCTTGTTTTATAGACATCGTCCATTACTCTTCTTTCTTGGAAACTAAACGTTATGCTGAACGTTGGTGGCATTATCGCCTCGAGACTTGTTTAACTTTATCAAAATACACAATCATGACGTTATGAAACGAGTACATTAAGTTGAGTGCTTTTATGTTTTAACCCTGTTACATTAAGATTTTTGTATTGTTTTTATTAAATACATGTACATCCAAACATCAAATAGAACAATCAGAGCCACTCCAGGGCATACTGGCTGATATATTATGTGTGGTTTCCATGGAAACATGTCAATTGACATGACATATTTGAAGAGTTGTCATCTTGTCCTTTGTGAACTGTACCTTTAATGTAGTACTACTGGAAATATAATGTGGTTTTCTGGATCTTCTTCATTACGAATTAAATCAAAGTAGTTTAATATATGTTATATTCATGATCAAATGCTGAAAGGTAGTTGCTTTACGAATATCATGTCGACGTCATGAATTAAACATAGAAGTTGGTATATGCATATATTTTAGTTTGGATAGAACATTGCGATTATGTGATGTTTTTCTGAGAAGGGTTTCTGATAATGAAGAAAAATATAATTTAAATTGTGAGTGCCAAGGATATCACGAAGCATGTATTGATATATTGTATTTGGTATGTCCATCAGGATTTAAAACCCTTCGAGTGTTACAATCTACATTGTATTTAGAATTGTATTTAGCTAAAGTTATTACGCAAAGCCCAATCGAATCTGTAAATATCCTGCTTACATACTTTGAATTATTATGCTTTTGTAATTTTGAGGAAGGGTCTCTAAGAGGTCTGATTTAACATGTTCTGTTCTGTTCTGATGAAGTGAATGTATAAACTATCTCAGGTGACCACTCTTCACATTACTTTACATAAGAGTCCATTCTATTATTTTATCAATTGTTTGAGCTAAGTTTACAGACAACGTAGCGTCATTGTAAGTAAATGTACGAGCAATCAAGAAATGGGTTGACACATTGTATTCATCCGCCATAAATATCGCACTGCCCAGTTCTAATCACTAAGTAAACCGGAGCTTTAACATGGATTGCGATGTAATTTACATGCAGGAAACATTGTGTACATAAATATCTTTTAATGGTGGCTGATGAACATAGTCCATTTCCCTGTTTGCCAAGAAGGATGTGACTTTCTGTAGAACCACCTACAGGGACATTAGTCACACACCTGAGCTTTTCCAATGTTTCATCTATGAGAGTATAAGGTCATTAACTGGAAATACTTATATTAAGTCATTGCCATATAAGAAAATCAATAGAAATATGCCATGCATTTGAATGCTGTACTTTCTGGGTCTCAACTTCGTTTTCATCTCACTATAGACCATCTAAAAGCAAATGTGAAAGAACGCTTCTGGATAATATATAATCATGGTGACGACAAGTCTACGTTTGAATGCATTGTGGTTGAAGCGGGTGGGGATTTAGATATTCAAATCGATATTTGAACATAAAACAACGGAGGAGGAAGTGTCGGAAACATTGACGGTATCTGTGTCTTGCAATCGTAAACCAAACGTTCAGTTTTCTTAAATTCTAAAAACAATACTTTATTATGTAATGAGCAATGAAATACTAGGGAATATCATTTAAATAAACGGTCTATCAAGTCTGCTACTCAACATGAAAAGAACCCTGTTGTGGTATAATAACAAGGATAACATCATATGATAAATAAAATATCTGTCATTTCCTCACAAGGACATGTTTATCTCATCTGGCTCGTAATTAGTGTCCATGAAATAACTGTACATTTCTCGATTCAATTATATAAATTTGAAATATTGGAGTGTGAGAGAGAGAGAGAGAGAGAGAGAGAGAGAGAGAGAGAGAGAGAGAGAGAGAGAGAGAGAGAGAGAGAGAGAGAGAGAGAGAGAGAGAGAGAGAGAGAGAGAGAGCTCTCTTTCATCAATTGTTTTAAGTGTAACATACATCGTTCTGCCTCTACATTATTCCAAACTGCGTCTTACAAATATTTTGTTCTTATACAAGCAATGGGGAGAATAATGTACATTAGTGTATATATCTGGTGTTCAGAATCCGCCAAGGAGATTGATTAATTACCTTGATTTGGATGGTGATGATAATGCTGTACATATTGCTATGATTGATTAGTAAAGAGAACATCCTGTTATAAAACTGTAACGGCCTATTCCTTTCATGCACGCCACATACTTCAAATCGACAAATCCACTGACACCAATGCGTTGAGGCATAAATCTTAAACAAGATTTAACTTCTCCTCGTAACGTTAGTTTGTGGCAAAAGAATTTACAACATAGACAAATTATGTAAGTTAATGTTATCATTCAAAATTTATGACATTCTGATCATTTATTCAACAAACTATTCCAGACAAATTGATTGAAAAAGCACAATACATTGACCCGTATTCAGATCTATAAATAATCATGTACATCTAATGTTTAATAATCAGATCTTAAAAGCTGCCTTTTATTGAAAATGACTGTTCTGTCTGACATATTTGATCGTGTATATGAAATAATTGAACGAATAACGGTATATACAAACAAAACATAATTACACTGATAAGGCACTTTGACCGTCTACATATTTCGTTATTGATGTTAAGAAGTTTAAGCAATCATTTGCAAGATTCCGATGCCGAAGGGGGCGGGATAGCACAGTGGTAGCGCGTTCGGCTTCGGATCAAGAGGTCCGTGGTTCGAATCCCGCCAGGGGCAGGGCAACTGTGTCTGCAGTAGAGAACTGTTCTACATGCAGTAAGGTTTGGGTGCAATGCTACACTGAATTTCATTCAAGTACCACCCATGGTTCGCTAGTTCCAGCCGTTGCAATGAAGAAGTTGAATATCCACAGACAAATATATGTATGCATGTATATCCCCATGTTTTAAATTATATGAAAAACTATCGCCATTGAACCTTTCAAACAGATGTACAGACCTTATACACACTGTAACAGAATGATAACAGCTATGATGTAAATGGGTTAAATATAATTCGAATTATTATTTTTACGAAATTTGTAGATTATTTTTTTGTCAAGATTCGAATAATGTTTATATTTTGTGAAAAGTGTTTAACGGCTCGAGACAAACTGTCAGCATTAAATGTCATATATTCATAGAAATGGTTCAAAGCATACACCATACACCATATTCAATATCGCTATTGATATTGATATCGATGTGTAAAAGATGAATTGTTCAAATAATTCATCTTCAGATTATCGAAAGTTCACTTTTTTGTGCGAGATTTAATGTTAAATAGTCTTCAGACAAATAATGGAAAAAATATTTTTGACTAAAGTTCACGACAGATTAACAGTAACTGTGGGTTGTAGTTGTTAACCTAACTAGCCAGAATATGTTCGAAGATGTTGTTACCTGTCTGTGATCCCATCTTCAGAGAAGAACAATGCACTACACATATATACATACACAATACATTACATTCTATTGTACAGGGCGTGTGGTACGTTTTACGTTTTACATTTCAGAAAGAGCGTGAAGATGGGATTAGGTGTGGAAGTTGCTTAACCAATATGATTTTAAATGACACAATCAGTTTACTTGGAATGACGTATGTCAATGTGCTATTTGATCGAGAACTACCGACTGTTTCTGAACAAAATGATGCGAATCGGTTCAGTACAGTGACGAATTGAAGTCGTGGGTTTTGACAATATCCTGCAGATGGTGCACTCTAATGAGTCAAGCGTAATTATGAAATGTACCTAAAGTAAACAGAAATACATATTTTGTTTGACAGTGTTTATAGGCAATCCCACTTGTAAACATATAACGTGAGATTTCTGCACACACACACACACACACACACACACACACACACACACACACACACACACACACACACACACACACACACACATTCACACACACAGTCACACACACACACATACTCACACACAACACACACACACACACACACATATATATATATATATATATATATATATATATATATATATAGGCCGTTATATCGATTTTCATTACATTACTGCAATCGTCAGATTCGTGGCATATTGAGATTAAGATAGGGACGTCGATTGAGATGTTTTGTTTTACATTAGCGAATCATTGTTATGACACGTATTGTAGCCAAATAAAATTTCACGTTGAACTACTAATACATCTCTTAAGTGTTTTGATCTGATGTTAACGATGGCCTAATGGCTACAAGAGATTGAACGCCCGAGGAGTAGAGCGCGATTCTTACTTAAATACCTTATAATTTATCTTGAGGAAACTTCTTAACCGGATTCGCAATTATTCTTCATGAAGAAATTGTGAAAGTATGACACTATTTGATAATTGAAACGTCGGCCCGAGGAATTGCCTGAGGTTTGTGTCATCACTTACAACTCATACAGAAGAGTGTGGAAAGGATTAGATATTTATGGGTATTCATGCATGGGTTGATGTGAGGTGATGTTAGATGATGTGAGATTATGTGAGGTGTATGATGTGATGTGAGTTGAGTTGAGTTGAGTTGAGTTGAGTGTTGAGTTGAGTTGAGTTGAGTTGAGTTGAGTTGAGTTGAGTTGAGTTGAGTTGAGTTGAGTTGAGTTGAGTTGAGTTGAGTTGAGTTGAGGTGAGTTAAGGTGAGTTGAGGTGAGGTGAGGCGGAATGTGGTTAGATGAGGTGGTATGTAGCTTTGTAAGGTTAGATGAAGTGAGGTTAAATGAGGTGGGGTGAGGTGAAGCGAAGTGGGGTGAATCGAGTTGAGGTGAGGTGAAGCGAAGTTGGGTGAGTCGATTTGAGGTGAGGTAAGCTGAGGTGATGTGAGGTTGAGTTGGGGTGAGGTGAGGTGAGGTGAGGTGAGGTGAGATGAGGTGGGGGTGAGGTGAGGCGAGGTGAGGCGAGGCGAGGTGAGTTTGGGTCAAGGTGAGGCGAAGTGAGGTGAGTTGAGTTGAGTTGAGTTGAGTTGAGTTGAGTTGAGTTGAGTTGAGTTGAGTTGAGTTGAGTTGAGTTGAGTTGAGTTGAGTTGAGTTGAGTTGAGTTGAGTTGAGTTGAGGTGAGTTGAGGTGAGTTGAGGTGAGTTAAGGTGAGTTGAGGTGAGGTGAGGCGGAATGTGGTTAGATGAGGTGGTATGTAGCTTTGTAAGGTTAGATGAAGTGAGGTTAAATGAGGTGGGGTGAGGTGAAGCGAAGTGGGGTGAATCGAGATGAGGTGAGGTGAAGCGAAGTTGGGTGAGTCGATTTGAGGTGAGGTAAGTTGAGGTGATGTGAGGTTGAGTTGGGGTGAGGTGAGGTGAGGTGAGGTGAGGTGAGGTGAGATGAGGTGGGGGTGAGGTGAGGCGAGGTGAGGCGAGGCGAGGTGAGTTTGGGTCAAGGTGAGGTGAGGTGAGTTGAGTTGAGTTGAGTTGAGTTGAGTTGAGTTGAGTTGAGGTGAGGTGAGGTGAGTTGAGGTGAGTTGAGGTGAGTTGAGGTGAGTTGAGGTGAGTTGAGGTGAGTTGAGGTGAGTTGAGGTGAGTTAAGGTGAGTTGAGGTGAGGTGAGGCGGAATGTGGTTAGATGAGGTGGTATGTAGCTTTGTAAGGTTAGATGAAGTGAGGTTAAATGAGGTGGGGTGGGGTGAAGCGAAGTGGGGTGAATCGAGATGAGGTGAGGTGAAGCGAAGTTGGGTGAGTCGATTTGAGGTGAGGTAAGCTGAGGTGATGTGAGGTTGAGTTGGGGTGAGGTGAGGTGAGGTGAGGTGAGGTGAGATGAGGTGGGGGTGAGGTGAGGCGAGGTGAGGCGAGGCGAGGTGAGTTTGGGTCAAGGTGAGGCGAAGTGAGGTGAGGTGAGGTGAGTTGAGTTGAGTTGAGTTGAGTTGAGTTGAGTTGAGGTGAGTTGAGGTGAGTTGAGGTGAGTTGAGGTGAGTTGAGGTGAGTTGAGGTGAGTTGAGGTGAGTTGAGGTGAGTTGAGGTGAGTTGAGGTGAGTTGAGGTGAGTTAAGGTGAGTTGAGGTGAGGTGAGGCGGAATGTGGTTAGATGAGGTGGTATGTAGCTTTGTAAGGTTAGATGAAGTGAGGTTAAATGAGGTGGGGTGAGGTGAAGCGAAGTGGGGTGAATCGAGATGAGGTGAGGTGAAGCGAAGTTGGGTGAGTCGATTTGAGGTGAGGTAAGCTGAGGTGATGTGAGGTTGAGTTGGGGTGATGTGAGGTGAGGTGAGGTGAGATGAGGTGGGGGTGAGGTGAGGCGAGGTGAGGCGAGGCGAGGTGAGTTTGGGTCAAGGTGAGGCGAAGTGAGGTGAGGTGAGGTGAGGTGAGGTGAGGTGAGGTGAGGTAAGGTGAGGAGGGGTCAGGTGAGCTGAGCTGAGGCGAGGTGAGGTTGGGGTAAGGTGAGGCGAGGTGAGGCGAGGTGAGGTGAGGCGAGGCGAGGTGAGGTTGGGGTAAGGTCAGAGAGGTGAGACGAGGTCAGTTGAGTTTAGTTGAGTTCACCATGTTTCAGGACAATCAAGAGTGCTGCAGCGTATTATATGATAGCGTATGATAGCGTAAGGGTTATAAAACACATATAACGTTGGTGTTGAACACAACTCATTACCCCGCCTCATGCATAGCACAATGAACATGTTCTCTCAACATTTACGACACGTATGTGTATGTTTTCTTTCAACCTCTAAATTTGTCCGCATTCAGGTGGCAGGGAAGTTATGCCGTAAATATTGAAATGATTTCGCCAAACCGACACGTACCTGTTAGCCGAGTAGAATCAGTGCATGCAGGATTATATTCAATTATTTTTATATTCTTATTAATTTGTGTAAGAGAATGGAATGTATTTATATAGAAATGCATTATCCAAAATTCCCGAATACTAGATTTCGGTTGTCTGAAACAAAAACTCAAATAGAAAACCAACTTCAGTAAAACAAGGCAGGGTTGAAAACACGAACGTTCCCTGAAGGTGAACATATAAGTATTTTTGATAAAAGTTATGTAAATAAACGTATATATGAAGCTGAGAGTTCAAATGAAGTAAGCTATAAACACTTCAAGATTAATAACCATGCACGGTTTAAGAACCGTTTTTTCGAAACTGTCATGTTCTTTATTTAAAAATCCAGTTCTAAGTTTGAGACAGTCACGTTGCTGAAAATCTTTCTGAGACGTACATAGCATGTTCCCCCACAACCCTAGAAGAAACTTACGGTGGATGAAAGAGTGCTTTTAACAACAATTTGACAAATGAAAAACAATATAAAAAAGTCTGTGTGTTGTAAAAGAATTACTGTTGTTCGAATGTATTGATTTTATGTCAAGAACGATGTCTGTTTTTGCATCCTCTTCACATAAAAGTTACTCAAGGCATATCTTCGTACGTATTCCCCTTTTCTAACCCGAGTGATATCAAGTAATAGCTAAAGAGAATACTGATCGGATGCAATCCGAATTATTAGCTGAGCAACCTGTGACAATGTTTCAAACAGGTCTTTTGATCTGTCCCCGTAACAGAATCTCGGTTCATATTTCATACATGGGAGAAGTCGGTCGAAATTGTAAGAAGATGTATCATTAGATACAATGACGACGGTAACTGGGTTGCAAAACTGCACCGAGAACCGAGAAATATGATACAATCGTAACGGAGGTTACGTCGGAAGGTATGAGTTGAGCGTGGTTTGTTGAGAAGCTAAGATGTATGCAATCAACGACCAGGGCCCTAACACTATAACATAAAACGTTCCGTCTGAAACTATGTTTATCTTAGGATATTGTCATTATATTGTCCTACAATACCACTCCAATTTCAAGCACAAGTCATACAGCAGACTAAAATTGATTTGATATGTTCAAAGATATGTTTTTTTTTACGAAGTTTAAGAAATTAGCATGGCAATGTCTCTGATTTGAGCCACTAGCGAAGCACATGTCCCATTTTAACAAATCATTTGATAAACATGGTTATACAGCTCTGGTCGGTTTGAAGAAGTCTATTTGTCAGTGCATCAGATCACGCTAGAATCAATTTCACAACGGGAAGTTCGGACTCGAGGTCGCCATGGTTACTTTGAGTCCATGTAGATCCGCAGCAAAGAAACAAGAAACAGATGATTGGCATAATCATGGCTATTCATTTTTTTGCATAAACTAAGCCTCATATTATTATACAGCAAAAGAAATCCTTTGCAAGTGTGACCAGTTCATACATATAAACAAAGAATAAAAATTAACTAGTATATGTATATGTGTTTCAACTGCCAACACTTGCAAAGGTGCATTTACGATTTCTTTCGCATTGCACTAAACTTCTAAAATCTAAAATACCATCACTTTCAACATAAACTGCAAATGTCATTCTTTACTTTTACAAATAGATAGACTCAGAGTCCCCTCCCTGATGGACAAGTGTAAAATATCAGATAAGTATTATGAAGATTTATTTTGTAAATGATCCGTAATCTTTTAATTTGTTTATAACGGTGAAAAGAATTCAAGCTTTACAAGATGACTGTTTAAACTCACACGTTTCACTGAGCTCAGCAATATCATTCTCGAGTTCTTTTCTTAAATCTAAATTGTAAGTTGCCATTCCATGGAATCATCCACATTTAAAATAAATGGAGTTAAAAACCAAAAGATATATAAACGTATGGTGATTGGTTCGCATATCAAGTTTCATCGAGCTCATCATCACCTGTATCAGGGAAACTTTTCATCTAAATATTTCAATTGACAACGTTTTCACTCATTTCGTTGAACACCGAATTTTAGATTTCTTAAAGGCAATGAACCGTTTTGTCATAACTTTTATATTTTCTGAATAGGCTTTTTACTACCCGTCTGTGATAGATTGGTGTTTTTACGACCTTCGTGTCGTTTCTTGTTTGATTTAGCTATTCTATATTTGAATTATGCAATTAACTCAAAATGTGTCGGCGCAAATGGCTGCGAAATTGCCCAAGCGGCGTTAAACACTAAATAACTCACTCACTCATAACAAAGCATTTTTTCGCCATTCTTAACACATCCAACTATATTGATAATATAATAATAACTCACTCACTCACTTCATTGAGACTTTCGGAGTTTAAGTATACTTCGGAAGAGAATGTATTTTTTTGTGTTTGAGAAATAATGAAAACAAATTTAAAATTAAACCCCAACAGGCGCATATACACTACTTCCTCGGCAGATATATGGAGACACACATGCTTGTATGTATCAGGAACAATCAGGTTTTGAGTTGAAGTCCGGGGAGCACTGGAGTTTTGATAATCTGTCAGAATATTGTTGTTAAAAATATCGCCACTGAATGTTGTCAAACAGACTTTGGTTCTAAGAAGCACTTGTCACGAGTGGAATTCGTTCTCCTACGAACTGACGTCCTCATTTATGGTAACCTTTTCATAAGAAAAGAATCAATAATGTATTCAATATATGTAAAATATTCCCTGAAGACAATAATTCGTTTTCATTCATAAGAAGGGACAGACGTATAGAGTTGATTATTATTGATATTAAAGTAAGGTAAGTAACATACCCCAAGGATGTTCACCAGTAGAATTGTTATGATAAGATGTCAAAGAAAATGTCGTTTTAATGTAAAATAGAGTTATTATCAAACTGTTTAAAAAAGAAAATTTCAATTGAATAACGTTTCACTACTTCTCGATATTTTACTTTATAAAACCGTGATGTTTCGACGTCCAAGAGGAAGTTTAGCTAAAGGGGAAAACGGAAGTCAATATGCGTTGCTGTAATGGGTATAATGGCATTCATTCAAGTGCAGAAAAGACAGTGTTAGTAACTGCCTTTTTTCAAAAGTCAATAGTTAAAGCAGTACTGACCTTCAAAGTGACACACTTTGGAAAAGGATAAATTCATTACAAGTAACGCAAAGACGAAATCCAATCAGGTTTAACGATGTTAACCTTTCTAAGGCACAGAGAAGCCTTTTAAAGGATTGAACCCAAAACACATATGTAGTCCCAAGTGTATTCCAGAACAGTATGGTTGTAGCGTTCCTGGAGCTAATTGTTGAAAAAGAATGAAATTTCCTAACGTCCTTATTACATGGTTTGTGTAACGTGACACGCGCTTATAGGGGAAACATCATGTAAGAGTTAATAGCACAATGTGAAGACTGTAGCGTACTGATCTAATGAATCGTCTCACTAAAATATAGAGGATGTTTGACATTTGTCGTCGAATACCATGTATATCTCATCGAGTGAAAACGAAATTTCATGAGTGGCACAGCAACGAGTTTAATATGTATTATTTCTACTTCACGAGATGGGATATACATGGTATTCGACGAGATATGTCAAATGTGTTATTTTTAGATTTGAGAAAGTGTGCATAATTTGTTGATGACGTTCATGTTCATGATTGGATCATCCATGGTCGCCTTTATCGCAGTCATCGTATGACGTCACCCTATTGCCTTTTTAGTCATTAAGTCTGTTATTCATTTAACTTTAAATGACAAATTAGATAATGTTGGCGATTGAAATTTTCCAGAAGTAGTTGTCAGAAGGTACACACACCATAGTAAAGTATGTATAATCTCTTTAACCAAGGATGCTAGCTGTAAAAGGTTTTCAGCCGTCCTAATTAGAGATCAGGGCGTCATGAAATCGGCAATATAAATCCACATGGGATAAGAAGCCGGTTGCAAAAACGTAAGCTATTTACGGCTCTCAGTTCTTTAGATGACACGCACAACAAGGGAGTTAGGGTATGTCCTTGTAGCCCTCATCGAGTGTCGTCAGTTTGGGAATACGGTATTATCGAACGCAATATATCTCCACTTTTTGTTATGAAAAAAGTCAAGGCCTTACAAGAATTACAAAATAATATGTTTGTATACGAACGCCGTAGCAAAAACACATTCCAATTTCTATTGCCAACGTGTAAACAAACTCTTGTTACCCAAATGCTACATATATGATTGCTCATGTGAGTATATACTGTTGGATGCCAAGACATTTATACACAATAAAGGAGAAAATCAACGTACCACCTGAACTAGTACTGTCTACTGATCACATATTATATATCATATATATCAGGTTATTATATTTTGGGTCTGGATCTTTTCCGTGAGATGAACTAAGAAAGCTGAACACATCTTGCTCCATCAGAGCATTTTAATCTACAAGGATCCTCTTATTGTCTGTCTGGCCTCTTGTCGCTACAAATAACCTGACAATGAAATGACATATAATCCCACAATACCTGTAGTGCCCTGATGAGAGCACCGATGTGTGACCGTCACATTTCAACTCACGATATTTCATTTGCTGACAACATCCATACTGTAAATATCAACGAATGACCAGCTATACGAGGCAACGGCTGAGAGCACAATCAGCGGATTTGGAGGAGTCTTCTTTATTAATCTAGTCACCCATCTGACATTCGTGCTCTACTTCATTGACAGTGAAGCAGATGCGAAGCATGATTGGCTCTCTGTATTGCTTTAGCTTTCATTTTATTATTTTTTCTCATTATGTATAGGAGAGGGTTCCACTAATTGTATAACTTGTACCCAATCCTTCCAATAAAATACACATGGTTAAATCAAATCGTATTATTGTAAAAAATGGTTTCTCTTAGTTGTATAACTTGCACCCAATCCTTCCAATAAAATACACATGTTGAAATCAAATCTTATTATTGTTAAAAATGATTCCTCTAAAATTACAATACTGCCTTCTTTACAAGATGTGTCAACATCAAATAGAATTCAGGTCTTTTACTTCAAGGCATTGATGTCATGATACTGTGAACCGATTGTACATACAATCAGGCGGTTTCATATGAAATTCCAATTTTTTATAATGAGTGAAGTCAAGAAAGTCAGTTATTTTATTATCAGTTTATTGTCTTGCAAATCAATCAAAAGACATTAGTATTTTAGAAGATTTAGTATTTTAGTATTTTAAATCCATCTCTAGAGGATTTGCATAATTTATAACAATGGCATTGACAATACTTTAATAGTTATACTAGTGTTGGTTTGGTCTAAGCATATTTTATTCGGATTGGGTACACGTTGTCCATCACCCTCTCCTTGACTAGTGTTTGACCCAACAGAATCTTAAAATTCATAAGCTTGCACAAAACTAAAAATCAATAAATACTGTTTAGAATTTATATTATATTATATATATATTTAATAATAATTTATTTAGATATATAATCTTGTTGACAAATAGAGCAAATAGAATGATACATAAAGAAAATACACCTAGTTGAAAATGAATCCAAGACAACAAGCTAGACTTGATTTCGTTATTATATCTGAAAACATATTCGACAACTTTGGATTCTGACATTTTGCCAGGCTACAAAAGTGATCAGTCAACATCTTAAACCAGGACAGAGGGCGGGGTTATTGGAAGTTTAATAAATCCATAATGTTATACTGTAAATACAGAGATTTAGTAAGAACTATTTTAAAGGATAGTGTTAAGGAATACTCAACAGGAGCAATTGATCATGTAACAAATAATGAAAATGTAAATATGAAAATTCTGGATTCCTTTCTAGAAATATTTCTTGATGAAACCCAGCAGAGTTAAAAAGCAATCTGGATTGGAGCAAAAGATTTATCTACTTATAAAATATGCAATGACCAGAAGATTAAATGGGAAACTGGATATGTTTATGTACAAACTACTTGGTATTACGTTGCACCAGATCTTGAAGATTTATTGGTAAGTCACTGGAAGAAATTAATAGACTTTTAGCTTCCTTGAGCAAATTGCACCTAATTCGTATTGGTAAGATAACAGTATCAAAACTCTAGATGTATCCAAATTGCTTCATCTTTGTAATGTTGTTAAAGCGGAATTTATTATTTGCCTTGATAAAAATGACCAAAATGATAAAATAAGAGAAATGTTATCAAAAACAGGCAGGAAGGAGGATGACACAAAAAGATTGCTACACATACATGTAGATTTCTTGATGCGCTCAAATTATCAACCTTAATATTAAGGCTGTGCTTAATGCCTTTTGAAATCGTATTTAATGTTGGTGCAATCAGTGAAACTCTTGTTAAGATTGAAATCCGTTTTTAGCAGGATGTACTTAAAGGTAGGGTTCTGTCGCCTTCTTGGATATTTTGCATTACGTGAGATGAAAACACGCTATATTGTACCCAATTTTGAAACTTTTTGATAACTAAAGATATACACTGATAGAGTATTCACATAGTAACACATAACGTGTAATAACTAGTAAACAAGTTGCTGTTGTGCTGTAGCGAAGTTTTCCCGACTCGCAGCGCCGATGAATGGCTTCAGTTCTCGTTGTTTTATTTTTCAACAAATGTGAGCTTGCGTTTATCAAGTTGTGAAATATAAAGTCATCAAAATGTTACCTTCATAAGTATCTTTCAATTTCACTGTGTTTTAATCATGTATTAATAACAGATATGTGTAAACAGGAATATTCTCCCGAATTTCGTTTTCACAAAAGATATCCCGATAGGTACCCTCCTTTTAAAGCATGGAAACTATTCCACAAACATCGTGGGCGGTATTCAAATAAGCTATTGGCGCTTGTTTACCAATCCAATTCAACTATGATTAAACCATCAACATTGTATTGACCCAAACAATTTTGATGAAATTCACACTTCATAAATAATTGGGCAAAGAAATAGAGGATGTCTGTCTTTTCTTGACTAATACCATGTTTATCTCATCAAGTGAGGTAAAAAGGTTATATTTCACGTTGGCGCAGATAAACATGGTATTTGTCAAGAATTGACGGATATTCTATTTATCATATGATGTTAAAACATCAGGATTGAGACAAGACCCTGGTTATTATAGAGGTAATTCTTTAATAGATTCTCTTTGTTAACTGTTTACTTGTATTTTAACATCCAGGCTCAGAAGTGGTGTGAGAGGAATGATATTATAAGTGAGTGTCAGGCTGGATTTAGAGCTGGGTATAGTACTGTTGACCATATATTTTCATTGAATGCTGTTGTTCAAAAGTATGCGCATATAAGAAAAAGGGTAGATTTTATTGTGTTTTTATAGATTTTTCAAAGGCGTTCGATACAATTAATCATAAAGTTTTGTTTGATTGTCTTAAGGATGTCGGAATGACTGGAAAGTTCTACACTATCTTAGTGCCCATGTATTTGAAGCTGGTAGCTTGTGTTAGGACTCCAAATGGCCTCACTGATACTTTCAGATGTAATCAAGGTACCCTCCAAGGCTGTATTTTGAGCCCCCAAATATTCATACTTTTTATCTATAGCCTTTTTTTCAGTTTTAGAAAATTTTTGACCAAAAGGTGTTAATTTAAGTGCTAGTGTAGATAATCTTTATGCATTGATGTTTGCTGATGATGTGTCAGTTGCAGAAGAGGTTAAATGCAGTACAGCTATTTTGTAGGCATACTGGTATGAAGGTTAATTTGGATAAAACAAAAATTATGGTGTTTCGCAATTCAGGATATTTGAGACATTATGAAAAGTTGTTCTTCGAAGGTAAACAAATTTATGTTGTATCATCTTAAAGGTATCTCGGTATAATTTTCACTCCTAGACTTTCATGGACTAAGGCTCAACACTGTCTACTTTCCCAAGGTAATAACGCACTTATCTCTATTCATTCTTTTCAAAGAAATTTTTGAACTTTGTCACCCCAGAATCTTTTAAAATTGTTTGACTCTATTATTCTGCCTATTTTCTGTTATGGTTCTGAAGTCTGGAGAACATCTTATTGTAAAATTATCGAAGGTCTCCAGATTAAAGTTTGTATACAGCTTCTTAGAGTTGGTAGAAATGTTAGTAGCAGCATGGTGTTAGGGGAATGCTGTAGGCTTCCATTGCAGTTTAATTATATGTCTAGAGCGGTTAAGTATTGGTGTAGGTTAATTCACTTAGATTCCATTTCAGGGTTATGATATGTTGAAATCTCTTGATGATTCGGGTAGGCTTACTTGGGCTACATATATTAAGAATATCTAATTTGAATTTGGTTTTGGATTTGTATGGCTCTCCCAAGATGTGGGTGATAGCAAAGTTTTTATGCATCAATTAAAACTTAGGCTCTCTGATATTTTAAAACAATCATGGTCTGCAAATATTCATAATCTTTCAGATTCATTTGCCTACAAGCATTTTAAATCATTATTACACGTAGAAAGCTATCTGTCATTATCTATATCTCCCTATTTAAAATCCTTTTTAGCAAAATTCAGGTGCAGTAATGTTGGGTTAGGTATAGAAACAGGAAGATACAACAATGTACCAATGGCTGACAGAGTCTGTATTTACTGTAAAGTAGACAATATTAATTGTGTTGAAGATTAAATCCACATTCGTTTTTATTGTAAACTGTATGAAAATGATAGAAATAAGTTTATTGCTCCATTGCTGTACAATACATCAAACACACGGAATTAAATCTATATTCTTAGCAGTAAAGATAAAGGTATTATCATAAATGTTGTTAACTTTCTTAAATGTGTATGAAAAACTAGAGCTGCATTTGTAAATTCATAAACCTGTACTCTTTTAGGTGCCCTTGTTTCAAATTAGTAATGTAATTGTATTTTGGGCCTTTGGCCTTTATACTGAATAAAATGTATGTCTGTCTGTTATCCTTGTAAGTATGTCCGAAAAGGGTCGTTTTCATGCCGAGCGGCCGCTAGGAACAGCTCGTCACCACAGTAACACTGTGACGTCATAAGCCAATTCGCTGCGTCAGACCATTGTTTTATGACGTCCAATTATCTCGAAACGTTCGTAGCCTTAACAATTCTTAACTTTGATCGTTACCCTTGTGTTAAGAATTGGTTAAAGAAGTTCGTAGGGCTACGAACGTTTCGAGAATAAGGGCTGTTATTTTCACTGTAGCTTGATATAAAGATTTCACTGATAAATCCCAGTATCATTGCTCGTTATATAATACAGAAATTATATCTTTCAGGGAAATAGGTGGTGAAAGTAGATTTCTGTCAATGGAATCCGTAAAAAGGAAACTACTCTTATAAAAGGTACATTTCTGAATTTAAGATATTAACTGAAAATTTTATTTGAATCTTGGAAACATGCTATAACTTTTTGCCATTGTATCCCAATCAGGAATTTATTCAGGATAAATTAGAGTGTTTGACATGTATACTGGGAATGTAAGGTTACGCATACCATTTGATTAAATATACAAGTTTGTATATCCAATGACATCGTTTGCATTGGTACTAAATAGATTATTAAATCATATCATCATTTCTACAAAAAGAGATACTTATTTTTGCTGTGTCAATATTATCTCTCTTAATCTCCCTTTATTTATAACTCTGAAATGTTATTTGTGGAATTTTTATATTAAAAAAACAAACAACTAGAACATTAAAACCACAAATGGAGCCTTCTGTTTCCAGTTGTTATTTGACCTTATTTGACTATATTCCATTTTACCTACTCTAACTGGCACTTGTAGTACAACAACTATATGCTTGATATCTGTATAAAACATGTACATGTTCACAATACGTCTTCATCGTATGTATCCCCTCGCTTCAACAACTCATCATCAGCTACAAAATTTACCCTCCTACTAAACACCCCAGATATAGTATCTTTGTGATACTGTAACTAATATGTATAAACGCCGTCAATCATTAGTTTCAGCTTTTTGTAGTATATTTTATTTATAATACCGTAGCATTATTCTGTGTGCTCTAAATTTTAGTAATTTTTGCTTAGATCAACATAGCACATATTAAACAAAATTACTAGTTAAATTTTCTCAAACAGATTCTGTATAATTTCTTGGCATGAACATGTATCACTGATATATATATATATATATATATATATATATATATATATATTACATACATAAACTTTTAAAATATTTCAACACAGCTGGAGTGAGATCAGCTGCTGAAGTCAGCAAGAAGTGGAACGACATAAGGAAAAATATAACCCGACAGTTACATAACAATCACTCATGTCAATACTAATTTTGATCACTGCAGAAGTCTGCTTTTATCCACACAAAAGATACTGAATAACTGACATAACATTTCCTGAAATGCATTTATATCATATCTATCTCAGACTATATCTAGTGTAGATAGTCCTTTCGATATTACCACTTTGATTATTTGTTGTTGAAACTCATAACTTTGTGATAGGTATGTGTAGACATTTGAGAATAAACTACATACAATATTTGACTTTAGATGTCAGGTGAAAAAAGAGGGCCCAAAACTTGATAAAGGACGCAGGGAAAACTGGAGGTGGTCTCTCTGCTGTCACTGTTCTAAATGAACTTGATCAAAAGGTATAGAACAAGTTTGCTTTTATTATTTTTTAACTTAAATAGATAGACTCATTGGCACAAACTATGTATAATTATGTTGGTCGCTCAAGGGTCATACACAGGACGTACATCTATGTTGTGAGACTAAAAGTAATTATTAATTTAAATTCTCACGCTACGCGCTCGACTAAATTAAATTTTGAGCTATAATAATTCCGTTATATGCTGCTGATTTTCAAACGCAGTATGTTTATCTCCTATTTAACTTGTGTTATAATGGCAAATTTGGACATATGAACAAGCTAACATAAGGTGCCTCATTGTCTATAAAAGACAAGTAAAAAGTTATATGTACTATGTTTAATGTACACATTGAAAACTATTACACATATCAGAATATTGCATATAAAAGTTTAAAAGATGAAGACTACATTTAAATAACATCATCTGGTAAGATGTATACTATAGTCTGAGAGCTACCGAACAGTCCGACTGATGTGGTATATTGATTGTTCACATCTCCATGGAGGACGTCATGTATGTTTTCAAATCAATATTTGATGACATGTTTTTAATCATAAACTTATTATACTATTATTAATCTGTAACAACATTCCATACGCTCTAACGAATGTCTGTTGAACCGGGTAGTTTAATTTTTCCCTCGACACACTATTGATTTCCGTTACTCGTGTACATAAGCCATGACTGCTGGACTGAATTTCCATTACTGTTAAAACTCTAATCAGTTATATTATCAAGTGATCCAGGCTAAGGCTTTATTTTACTTTATTTTTTGATGACATGTTGAACAGCGCAGTTCCTTTTCAGTTCATTATTGAGTTGCCTCATATCCTGTACATAAAAGTGCTGAACACCATTTCCATTACTGTTAAGACTCTAATCAGTTACATCAGTTGATCCAGGAGATGCGTGTCAGAGTGGGATCCAATGTTATTGGTTAAAGACAAGGACGTTGACATGTGAATTTAGAATCTCTGTAATATGTTACTGCACTTAATCCTGCCTCCAGTATTGCTCAGTTGAAGTTGGACTGCTCAGTTGAAGTTGGACTTTACAGTTGACGTTGGACTTTACAGTTGAAGCTGGACTGCTCAGTTGAAGTTGGATTGCTCAGTTGAAGTTAGACTGCTCATATGAAGTTGGACTGCTCAGTTGATGATGTTCTGCTCGTTTGAAGGTGGACTGGTCAGTTGAGGTTGGACTGGTCAGTTTACGTTGGACTGCCCAGTTGAAGTTGAACTTCTCAGTTGACGTTCGACTGCCCAGTTGAAGTTGGACTGTTCAGTTGAGGTTAGACTGCTCAGTTGAAGATATTCTGCTCGTTTGAAGGTGGACTGGTCATTTGAGGTTGGACTGGTCAGTTGACGTTGGACTGCCCAGTTGTAGTTGGACTGCTCAGTTAAAATTGAACTGCTTATGGAAGAGAACACATTTGATTAGATTGGTATCCATATGCAAATGCGAACATTTTAAGAAAACATGTATATGTCTATAAATTAATTCATTTTTCATTCATATGATTGTACAGCGAAATTCATCTTACGTTTATTCTTCACAAGCTTAAATGTCATTCTGCTGTTGATTTCTATTGTTTCAAGTGTCAACTCGTATTTTCGAATTGCATCATGACAGATTATTTTCTTTAAAATCGGTCGAGGTTGTTGACATATACACGTATGTAGGTCGACTCGATGAGTAGGATGAATACTGATGGAAAAATCTTAACTGCAGCATACTGACAGAAATTTTGTTTGATTAATGTTGGCAGGTACTATTAATCCACGACTTTAACATGCTTCACATCAAACAGTATTTCACTGAATGGTTATGATTATATATTCTGATCAAATATATGCCATATAATATTACCCTTGTATCGATCCCTTTAAAACAACACCGTAGTCATAACATCAAACAACAAAGCTTGTTTACCACGACCCAGAGGTCAAGGACTACCCTATGACAAAGCCACCATTTACGATATTGATCATTTAGAGTTGCCCGCAGCACGAATTGATGAAACACTCGGCAAATATCACAAACAGGCATAAAATTTGGGTAAACATTTATTGATGATGTTTAATGGTTGTAATCAAGGTTCAGAGTGAACACTTAATATGAAAATGCCATACAATCTAAAACAAATGGGTTTTTGATGAAAACAAAATGTTTCAACGCAGTGTTTTAAAAAAAATATAAAACCAAAACTCCTTCAGTATTTGGATTAAGTGCCAACCCACACGCACTCACACAGTGAAGCAACACAAATCTGAAGATATTTCTGTACCTGGATTTTCTGGCAAAGGTAACCTATTATATTTCAGAATTGAAAACTTGGAATATTGTCATGAAGCCTTATAAAGAGCTTTGAACATCTATTTTCAAAAAGCCTTGAATAATGAGTCTGGAAATTGACAACATCATGGAAAAAGCTTATTTTCACTAGCCTTGTAGTTCTTGCTTATTATGTAGTGACTGCAACACAAGTTTTGTACTTCATTCTGAAATCGAGTGTTGGGACACTGCTCATATCAGGGAAACATTTTACCCTAATATTTCAAATTCTCAAGTTTTTACTCACTTTGGTGAACATCGCGTTTAAGATTTTTTAAGGAAATTAATCTCTTTGATAAACTTTAATTTTTAACCTTTTCTAAATCAGCTTTTACCAATCTTGTGATAATTCGCTGTTGTTTTTACGACCTTTGTGTCGTTTCATGCTTGCTTTTGCAAATATTTTTCAAATTGGGCAATTTACTTTAATTTAACGCAAATGGCTGCGATACTGCATGTATCTGCATGTATTGGTTTAAATTTGATTTTGAAAAATAAAAAACACAAACAAAAACTAATCAGATCTTACCTTATGATGACATGGTGATAGTATTCATTTGGTTTAATGTTCTGCTTGTCATGTTTACCTAACCTTTCCGCCGTAAACTAAGGAATTGTGAATGGAACAGCATTATCTTTCACTAATCAGATCGAATCATGCTACATATAACATTTAATAAAATACACAGACTCAATCAGAACAATCTATTTCGAGAAGGCTTAATAATTGCACATAGCAGACGCATCGGAATGATTTATTCCGATGAGGGCTATTTCTCATTTGCATATGTTCATGAGGAATAAATGATCGTGGCCATCAATTATTGGCACACCTAAGAGTTCCATGCATCCAATCAAAACGAGACAGTAGGTTGCATATTGAGGAGGGGCCACACTCATCTTTGTCCTACACAATAGGATTCCATGAAAACAAATGGGATACAACAAGTAGATAAGACATATTGAATGTAAACATTGGTAGACATTGGTAGATAGATATACCAAATGACAATTTTCGCAAATTACGAAGTGGTTTGTTGAAAATTATGTGAAGTTGAACAAAACTTACCTAGGTAAGTGACATACGAGTCTCTGTGTTATTTGATTTACTTTCCCAAAGGGATGCCACGGTCATTTGACATCGTTAGTGTGGCGTTGAACTGAAGGTTACTTTTGTAAAGTGTTACATGTACGCCACTTTTACATTGATCAGTTGGCAATGTGAAAGCACAGTCCACAGTGTAGACTCCAAAGAAATCAGGTTAATTGGATACCATTCTTCGAATCTCACTGTGTTGAATTGACTAAAATGATGTGATTTGGCTCCTAGTACTTGACATTTATCAATATGACATGAAATGCTAATAATCGTTTCATAATTATAATTGTTTTATCAATTGTCGATTAACACAGAATTGTTATGTTTATGGTTTTATGGGTACAATTATAAATTAATAAAGTTATTGTGTAAATACATAACATTTATCAACTATCCTATGACGAAGCTATGCATCCATCTTTAAATTACTGCTAAAACGATGGTACCAATATAAGATAACGAAACTTCCCTCATGAAATGATTGTACCAATATTAGATAACATAAAATTCCCTCATGAAACGATTGTACCAATATTAGATAAGACAAATTTCCCTTATGAAACGATCGTACCAATATAAGATAACTTAGATTTCCCTCCTGATAAGTGTAAGGACACGAATACTGTAGAAAACAGTGGGATGACGACCCTAACACGAACTATATTGATATTTAATTGTAAATTAGGTGAATGTGATCTGTTTGGATATATGTGAGAAGAGTCTAACCAAATCAAATCGAGTTAAGACAATCAAGTGGGCAGGACTGGTGGTATTGTTTCTCTCCAGAGTATGATTTCAGGATAGCGTTATATTGTGAGTATGATTACAGAATGTAGATCACAGTATCAAGACCATGATGTAGAAGATGACATTTCATTTCGGAATCTCGACGTTTAAGGGAGTGTACGGTAATGAAATCAGGTGATGTATATTGTTATACAAATATAAAAGTTTAAAGACTAGAGTTACTTTCAACCTTTGTTATATTTGAAAGTATTATAGAAAAGAATATAGTCTAAAAGTCTAGTCTTTAAACTTGTATATTGTTAGACCTTGATGTTGAAAAAGTTAATGTTTAAACACTGATTTAAGATAAGAGTGCTGAATTACAAGAATGAACGAAAAAAAGACATTTGAAATAGAAAAATCAAATAAAAATTTTTTTTAAATTTTTTACATTGATACCAGACATCGTGCCGATATGAACTTATAACCGTACCGATTTGTTACGATGTATCGTAATGACATTTATAAGGTTTGAAGAAAGATTTGTTCCTGCGAACTAAACAATTCTTTTTATCCGGAATTTATTATTTTTTTCAGGGTTATTTGAAGACGTTATCAGCTTTCTTTTGGACAGTAGTATACATACAGAGAATATCACCCAAGTGTCTTCTGATATCAAATATATCAACACGAGTTGAATAAAGTTGCAAATATCTGAGGATTGCCGAGGATATTTTTACTTTAATCAACGAGTGTTGATATATTTGATATCAGAAGACATGAGGGTGAGATTCTATTTATCATTCCAAATCATTCTTCAACAATTATTAGCAAAATAATGAACATATCTGCAACACAAAATTGCCATTTGACTACTCCAGCAGTGAACTCAGTGATGTCATAGCATTGTGACGTCATCAGCATTGTGGCCTCATAGCATTGTTACGTCATCAACTTTGTGTAGATATCGCTTGTAGATATCGCTTGATCTTACACAAGCGATATCTACTGTGGGAGCTAGTATTGGATGATAAATCATGATATTTCATGTAAATTATTTAAAGGCGAAGGCTTTATTTTCCCCAAATTATCTGACACAATGCATGATTGCTACCGAACAGTCCGACTGGTGTGGTATATTGATTGTTCACATCTCAATGGAGGACATCATGTATGTTTTGAAATCAATATTTGATGACATGTTTGTAATCATAAACTTATTATACTGTTGTTAAATTGTAACCACATTCCATAACCCCCCCCCCCCCCCCCCCCCCCATTAACCATGACTGTTGAACTGAATTGATCTCTGCTTCTCGAGGACATTAACCATGACTGTTGGACTGAATTGATATCTGCTACTCGTGTACATTAACCATGACTGTTGGACTGAATTGATCTCCGCTACTCGTGTACATTAACCATGAGTGATTGACTGAATTGATCTCCGCTACTCGTGTACATTAACCATGAGTGATTGACTGAATTGATCTCTGCTACTCGTGTACATTAATCATGACTGTTGGACTGAATTGATCTCTGCTTCTCGTGTACATTAACCATGGCTGTTGGACTGAATTGATCTTCGCTACTCGTGTACATTAACCATGACTGTTGGACTTAATTGATCTCCGCTACTCGAGTACATTAACCATGACTGTTTGACTGAATTGATCTCTTCTATTCGAGTACATTAACCATGACTGTTGAACTGAATTGATCTTTGCTACTCGTTTACATTAATCATGACTGTTGGACTGAATTGATCTCTGCTTCTCGTGTACATTAACCATGGTTGTTGGACTGAATTGATCTTCGCTACTCGTGTACATTAACCATGAGTGATTGACTGAATTGATCTCTGCTACTCGTGTACATTAATCATGACTGTTGAACTGAATTGATCTCTGCTACTCGTGTACATTAATCATGACTGTTGGACTGAATTGATCTCTGCTTCTCGTGTACATTAACCATGGCTGTTGGACTGAATTGATCTTCGCTACTCGTGTACATTAACCATGACTGTTGGACTTAATTGATCTCCGCTACTCGAGTACATTAACCATGACTGTTGAACTGAATTGATCTCTTCTATTCGAGTACATTAACCATGACTGTTGAACTGAATTGATCTTTGCTACTCGTTTACATTAATCATGACTGTTGGACTGAATTGATCTCTGCTTCTCGTGTACATTAACCATGGTTGTTGGACTGAATTGATCTTCGCTACTCGTGTACATTAACCATGCCTGTTGGACTTAATTGATCTCCGCTACTCGAGTACATTAACCATGACTGTTTGACTGAATTGATCTCTGATACTCGAGTACATTAACCATGACTGTTGAACTGAATTGATCTCTGCTACTCGAGTACATTAACCATGACTGTTGAACTGAATTGATCTCTGCTTCTCGAGGACATTAACCAAGACTGTTGGACTGAATTGATCTCTGCTACTCGTTTACATTAACCATATCTGTTGGACTGAATTGATCTCCGCTCCTCGTGTACATTAACCATGAGTGATTGACTGAATTGATCTCTGCTACCCGTGTACATTAATCATGACTGTTGGACTGAACTGATCACCGCTACTCGTGTACATTAATCATGACTGTTGGACTGAATTGATCTCTGCTACTCGTGTACATTAACCATGACTGTTGAACTGAATTAATCTCTGCTACTCTTGACATTAATCATGACTGTTGAACTGAATTGATCTCTGCTACTCGTGTACATTAACCATGACTGTTGAACTGAATTAATCTCTGCTACTCATGTACATTTACCATGACTGTTGGACTGAATTGATCTCTGTTACTCGTGTACATTAATCATGACTGTTGAACTGAATTGATCTCTGCTACTCGTGTACATTAATCATAACTGTTGAACTGAATTAATCTCTGCTACTCGTGTACATTAATCATGACTGTTGAACTGAATTAATCTCTGCTACTCGTGTACATTAATCATGACTGTTGAACTGAATTGATCTCTGCTACTCGTGTACATTAACCATGACTGTTGAACTGAATTGATCTCTGCTACTCGTGTACATTAACCATGACTGTTTGACTGAATTGATCTCTGCTACTCGTGTACATTAACCATGACTGTTGAACTGAATTGATCTCTGCTACTCGAGTACATTAACCATGACTGTTGGACTGAATTGATCTCCGCTACTCGTGTACATTAACCATGACTGTTGGACTGAATTGATCTCCGCTACTCGAGTACATTAACCATGACTGTTTGACTGAATTGATCTCTTCTATTCGAGTACATTAACCATGACTGTTGAACTGAATTGATCTTTGCTACTCGTTTACATTAATCATGACTGTTGGACTGAATTGATCTCTGCTTCTCGTGTACATTAACCATGGTTGTTGGACTGAATTGATCTTCGCTACTCGTGTACATTAACCATGCCTGTTGGACTTAATTGATCTCTGCTACTCGAGTACATTAACCATGCCTGTTGGACTGAATTGATCTCTGATACTCGAGTACATTAACCATGACTGTTGAACTGAATTGATCTCTGCTACTCGAGTACATTAACCATGACTGTTGAACTGAATTGATCTCTGCTTCTCGAGGACATTAACCATGACTGTTGGACTGAAGTGATCTCTGCTACTCGTTTACATTAACCATATCTGTTGGACTGAATTGATCTCCGCTCCTCGTGTACATTAACCATGAGTGATTGACTGAATTGATCTCTGCTACTCGTGTACATTAATCATGACTGTTGGACTGAACTGATCACCGCTACTCGTGTACATTAATCATGACTGTTGGACTGAATTGATCTCTGCTACTCGTGTACATTAACCATGACTATTGAACTGAATTAATCTCTGCGACTCTTGACATTAATCATGACTGTTGAACTGAATTGATCTCTGCTACTCGTGTACATTAACCATGACTGTTGAACTGAATTAATCTCTGCTACTCATGTACATTTACCATGACTGTTGGACTGAATTGATCTCTGTTACTCGTGTACATTAATCATGACTGTTGAACTGAATTGATCTCTGCTACTCGTGTACATTAATCATAACTGTTGAACTGAATTAATCTCTGCTACTCGTGTACATTAATCATGACTGTTGAACTGAATTGATCTCTGCTACTCGTGTACATTAATCATGACTGTTGAACTGAATTGATCTCTGCTACTCGTGTACATTAATCATGACTGTTGAACTGAATTGATCTTTGCTACTCGTGTACATTAACCATGACTGTTTGACTGAATTGATCTCTGCTACTCGTGTACATTAACCATGACTGTTGAACTGAATTGATCTCTGCTACTCGAGTACATTAACCATGACTGTTGGACTGAATTGATCTCCGCTACTCGTGTACATTAACCATGACTGTTGGACTGAATTGATCTCCGCTCCTCGTGTACATTAACCATGAGTGATTGACTGAATTGATCTCTGCTACTCGTGTACATTAATCATGACTGTTGGACTGAATTGATCTCTGCTACTCGTGTACATTAACCAAGACTGTTGAACTGAATTAATCTCTGCTACTCTTGACATTAATCATGACTGTTGAACTGAATTGATCTCTGCTACTCGTGTACATTAACCATGACTGTTGAACTGAATTAATCTCTGCTACTCATGTACATTTACCATGACTGTTGGACTGAATTGATCTCTGTTACTCGTGTACATTAATCATGACTGTTGAACTGAATTGATCTCTGCTACTCGTGTACATTAATCATAACTGTTGAACTGAATTAATCTCTGCTACTCGTGTACATTAATCATGACTGTTGAACTGAATTGATCTCTGCTACTCGTGTACATTAATCATGACTGTTGAACTGAATTGATCTCTGCTACTCGTGTACATTAACCATGACTGTTGAACTGAATTGATCTCTGCTACTCGTGTACATTAACCATGACTGTTTGACTGAATTGATCTCTGCTACTCGTGTACATTAACCATGACTGTTGAACTGAATTGATCTCAGCTACTCGAGTACATTAACCATGACTGTTGGACTGAATTGATCTCCGCTACTAGTGTACATTAACCATGACTGTTGGACTGAATTGATCTCCGCTACTCGTGTACATTAACCATGAGTGATTGACTGAATTGATCTCTGCTACTCGTTTACATTAATCATGACGGTTGAACTGAATTAATCTCTGCTACTCGTGTACATTAGTCATGACTGTTAAACTGAATTGATCTCTGCTACTCGTGTACATTAACCATGACTGTTGAACTGAATTAATCTCTGCTACTCGTGTACATTAACCATGACTGTTGGACTGAATTGATCTCTGATACTCGAGTACATTAACCATGACTGTTGAACTGAATTGATCTCTGCTACTCGAGTACATTAACCATGACTGTTGAACTGAATTGATCTCTGCTACTCGTTTACATTAATCATGACTGTTGGACTGAATTGATCTCTGCTTCTCGTGTACATTAACCATGGTTGTTGGACTGAATTGATCTTCGCTACTCGTGTACATTAACCATGCCTGTTGGACTTAATTGATCTCCGCTACTCGAGTACATTAACCATGACTGTTTGACTGAATTGATCTCTGATACTCGAGTACATTAACCATGACTGTTGAACTGAATTGATCTCTGCTACTCGAGTACATTAACCATGACTGTTGAACTGAATTGATCTCTGCTTCTCGAGGACGTTAACCATGACTGTTGGACTGAATTGATCTCTGCTACTCGTTTACATTAACCATATCTGTTGGACTGAATTGATCTCCGCTACTCGTGTACATTAACCATGAGTGATTGACTGAATAGATCTCTGCTACTCGTGTACATTAATCATGACTGTTGAACTGAATTGATCTCTGCTACTCGTGTACATTAACCATGACTGTTGAACTGAATTAATCTCTGCTACTCTTGACATTAATCATGACTGTTGAATTGAATTGATCTCTGCTACTCGTGTACATTAACCATGACTGTTGAACTGAATTAATCTCTGCTACTCATGTACATTTACCATGACTGTTGGACTGAATTGATCTCTGTTACTCGTGTACATTAATCATGACTGTTGAAATGAATTGATCTCTGCTACTCGTGTACATTAATCATGACTGTTGAACTGAATTAATCTCTGCTACTCGTGTACATTAAACATGACTGTTGAACTGAATTGATCTCTGCTACTCGTGTACATTAATCATGACTGTTGAACTGAATTGATCTCTGCTACTCGTGTACATTAACCATGACTGTTGAACTGAATTGATCTCTGCTACTCGTGTACATTAACCATGACTGTTTGACTGAATTGATCTCTGCTACTCGTGTACATTAACCATGACTGTTGAACTGAATTGATCTCTGCTCCTCGAGTACATTAACCATGACTGTTGGACTGAATTGATCTCCGCTACTCGTGTACATTAACCATGACTGTTGGACTGAATTGATCTCCGCTACTCGTGTACATTAACCATGAGTGTTGAACTGAATTGATCTCTGCTACTCGTTTACATTAATCATAACGGTTGAACTGAATTAATCTCTGCTACTCGTGTACATTAGTCATGACTGTTAAACTGAATTGATCTCTGCTACTCGTGTACATTAACCATGACTGTTGAACTGAATTAATCTCTGCTACTCGTGTACATTAACCATGACTGTTGGACTGAATTGATCTCTGATACTCGAGTACATTAACCATGACTGTTGAACTGAATTGATCTCTGCTACTCGAGTACATTAACCATGACTGTTGAACTGAATTGATCTCTGCTACTCGTGTACATTAACCATGACTGTTGGACTGAATTGATCTCTGCTACTTGTGTACATTAACCATGACTGTTGAACTGAATTGATCTCTGCTTCTCGAGCACATGAACCATGACTGTTGGACTGAACTGATCACCTCTACTCGTGTACATTAATCATGACTGTTGGACTGAATTGATCTCTGCTACTCGTGTACATTAACCATGACTGTTGAACTGAATTAATCTCTGCTACCCATGTACATTTACCATGACTGTTGGACTGAATTGATCTCTGTTACTCGTGTACATTAATCATGACTGTTGAACTGAATTGATCTCTGCTACTCGTGAACATTAATCATGACTGTTGGACTGAATTGATCTCTGTTACTCGTGTACATTAATCATGACTGTTGAACTGAATTGATCTCTGCTACTCGTGAACATTAATCATGACTGTTGAACTGAATTAATCTCTGCTACTCGTGTACATTAATCATGACTGTTGAACTGAATTGATCTCTGCTACTCGTGTACATTAATCATGACTGTTGAACTGAATTGATCTCTGCTACTCGTGTACATTAACCATGACTGTTGAACTGAATTGATCTCTGCTACTCGTGTACATTAACCATGACTGTTTGACTGAATTGATCTCTGCTACTCGT
This sequence comes from Gibbula magus, assembly GCA_936450465.1. NCBI lineage: Eukaryota > Metazoa > Mollusca > Gastropoda > Trochida > Trochidae > Gibbula > Gibbula magus. Next base: position 14,784,409 of record OW388306.1, read on the forward strand.
GTACATTAACCATGACTGTTGAACTGAATTGATCTCTGCTACTCGTGTACATTAACCATGACTGTTTGACTGAATTGATCTCTGCTACTCGTGTACATTAACCATGACTGTTGAACTGAATTGATCTCTGCTACTTGAGTACATTAACCATGACTGTTGGACTGAATTGATCTCCGCTACTCGTGTACATTAACCATGACGGTTGAACTGAATTGATCTCTGCTACTTGAGTACATTAACCATGACTGTTGGACTGACTTGATCTCTGCTACTCGTTTACATTAATCATGACGGTTGAACTGAATTAATCTCTACTACTCGTGTACATTAGTCATGACTGTTAAACTGAATTGATCTCTGCTACTCGTGTACATTAAACATGACTGATGAACTGAATTGATCTCTGCTACTCGTGTACATTAATCATGACTGTTGAACTGAATTGATCTCTGCTACTCGAGTACATTAACCATGACTGTTGAACTGAATTGATCTCTGCTACTCGTGTACATTAACCATGACTGTTGAACTGAATTAATCTCTGCTACTCGTGTACATTAACCATGACTGTTTGACTGAATTGATCTCTGATACTCGAGTACATTAACCATGACTGTTGAACTGAATTGATCTCTGCTACTCGAGCACATTAACCATGACTGTTGGACTGAATTAATCTCTGCTACTCGAGCACATTAACCATGACTGTTGAACTGAATTAATCTCTGCTACTCGTGTACATTAACCATGACTGTTGGACTAAATTGATCTCTGCTACTCGTTTACATTAACCATGACTGTTGAATTGAATTGATCTCTGCTACTCGTGTACATTAACCATGACTGTTGAACTGAATTGATCTCTGCTTCTCGAGCACATTAACCATGACTGTTGGACTGAACTGATCACCGCTACACGTGTACATTAATCATGACTGTTGGACTGAATTGATCTCTGCTACTCGTGTACATTAACCATGACTGTTGAACTGAATTAATCTCTGCTACTCGTGTACATTAACCATGACTGTTGGACTGAATTGATCTCTGATACTCGAGTACATTAACCATGACTGTTGAACTGAATTGATCTCTGCTACTCGTGTACATTAACCATGACTGTTGAACTGAATTGATCTCTGATACTCGAGTACATTAACCATGACTGTTGAACTGAATTGATCTCTGCTACTCGAGTACATTAACCATGACTGTTGAACTGAATTGATCTCTGCTACTCGTTTACATTAATCATGACTGTTGGACTGAATTGATCTCTGCTTCTCGTGTACATTAACCATGGTTGTTGGACTGAATTGATCTTCGCTACTCGTGTACATTAACCATGGTTGTTGGACTGAATTGATCTTCGCTACTCGTGTACATTAACCATGGTTGTTGGACTGAATTGATCTTCGCTACTCGTGTACATTAACCATGACTGTTTGACTGAATTGATCTCTGATACTCGAGTACATTAACCATGACTGTTGAACTGAATTGATCTCTGCTACTCGAGGACATTAACCATGACTGTTGGACTGAATTGATCTCTGCTACTCGTTTACATTAACCATATCTGTTGGACTGAATTGATCTCTGCTACTCGTTTTCATTAATCATGACGGTTGAACTGAATTAATCTCTACTACTCGTGTACATTAGTCATGACTGTTAAACTGAATTGATCTCTGCTACTCGTGTACATTAAACATGACTGATGAACTGAATTGATCTCTGCTACTCGTGTACATTAACCATGACTGTTGAACTGAATTGATCTCTGCTACTCGAGCACATTAACCATGACTGTTGGACTGAATTGATCTCTGCTACTCGTGTACATTAACCATGACTGTTGAACTGAATTAATCTCTGCTACTCGTGTACATTAACCATGACTGTTGGACTAAATTGATCTCTGCTACTCGTTTACATTAACCATGACTGTTGGACTGAATTGATCTCTGCTACTTGTGTACATTAACCATGACTGTTGAACTGAATTGATCTCTGCTTCTCGAGCACATTAACCATGACTGTTGGACTGAACTGATCACCGCTACTCGTGTACATTAATCATGACTGTTGGACTGAATTGATCTCTGCTACTCGTGTACATTAACCATGACTGTTGAACTGAATTAATCTCTGCTACTCTTGACATTAATCATGACTGTTGAACTGAATTGATCTCTGCTACTCGTGTACATTAATCATGACTGTTGAACTGAATTGATCTCTGCTACTCGTGTACATTAACCATGACTGTTGAACTGAATTGATCTCTGCAACTCGTGTACATTAACCATGACTGTTTGACTGAATTGATCTCTGCTTCTCGTGTACATTAACCATGACTGTTGAACTGAATTGATCTCTGCTACTCGAGTACATTAACCATGACTGTTGGACTGAATTGATCTCCGCTACTCGTGTACATTAACCATGACTGTTGGACTGAATTGATCTCCGCTACTCGTGTACATTAACCATGAGTGATTGACTGAATTGATCTCTGCTACTCGTTTACATTAATCATGACGGTTGAACTGAATTAATCTCTGCTACTCGTGTACATTAGTCATGACTATTCAACTGAATTGATCTCTGCTACTCGTGTACATTAACCATGACTGTTGAACTGAATTAATCTCTGCTACTCGTGTACATTAACCATGACTGTTGGACTGAATTGATCTCTGATACTCGAGTACATTAACCATGACTGTTGAACTGAATTGATCTCTGCTACTCGAGTACATTAACCATGACTGTTGAACTGAATTGATCTCTGCTACTCGTTTACATTAATCATGACTGTTGGACTGAATTGATCTCTGCTTCTCGTGTACATTAACCATGGTTGTTGGACTGAATTGATCTTCGCTACTCGTGTACATTAACCATGCCTGTTGGACTTAATTGATCTCCGCTACTCGAGTACATTAACCATGACTGTTTGACTGAATTGATCTCTGATACTCGAGTACATTAACCATGACTGTTGAACTGAATTGATCTCTGCTACTCGAGTACATTAACCATGACTGTTGAACTGAATTGATCTCTGCTTCTCGAGGACATTAACCATGACTGTTGGACTGAATTGATCTCTGCTACTCGTTTACATTAACCATATCTGTTGGACTGTATTGATCTCCGCTACTCGTGTACATTAACCATGAGTGATTGACTGAATTGATCTCTGCTACTCGTGTACATTAATCATGACTGTTGAACTGAATTGATCTCTGCTACTCGTGTACATTAACCATGACTGTTGAACTGAATTAATTTCTGCTACTCTTGACATTAATCATGACTGTTGAACTGAATTGATCTCTGCTACTCGTGTACATTAGTCATAACTGTTGAACTGAATTGATCTCTGCTACTCGTGTACATTAACCATGACTGTTGAACTGAATTAATCTCTGCTACTCCTGTACATTTACCATGACTGTTGGACTGAATTGATCTCTGTTACTCGTGTACATTAATCATGACTGTTGAACTGAATTGATCTCTGCTACTCGTGTACATTAATCATGACTGTTGAACTGAATTAATCTCTGCTACTCGTGTACATTAATCATGACTGTTGAACTGAATTGATCTCTGCTACTCGTGTACATTAATCATGACTGTTGAACTGAATTGATCTCTGCTACTCGTGTACATTAACCATGACTGTTGAACTGAATTGATCTCTGCTACTCGTGTACATTAACCATGACTGTTGGACTGAATTAATCTCTGCTACTCGAGGACATTAACCATGACTGTTGAACTGAATTGATCTCTGCTACTCGTTTACATTAACCATGACTGTTCGACTGAATTGATCTCTGCTACTTGTGTACATTAACCATGACTGTTGAACTGAATTGATCTCTGCTTCTCGAGCACATTAACCATGACTGTTGGACTGAACTGATCACCGCTACTCGTGTACATTAATCATGACTGTTGGACTGAATTGATCTCTGCTACTCGTGTACATTAACCATGACTGTTGAACTGAATTAATCTCTGCTACTCTTGACATTAATCATGACTGTTGAACTGAATTGATCTCTGCTACTCGTTTACATTAATCATGACTGTTGGACTGAATTAATCTCTGCTACTCGAGTACATTAACCATGACTGTTGGACTGAATTGATCTCCGCTACTCGTGTACATTAACCATGACTGTTGGACTGAATTGATCTCCGCTACTCGTGTACATTAACCATGAGTGATTGACTGAATTGATCTCTGCTACTCGTTTACATTAATCATGACGGTTGAACTGAATTAATCTCTGCTACTCGTGTACATTAGTTATGACTGTTAAACTGAATTGATCTCTGCTACTCGTGTACATTAACCATGACTGTTGAACTGAATTGATCTCTGATACTCGAGTACATTAACCATGACTGTTGAACTGAATTGATCTCTGATACTCGAGTACATTAACCATGACTGTTGAACTGAATTGATCTCTGCTACTCGAGTACATTAACCATGACTGTTGAACTGAATTGATCTCTGCTTCTCGAGGACATTAATTATGACTGTTGGACTGAATTGATCTCTGCTACTCGTTTACATTAACCATATCTGTTGGACTGAATTGATCTCCGCTACTCGTGTACATTAACCATGAGTGATTGACTGAATTGATCTCTGCTACTCGTGTACATTAATCATGACTGTTGAACTGAATTGATCTCTGCTACTCGTGTACATTAACCATGACTGTTGAACTGAATTAATCTCTGCTACTCTTGACATTAATCATGACTGTTGAACTGAATTGATCTCTGCTACTCGTGTACATTAGTCATGACTGTTGAACTGAATTGATCTCTGCTACTCGTGTACATTAACCATGACTGTTGAACTGAATTAATCTCTGCTACTCATGTACATTTACCATGACTGTTGGACTGAATTGATCTCTGTTACTCGTGTACATTAATCATGACTGTTGAACTGAATTGATCTCTGCTACTCGTGTACATTAATCATGACTGTTGAACTGAATTAATCTCTGCTACTCGAGTACATTAATCATGACTGTTGAACTGAATTGATCTCTGCTACTCGTGTACATTAATCATGACTGTTGAACTGAATTGATCTCTGCTACTCGTGTACATTAACCATGACTGTTGAACTGAATTGATCTCTGCTACTCGTGTACATTAACCATGACTGTTGGACTGAATTAATCTCTGCTACTTGTGTACATTAACCATGACTGTTGAACTGAATTGATCTCTGCTTCTCGAGCACATTAACCATGACTGTTGGACTGAACTGATCACCGCTACTCGTGTACATTAATCATGACTGTTGGACTGAATTGATCTCTGCTACTCGTGTACATTAACCATGACTGTTGAACTGAATTAATCTCTGCTACTCTTGACATTAATCATGACTGTTGAACTGAATTGATCTCTGCTACTCGTTTACATTAATCATGACTGTTGGACTGAATTAATCTCTGCTACTCGAGTACATTAACCATGACTGTTGAACTGAATTGATCTCTGCTACTCGTGTACATTAACCATGACTGTTGAACTGAATTAATCTCTGCTACTCTTGACATTAATCATGACTGTTGAACTGAATTGATCTCTGCTACTCGTGTACATTAACCATGACTGTTGAACTGAATTAATCTCTGCTACTCATGTACATTTACCATGACTGTTGGACTGAATTGATCTCTGTTACTCGTGTACATTAATCATGACTGTTGAACTGAATTGATCTCTGCTACTCGTGTACATTAATCATGACTGTTGAACTGAATGAATCTCTGCTACTCGTGTACATTAATCATGACTGTTGAACTGAATTGATCTCTGCTACTCGTGTACATTAATCATGACTGTTGAACTGAATTGATCTCTGCTACTCGTGTACATTAACCATGACTGTTGAACTGAATTGATCTCTGCAACTCGTGTACATTAACCATGACTGTTTGACTGAATTGATCTCTGCTACTCGTGTACATTAACCATGACTGTTGAACTGAATTGATCTCTGCTACTCGAGTACATTAACCATGACTGTTGGACTGAATTGATCTCCGCTACTCGTGTACATTAACCATGACTGTTGGACTAAATTGATCTCCGCTACTCGTGTACATTAACCATGAGTGATTGACTGAATTGATCTCTGCTACTCGTTTACATTAATCATGACGGTTGAACTGAATTAATCTCTGCTACTCGTGTACATTAGTCATGACTGTTAAAATGAATTGATCTCTGCTACTCGTGTACATTAACCATGACTGTTGAACTGAATTAATCTCTGCTACTCGTGTACATTAACCATGACTGTTGGACTGAATTGATCTCTGATACTCGAGTACATTAACCATGACTGTTGAACTGAATTGATCTCTGCTACTCGAGTACATTAACCATGACTGTTGAACTGAATTGATCTCTGCTACTCGTTTACATTAATCATGACTGTTGGACTGAATTGATCTCTGCTTCTCGTGTAGATTAACCATGGTTGTTGGACTGAATTGATCTTCGCTACTCGTGTACATTAACCATGCCTGTTGGACTTAATTGATCTCCGCTACTCGAGTACATTAACCATGACTGTTTGACTGAATTGATCTCTGATACTCGAGTACATTAACCATGACTGTTGAACTGAATTGATCTCTGCTACTCGAGTACATTAACCATGACTGTTGAACTGAATTGATCTCTGCTTCTCGAGGACATTAACCATGACTGTTGGACTGAATTGATCTCTGCTACTCGTTTACATTAACCATATCTGTTGGACTGAATTGATCTCCGCTACTCGTGTACATTAACCATGAGTGATTGACTGAATTGATCTCTGCTACTCGTGTACATTAATCATGACTGTTGAACTGAATTGATCTCTGCTACGCGTGTACATTAATCATGACTGTTGAACTGAATTAATCTCTGCTACTCTTGACATTAATCATGACTGTTGAACTGAATTGATCTCTGCTACTCGTGTACATTAACCATGACTGTTGAACTGAATTGATCTCTGCTACTCATGTACATTTACCATGACTGTTGGACTGAATTGATCTCTGTTACTCGTGTACATTAATCATGACTGTTGAACTGAATTGATCTCTGCTACTCGTGTACATTAATCATGACTGTTGAACTGAATTAATCTCTGCTACTCGTGTACATTAATCATGACTGTTGAACTGAATTGATCTCTGCTACTCGTGTACATTAATCATGACTGTTGAACTGAATTGATCTCTGCTACTCGTGTACATTAACCATGACTGTTGAACTGAATTGATCTCTGCTACTCGTGTACATTAACCATGACTGTTTGACTGAATTGATCTCTGCTACTCGTGTACATTAACCATGACTGTTGAACTGAATTGATCTCTGCTACTCGAGTACATTAACCATGACTGTTGGACTGAATTGATCTCCGCTACTCGTGTACATTAACCATGACTTTTGGACTGAATTGATCTCTGCTACTCGTGTACATTAACCATGAGTGATTGACTGAATTGATCTCTGCTACTCGTTTACATTAATCATGACGGTTGAACTGAATTAATCTCTGCTACTCGTGTACATTAGTCATGACTGTTAAACTGAATTGATCTCTGCTACTCGTGTACATTAACCATGACTGTTGAACTGAATTAATCTCTGCTACACGTGTACATTAACCATGACTGTTGGACTGAATTGATCTCTGATACTCGAGTACATTAACCATGACTGTTGAACTGAATTGATCTCTGCTACTCGAGTACATGAACCATGACTGTTGGACTGAATTGATCTCTGCTTCTCGTGTACATTAACCATGGCTGTTGGACTGAATTGATCTTCGCTACTCGTGTACATTAACCATGACTGTTGGACTTAATTGATCTCCGCTACTCGAGTACATTAACCATGACTGTTTGACTGAATTGATCTCTGTTACTCGTGTACATTAATCATGACTGTTGAACTGAATTGATCTCTGCTACTCGTGTACATTAACCATGACTGTTGAACTGAATTAATCTCTGCTACTCATGTACATTTACCATGACTGTTGGACTGAATTGATCTCTGTTACTCGTGTACATTAATCATGACTGTTGAACTGAATTGATCTCTGCTACTCGTGTACATTAATCATGACTGTTGAACTGAATTAATCTCTGCTACTCGTGTACATTAATCATGACTGTTGAACTGAATTGATCTCTGCTACTCGTGTACATTAACCATGACTGTTGGACTGAATTGATCTCTGCTACTTGTGAACATTAACCATGACTGTTGAACTGAATTGATCTCTGCTTCTCGAGCACATTAACCATGACTGTTGGACTGAACTGATCACCTCTACTCGTGTACATTAATCATGACTGTTGGACTGAATTGATCTCTGCTACTCGTGTACATTAACCATGACTGTTGAACTGAATTAATCTCTGCTACTCTTGACATTAATCATGACTGTTGAACTGAATTGATCTCTGCTACTCGTGTACATTAACAATGACTGTTGAACTGAATGAATATCTGCTACCCATGTACATTTACCATGACTGTTGGACTGAATTGATCTCTGTTACTCGTGTACATTAATCATGATTGTTGATTTGAATTAATCTCTGCTACTCGTGTACATTAATCATGACTGTTGAACTGAATTGATCTCTGCTACTCGTGTACATTAATCATGACTGTTGAACTGAATTGATCTCTGCTACTCGTGTACATTAACCATGACTGTTGAACTGAATTGATCTCTGCTACTCGTGTACATTAACCATGACTGTTTGACTGAATTGATCTCTGCTACTCGTGTACATTAACCATGACTGTTGAACTGAATTGATCTCTACTACTTGAGTACATTAACCATGACTATTGGACTGAATTGATCTCCGCTACTCGTGTACATTAACCATGAGTGATTGACTGACTTGATCTCTGCTACTCGTTTACATTAATCATGACGGTTGAACTGAATTAATCTCTACTACTCGTGTACATTAGTCATGACTGTTAAACTGAATTGATCTCTGCTACTCGTGTACATTAAACATGACTGATCAACTGAATTAATCTCTGCTACTCGTGTACATTAACCATGACTGTTGGACTGAATTGATCTCTGATACTCGAGTACATTAACCATGACTGTTGAACTGAATTGATCTCTGCTACTCGAGTACATTAACCATGACTGTTGAACTGAATTGATCTCTGCTACTCGTGTACATTAACCATGACTGTTGAACTGAATTAATCTCTGCTACTCGTGTACATTAACCATGACTGTTGGACTGAATTGATCTCTGATACTCGAGTACATTAACCATGACTGTTGAACTGAATTGATCTCTGCTACTCGAGCACATTAACCATGACTGTTGGACTGAATTAATCTCTGCTACTCGAGCACATTAACCATGACTGTTGAACTGAATTAATCTCTGCTACTCGTGTACATTAACCATGACTGTTGGACTAAATTGATCTCTGCTACTCGTTTACATTAACCATGACTGTTGGACTGAATTGATCTCTGCTACTTGTGTACATTAACCATGACTGTTGAACTGAATTGATCTCTGCTTCTCGAGCACATTAACCATGACTGTTGGACTGAACTGATCACCGCTACTCGTGTACATTAATCATGACTGTTGGACTGAATTGATCTCTGCTACTCGTGTACATTAACCATGACTGTTGAACTGAATTAATCTATGCTACTCTTGACATTAATCATGACTGTTGAACTGAATTGATCTCTGCTACTCGTGTACATTAACCATGACTGTTGAACTGAATTAATCTCTGCTACTCATGTACATTTACCATGACTGTTGGACTGAATTGATCTCTGTTACTCGTGTACATTAATCATGACTGTTGAACTGAATTGATCTGTGCTACTCGTGTACATTAATCATGACTGTTGAACTGAATTAATCTCTGCTACTCGTGTACATTAATCATGACTGTTGAACTGAATTGATCTCTGCTACTCGTGTACATTAATCATGACTGTTGAACTGAATTGATCTCTGCTACTCGTGTACATTAACCATGACTGTTGAACTGAATTGATCTCTGCAACTCGTGTACATTAACCATGACTGTTCGACTGAATTGATCTCTGCTACTCGTGTACATTAACCATGGCTGTTGAACTGAATTGATCTCTGCTACTTGAGTACATTAACCATGACTGTTGGACTGAATTGATCCCCGCTACTCGTGTACATTAACCATGAGTGATTGACTGACCTGATCTCTGCTACTCGTTTACATTAATCATGACGGTTGAACTGAATTAATCTCTGCTACTCGTGTACATTAGTCATGACTGTTAAACTGAATTGATCTCTGCTACTCGTGTACATTAAACATGACTGTTGAACTGAATTAATCTCTGCTACTCGTGTACATTAACCATGACTGTTGGACTGAATTGATCTCTGATACTCGAGTACATTAACCATGACTGTTGAACTGAATTGATCTCTGCTACTCGAGTACATTAACCATGACTGTTGAACTGAATTGATCTCTGCTACTCGTGTACATTAACCATGACTGTTGAACTGATTTAATCTCTGCTACTCGTGTACATTAACCATGACTGTTGGACTTAATTGATCTCTGATACTCGAGTACATTAACCATGACTGTTGAACTGAATTGATCTGTGCTACTCGTGTACATTAATCATGACTGTTGAACTGAATTAATCTCTGCTACTCGTGTACATTAATCATGACTGTTGAACTGAATTGATCTCTGCTACTCGTGTACATTAATCATGACTGTTGAACTGAATTGATCTCTGCTACTCGTGTACATTAACCATGACTGTTGAACTGAATTTATCTCTGCAACTCGTGTACATTAACCATGACTGTTCGACTGAATTGATCTCTGCTACTCGTGTACATTAACCATGGCTGTTGAACTGAATTGATCTCTGCTACTTGAGTACATTAACCATGACTGTTGGACTGAATTGATCCCCGCTACTCGTGTACATTAACCATGAGTGATTGACTGACTTGATCTCTGCTACTCGTTTACATTAATCATGACGGTTGAACTGAATTAATCTCTGCTACTCGTGTACATTAGTCATGACTGTTAAACTGAATTGATCTCTGCTACTCGTGTACATTAAACATGACTGTTGAACTGAATTAATCTCTGCTACTCGTGTACATTAACCATGACTGTTGGACTGAATTGATCTCTGATACTCGAGTACATTAACCATGACTGTTGAACTGAATTGATCTCTGCTACTCGAGTACATTAACCATGACTGTTGAACTGAATTGATCTCTGCTACTCGTGTACATTAACCATGACTGTTGAACTGATTTAATCTCTGCTACTCGTGTACATTAACCATGACTGTTGGACTTAATTGATCTATGATACTCGAGTACATTAACCATGACTGTTGAACTGAATTGATCTCTGCTACTCGAGCACATTAACCATGACTGTTGGACTGAATTAATCTCTGCTACTCGAGCACATTAACCATGACTGTTGAACTGAATTAATCTCTGCTACTCGTGTACATTAACCATGACTGTTGGACTGAATTGATCTCTGCTACTCGTTTACATTAACCATGACTGTTGGACTGAATTGATCTCTGCTACTCGTGTACATTAACCATGACTGTTGAACTGAATTGATCACTGCTACTCGTTTACATTAACCATGACTGTTGGACTGAATTGATCTCTGCTACTCGTTTACATTAACCATGACTGTTGGGCTGAATTGATCTCTGCTTCTCGTTTACATTAACCGTGACTGTTGGACTGAATTGATCTCTACTACTCGAGTACATTAACCATGACTGTTGAACTGAATTGATCTCTGCTACTCGTTTACATTAACCATGACTGTTGGACTGAATTGATCTCTGCTACTCGTGTACATTAACCATGACTGTTGAACTGAATTGATCTCTGCTACTCGTTTACATTAACCATGACTGTTGGACTGAATTGATCTCTGCTACTCGAGCACATTAACCATGACTGTTGAACTGAATTAATCTCTGCTACTCGTGTACATTAACCATGACTGTTGAACTGAATTGATCTCTGCTACTCGTTTACATTAACCATGACTGTTGAACTGAATTGATCTCTGCTACTCGTGTACATTAGTCATGGCTGTTGAACTGAATTGATCTCTGCTACTCGTGTACATTAACCATGGCTGTTGGACTGAATTGATCTCCGCTACTCGAGCACATTAACCATGACTGTTGGACTGAATTGGTCTCTGCTACTCGTGTACATTAACCATGACTGTTGAACTGAATTGATCTTTGCTACTCGTTTACATTAACCATGACTGTTGGACTGAATTGATCTCTGCTACTCGTTTACATTAACCATGACTGTTGGACTGAATTGATCTCTGCTACTCGTGTACATTAACCATGACTGTTGAACTGAATTGATCTCTGCTACTCGTTTACATTAACCATGACTGTTGGACTGAATTGATCTCTGCTACTCGTTTACATTAACCATGACTGTTGGACTGAATTGATCTCTGCTACTCGTTTACATTAACCGTGACTGTTGGACTGAATTGATCTCTACTACTCGAGTACATTAACCATGACTGTTGAACTGAATTGATCTCTGCTACTCGTTTACATTAACCATGACTGTTGGACTGAATTGATCTCTGCTACTCGTTTACATTAACCATGACTGTTGGACTGAATTGATCTCTGCTACTCGTGTACATTAACCATGACTGTTGAACTGAATTGATCTCTGCTACTCGTTTACATTAACCATGACTGTTGGACTGAATTGATCTCTGCTACTCGAGCACATTAACCATGACTGTTGAACTGAATTAATCTCTGCTACTCGTGTACATTAACCATGACTGTTGAACTGAATTGATCTCTGCTACTCGTTTACATTAACCATGACTGTTGAACTGAATTGATCTCTGCTACTCGTGTACATTAGTCATGACTGTTGAACTGAATTGATCTCTGCTACTCGTGTACATTAACCATGGCTGTTGGACTGAATTGATCTCCGCTACTCGAGCACATTAACCATGACTGTTTGTGGAGCAAAACTGCCAAAAAAGCTGGTTAAAAGGTAAGAACAAAATTGTATTACAATAATTGATTTGTTTAACAAATATAGGTTCGTTATTACAAATACGGAATTTATACTGAGATCGTGGAATCTAATTCAAACTTCACCCAATGCCCCTTTGAATGATTTATTTAATATAACCATGTTAACACGACATGAACATATTTTTTTTTTCATTCCAAATGTAGCTCATATCATTATCATATATGCAATAAGATATACATTACAATCCAATGAAAGCTGAGAAAATAAATAAGATTTAAAACAAGATGTGTTTGTTAACTGATGTCCCCGGATATACCAAAGTTATGGCAACGGTTAAAGTTTTCTGAAGATGTCCACTGCGCAAGGTCAAGGTCACAAGGTCAAATATGATGACCTCATATGAAGATCTCATCACAAGGTATGCACATGCCAAGTAAGAAAGCCCTAGCTCTGAGCAATCCAAAGTTATGGCCAAGGTTAAAGTTGTCTGAAAATGTCCACTGCGGCAAGGTCAAGATTATAGTTTTTGTGGACAAACACACAGACGGACAGACGGACGGACAGACAGACGGACAGGTGAAAGACAAAATACCCCCATATAAATGAACTAAACAAGAAACGCATTTCCACCTGAGGGTGATTTATGGAATTGACTATAGAATAAGTAGCGTTATTGCGTCATCCAACTTGAATATGTTTTGAAGTGGTTTTTATTATAACACGCAAAGTTTGAGTATATCAGTCAAGTTCCTGAAGGCACGTCACGCGTATTGATATCGAGATTTACTTACTTGTCACTCCTTTTTATTTGAAAGATACATGATTTTTTAAAAATTCATATTTGAAAATAGGCAATACAAATTTAACTCGAAATAGGAAATTATAATGTATAACATAATTTATAAAACTTTAAAATGATGGCTTGTCATTGCCCGGTACTAGTTAGTTTTGTATAGCGTTATTAATGTAACGTTTATCTTCGAATGGCTGAGTTTATGATACTCAAAACAGCCGTCAAACATACGACATAAACAAAGATATGACTTTATAGCACTTATTGTAAGTTATAAAGATACCGTGTTCAACGTTTGTATCGACTTACTTAAGTAGTCTTTAACCACCATCAATTGTCAATAAAAGGAGGAATACTACTCTGGTATCAGGCGTCTATTGCTTTATAGTTGCTAAATGTCATTCAGCTGTTGAACATTTCTATTGTTTTAAGTTTGGCTCGTATTTTGAAACAACTAGTTCACAGGGAACTACATCATGACAGGCTATTTCCTTTAAAAATCGTTTATGGTTGTTGACATTTACAGGTTTAAAGGTCGACTCGGAGAGTTGGATAAATACTGATGGAAAAATCTTAATTGCAGCATACTGTCAGAAATTTTGCTTGATTAATGTTGGCAAGTACTTAACACATTTCTAGCCCTTCGACATCATACCATTTCGGTTCCACCTGCTTATAATAGTATCATTTACTCGTTTATTAAACATGGTATCAAATTAATATGGTCTACTGTATTTATCTTTGACTTGTTTGATGAAGAACGCAGTCGAAGAGCCTAAAAGCTGAAGAGTGTAGATCACTGAGCACATTCAGAAAATATAAAGTTAAGTAATAGCTTAACATTAAGATATAATAACTAATTACGATTACATACGAGTCCGTGATGATAACTATTTTCAAAAATATTAATTAAAGATATTTAAGATAAAGATATGCTACACATCAAACAATATTTTACTGAAAGATTATGACATGAAATATATCACAGATTGAATGACCATTGAAAACAACACCATAGTCATAACAAGAAAGCTTGTTTACCGCGACCCAGAGGTCAAGGACTACCCTATGACAAAGCCACCATTTACGTTATTGATCATTTAGAGTTGCCCGCAGCACGAATTGATGAAGAACTCAGCAAATATAACAAACAGGCATAAACTTGAGGTAAACCTTTCTTGATAATGTTTAATGGTTGTAATCAAGGTTCATGATCATCCTTACAATCCAAAACAAATGTGTTTTTGATGAAAATATAACGTTTTTCACCAAATGTTATTCAGTCTATATTACAAAAAAACTTATTCAGAATTTAGAAGTACCAGCCCACACGCAACAAGACACAAGACTGAATATCATTCTGTAACGAATACCGATCATGAGAGTCTATTTGGCATAGGTGAGTATTATCAATATTGCCAAATAAGTAATAACTTAAAACTAATGTGTAATATATAGCATAACTCTGAGCTCCAAAAGAGCAGGAAAAAGAGCAACTCAGATAGGAGGTTTGAACTCACTGAGGTTACCACAGATGAGTTCCTTCTCCAATCCCCCCTGTAAGCCGCAGGTTAAATCACATTCCTGCAAGCCGCAGGTAACCCCCATTTCCGACAAGCCGCTGGCAATGAAAACCCTAATAATGGAAGAATGGCTTATTTCTTTCACTCGTGTGCATATCATTAGTGTCTGAAGCAACCCAAGTTACTTCGAGTTTCAGGGTACAAGTTACGGGAGTTAGTTCATTCTGAACTTTTCATTTAATTCTGACGCTGTCGCATGTCTTAGTTGTTTTGTAGATTTGAATTATGCTGTTTAATAGTTTTTAAAAAATATATCAGATTATACCATATAGTGATCTGAAATATTACTAATATTCATTTGTCTTATTCACCTATTTTCCCTTGCAAACAAATATAAAGTTTAGAATTTCGATAACATTCCTCTTCAGTTATCGGATCGAACTTTACATGTAACTCCAAAATAAAATACACTGACTGAATCAGCACCACGTATGTCTAGAAGGCATACTAATTGCACACAGCAGACACGTCCAGAATCATTCAATCCGATGAGGGCTATTTCTCATTTATGTTGATGAGGGGATGAAACATTGTGACCATCAAACTATTCGCATACCTAAAGTTCTGCGCATCCAATTAAACATACACAAACAGTGAGCTGCATATCGAACACACTGTAAAAACACTCATCTTTGTCTTTCACAATGGGATTTCATGAAAACAAATGGGATATAACAACTAATGAAGACATATTGAATGTAAACATTGGTAGACATTTTCCTACGAGATATAAACAAAGATGTACCTATGGATAATTATCCCAAATCACGAAGTGGTTTATGAATATATAAGGAAGTTGCAAAATAATTACCTAGGTTAGTGACATACGAGTCTCTTTAAGCTTTACTCTTCCCATTGTGCTAATGGTATTAACTTTCCCAAAGTGAAGCACAGTCATTTGACATCGTTAGTGCGGTATTGGATTGAACGTTGCTCTTGTTAGCTTGCACATGTACGCCACTATTACATGTATTATTGGACAAGGTGAAGGTAACTGTGCAGTAAATTGTCCTTAAAGGGGCCGTTCTGTCGGCAAAATCCGCCATATTGGATTTTGTGCATTACGTGAAATGAAAACACGCTATATTTTACCTAATTTTACAACATTTTAATAATAAAAGATATACACTGATAGAAAGTTCACATAGTAACACATAGCAAGCCGTAAAACTAATAAACAATTTGCTGTTATGCCGTACCAAACTTTTCCCCACTCGCAGCGCCGCTGAATGGCTTCAGTTCTCATTGTTTTTATTTTTCAACAAATGTACGCTTGTCTTGATTAAGTTGTGAAATATAAAGTCATCAAAATAATACCTTTATTGATATCTTTTAATTTTACTGTGTTTTAATCATGTATTAGTAGCATATTTGTGTAAACCGTGATATCCTCTCGAATTTCGTTTCCACAAAAAATACCCCGATAGAACCCTCCTTTTAAACAAAGAAGCCAGGTTCATTAGATACCATTGTTCGAATCTCACTGTGTTGAATTGACTGAAATGATGAATACATGATAGTACATGAGATGCAAAACGTATCAGCTAAAATAATCCAAGAATCCGTTGGTAAATGACCAGATGGTGGCTACATGGATACGTGCAGACACTTAGTTGCAGGAACAGCAACGTGCAGTGTCCTTGGACAAAATACTGTGACTATGTGTCCTACTCCACCCAGCGATTAATGGGTACCTCGTAAGGACGAACAAGCTGATTTAACTTGGTGCACCTAATGGCTGCAAAAGTGCATACTCCAATGTAGCTGAAATTGACAAAAAATGTCGTGACAGTGACATCCAATGATCAGTGGCAATCAAAGCGCTTTCAGCAGCTTAGCTTAGCTGGCGCTATACAGATGTATGTATGTATGTATATGTGTGTGTATGTATGTATGTATGTATGTATGTATGTATGTATGTATGTATGTATGTATGTATATGTATGTATGTATGTATGTATGTATGTATGTATGTATTAATATGACATGGAATGCTTAACAGTCGTTTTTTATCCACTGCTTGATTAACACAGAATTTCTTACGTTTAATCTTTTATAGGTACATTCAGAAATTGATGAATATATTGTGTTAAGGCGTAACATTTATCAACTATCTAATAACGAAACTATGCATTCAAATGCCAACATAAAAACAAAAAACAAGAGATCCCAAAGGACTATTTATGTATTTAACGTGTGGTAGGTAAATGTGATCTGGTTGGGTGTAAGTGAGAACAGTCTAACCAATGCAAAGCGAGTTAAGACAATCCGGTGGAGGGAGATGGATGTAATATCAAGATATCTCATGGTGTATGATTACTGAATGTAGATCACAGTAATATAAGCATGATATAGAAGATGACGTTTCATTTAAAATCTAGATGTTCAAATGATTGTAGGATGATTAAATCAGATGGTATACATTTTTTTATATAAATATACTAGTATTAGAGAAAGGAAAATAAAATTAAAGTCTAAAATTAAGTCTAGCCTTTAAACTTTAATATCGTTAGACCTTGATTTTGAAACCGTTAGTGTTTCAACAATGCTTGGAGCAGAATTAGAAACAATGCCCGACAAAAATGAAAGAAATATGAAATGAATTTATAAAAATACTAATTGAAAACATTGTCATTAAAATGCATAACCAATTTTACGAGGCTTTCTGCTTTCTGGTTTAGAATAACCTGATTGAGTACTGTAGCACTCCAGCTTCAATATCAGACTGCTTTATGCATCGGACCTGTTGCCTAAATAAATGCTGAATAAACCAAATTTAGGGGGTCCTAGGTCCTAACAAATGCATGTTTAATGTTAAAAGTTTCAAAACCCTTTTGAAGGTATGAATCATATAGCAATATTTCATGTTAAGTTTTTTTAAAGGCTTTATTTCCCCTCATCATCTGACTCGTGCTACCGAACAATCCGACTGATGCGGTATATTGATTGTTCACATCTCCATGGAGGACGTCATGTGTGTTTTGAAATCAATATTTGATGACATGTTTTTAATCATAAACTTATTATACTATTGTTAAACATTCCATACGCTCTAACGAATGTCTGTTGAACCGCGTAGTTTCTCCCTCGACACACTATTGATTTGCCTCATATCCTGTACATAAGGGTGCTGGACTGCATTTCCATTACTGCTAAAACTCTAATCAGTTACATCAGTTGTTCCAGGAGATGCGTGTCAGAGTGGGATCCAATGTTATTGGTTAAAGACAAGGACGTTGTAATGTGAATATAGAATCTATGTAATACGTTACTGTGCTTAATCCTGCCTCCAGTATTGCCCAGTTGAAGTTGGACTTTACAGTTGAAACTGGGCTGCTCAGTTGAAGTTGGACTGCTCAGTTGAAGCTGGACTGCTCAGTTGAAGTTGGACTGCTCAGTTGAAGTTGGACTGCTCAGTTGAAGTTGGACTGCTCAGTTGAAGTTAGACTGCTCAGTTGAAGTTGGACTGCTCAGTTGAAGTTGGACTGCTCAGTTGACGTTAGACTGCTCAGTTGACGTTAGACTGCTCAGTTGAAGCTGGACTGCTCAGTTGACGTTAGACTGCTCAGTTGAAGTTAGACTGCTCAGTTGAAGTTGGACTGCTCAGTTGAAGTTGGACTGCTCAGTTGAAGTTGGACTGCCCAGTTGAAGTTGGATTGCCCAGTTGAAGTTGGACTGCTTAGTTGAAGTTGGACTGCTCAGTTGAAGTTGGACTGCTCAGTTTAAGTTGGACTGCTCAGTTGAAGTTGGACTGCTCAGTTGAAGTTGAACTGCTCAGTTGAAGTTGGACTGCCCAGTTGAAGTTGGATTGCCCAGTTGAAGTTGGACTGCTCAGTTGAAGTTGGACTGCTCAGTTGAAGTTGGACTGCTCAGTTGAAGTTGGACCGCTCAGTTGAAGTTGGACTGCTTAGTTGAAGTTGGACTGCTCAGTTGAAGTTAGACTGCTCAGTTGAAGTTGGACTGCTCAGTCGAATTGTTGGTAAGTTAAGTTTTAGAAGTAATGTGAGATTATTATTGTATGATTGATTGATATGTTTCAGATCTAATAGATGAAATTGATGTTAGATTTGATATTAGAAATTTGTCTGAAAATTACTCTATGTGATATTGATTTATTTCACAGATTTATTTTCGTTATCATCCACAACAGTTATTTCCTTTTGTCTGATAATTAATTATGAAATCGTGGAAACCAATTCTAAATGTATCCAATGCCCATTTGAACGATTTAAGTTGACTGAAGCTGTTAACATAAACTGGATAAACAAAATAGGTCAAATGCTTTGCAATTCGGTTTTACTGTGTTCATTTAAACTTCCACAATTTCTGTAAAGTTAGAAAATCATTTCATTTGTACATATTTCAACGTTGTATAATAATTAGTGTTCCAGATATGCATGTAGCTTATATTATTGAAAATTTAGTTGTGCTTTCGAATATTCATTCAAGCTGAGGAAATGAATACAATTCATCCAAAATAGACGTCAAACAAACAATATAAACAACGATATGACGTTCATGTACTAATTTTGAGATTAATTTACATTGCCATTGACAGACAAGTTAAAACATAGTGTATTTGACGTCATTTCATTCTGGCCAGGGAGCTTTTAACTGCCTTTAATTAAGAAATAGAAGACTCGTTGTCGTGTTTTATCATAGAAAAAAACATAGCAGGGAGCATAAAACACAGAATGGCGTAGCCCTAAGTGTTTTATGTTCTCTGCTATTTTTTTTATAGGATAAAGCACGACAACGAGTCTTCTATTTCTTATATGAGATGCCCTCAAAAAATTCCTCGCTTTTATTTTTAAAACAAAGTTGAGATGTGCATGTATGTTACATGCATAAACTATAGTTTGAAACTATTAATGCCTCCAGTCGTTCACATTCACAAGCAATTGAATAATCAAAGTGACGTAAAATAAGACGTCATTTGCTAAGCGACTCTCTAACTGACGTCTTAAATCACGAGCATGTGATATTGTCTCATAGCATGCTGTCGATCCCATTGGCCGCCTGTGTTTTATTGCCGTGTGTATCTTATATTTGCAAATACA
Source organism: Gibbula magus (assembly GCA_936450465.1). Lineage (NCBI taxonomy): Eukaryota > Metazoa > Mollusca > Gastropoda > Trochida > Trochidae > Gibbula > Gibbula magus. The sequence goes on from OW388306.1 coordinate 14,805,032, forward strand.
AATGAGAACACTTCTCTGATATCACACGGCTATTAAGCTGATGAGCATTTATATTGTTTCTATGTTTACTTTTGACTAGTATTGTTATCCAGCTATTTCACTGCTAATTAGAAAGATGATTTCCTGAAAAAAATCGATCAAGGTTGTTTACATTAAATGCAGTCCAATGCAGTTGGATGAAAGTTGAAAAATAATTTGATTTGCTCACATTTCAACATTGTTTAAAAATAAGGATTCAAGACATAGTATACATAATTGGAATTTCAGTTGTGCTATCAAATATTCATTACAACCCATGGAAAGCAGAGGAAATGAATACAATTAATTTCAAACTTAGGGTATTTGACTGAATTGATTGTAAATTAAGTAGAGTTAATTTGCGGTCTGTATTGGGTCACCATACTTGAAAGTGTTTTGTAATCGTATATAATATGTTTAATATGGGCCATTTGATTTCATGTTAACTTTCCAACACGAAATCACAAAAAGTAAAAACGAAATCGTGAAATCGCGAAATTAGGTCTGAGCGAAATAGTGCCACGAAATCGCTAAGCCAAGGCAAACTGAAATCGTGAAGCAGCAAAACGTCCACAAAGCGAAATCGCGAAGGAGCAAAACATTTTCACGTAGGAGTGAAATCGCGTAGGACCGAAATTGTGAAGGACCGAAGGATCGAAAGCAGGAATGAGCTAAATCGCGAAACCACGAAATAAGGATCTGTTATTTACCCGCTAGTTTTTCGCTAAGAAATAAGATGTGAAGTTTGAGGAAATAAATTCATTCCCAATGTCCTATAATTGCTGTCTAAACATGACATGCAAATTTGTCCTATTTTACGCTGTAACACTTTTTGCAAAGCCGATGAACCATATCAATAAATTTTACATATTATCGAATTTGAATGTAATATTATATGTCTTTATGTCCAGTATTATTTGTTGGAAATTCATACACTGACATTCTAATTTCTAAAAATTGATAAACTTGTTTGTGATTCATTTAATCTCTTTAGAATTAACTGCCATTATATTTGTTTATTTCATTTAATATATCATTTCTAACATCACATAAGATTCCTTAACCACGGACAATTAGGAAACATGAGACGACTAAAGCAGTAACCACTAGACTACACAGCACCTCTGCCGCTATGGACACACACTGTCTTCATTAACTTTATATATGAACAGAAAGAAACTAATGGATTACTCTCTCTACTTCTATGACGTATAAATTAAAAATATGATATTTGTAATATTTGATACGACGTTTCCGAATTTAGTTGTTGATAGGCTTACAAACAAGGTATTTAGACTAGTTGATCGTTACTATTCATAGGTGATCAACATGCCACAGTTTATGTTGCATTTGTTCACAGTGCTAATGGCATATATTGCTCAGTTAGATTAAAGTCGACCCTGTTCCCAGTGAGTGAGTTATTGCTTAACGCCGCTTTGGCAGTATCGAAGCATTAACGGCGAGAAATTTAAGTTAATTGATTAATTTCAAAATAATTGCACTAGCAAAAAGTAATGACACAAAGGCCATACAAAACATCAGCAAAATATTCCTCGTTCCGAGGAATAAAGTTGTAAACATTGCATCAGCTTGAATTCGAACTCTCTCTGGGTTTTCTCGGCACGGCCAGATGCCCCCTATAGAACGATCATCCAAGTAGGAAATACCATTGTGATGATTAATGTTCGGGTCGAGCTATGTACACGTATGTCTTCACGCCACTTTCGTGATCAAGTCATAATGTTCCATCTCAAAGTTGTCAAACAGGAATTCAAGAATTTCATGAAAAACATGAAAACACTTTTTGAATTATATTCAGCGTCAGTTGATTGGTTGAAGTAATGAATGTTTCCATTGGTTTAAACCGATGCGCCTGGACTACCAGAATTTAAAGATACATAGTTGCATTTGTGACATTTCCGGGATTCTTCAACACACGCAAATTTAGTTAAAAACGCTTACATTGTGATGTAAAAACAGTATTATCAGTATGACGTCATACCATGGCAACTGCATTTGAAAACCCTGGCTGCATGAACAAAGGATGCAAAATTGGAAAAGAATTAGCCAGTTGAAAACATTACAGTTATTAAAAACAAATTCATATTGAGAGTATATTGTAACAATTTCAAATGTTCAGTTTTGTTTGAGCTGACTTGTATTGTGAAAGGAGGACATCGGTAGCAGCAGCTAAAATAAAAAGTACATTTCAATTACACAATTCAATAACCACTGTTCACTTTTATTTCGAATGACACTTTCGCAAGTGCCTCTATCCGTTTGTAATTAATTGCGAAGAAAAAGCACATCCCACATATCGATTTTGATATTCACTTCCCTGTCACACTTTTATAAAGAAAGTTTTATTTTAAGGTTACACTGCATTTACACTGTATTTGATTATGGGTAATAAAAAACTAACTCGAAATAGGGCGAAAAGAAGTACATAACTTGAAAAACAAGTTAAACTAGTTAGCTTTTGTCAAAACAAATGTTTGAGGTTCATGTTGTTGTGATATTGTATTCTTTGACAAACATCGGAGACATCTGGATAACATTGATGTCCAAAGACAAATACGAAAATTCTACGATTATATATTTCTATGAAGTATTAATTTCCATTCATGTTATTGTAAAGCTTTATTTGTTCACACTTGCTCGTGGAATGACTAAGTTTATGTAACTCAAAGGGAAGTAAAACAAACAACATAGAACATATATGACTTATTAGTACTTACTGTGAGTAAACATCAGTAACACCAGTTAAGGTTTTATCCTTCAGTCGTTATCGTAAGGCATGTACATAGATAATCAGGTTCAACATAGTTTTTTGCTTGATTTCTAGTTCGTAAAGTAGCCTTTAATAACCAATGGAAAGGAGAACACTTCTCTGGTATCACACGCCTATTGTTACACATTTAAGTGTCATTAAGCTGATGAGCATTTCTATTGCGTCCAGGTGTACTTTTAACTGGTATTCTCAATAAGTTTTTTCACTGGCAATTACTGTAATTACATCACGAGAGATGAATTTCTTAAAATCGATCAAGGTTGTTCACATAAAATGTCGTTCGATTTTGATGGTTGAGATGTAGATTAATAAATGTAGACTTTCATGATGAAGTGATATTTCTAATAAATTGTGTTATTATTCGCCCGTGGAAGATACCGAAGTGTAATATTCATAATGCAGTATGATACCTCTGTAAGTTTTACGGCACAATAATGTGCAGTCGGGACGTCAAAACTTTAAATCAACGATTTTAAAATACTACACAATAGGCAATATGTCATTGCCTGGTGCTGAATATATGACTCTTTAAAACAACACCATTGTCATAACATCCAACATTATATACCCGTATGTAGGTCGACTCGATGAATACAATGAATACTGATGGACAAATCTTAATTGTAGCATACTGACAGAATTTTTTTGGGATTAATGTTGGCAGGAACTAAACACAATACTAACCTTTCCATATCATACTGTTTAAACAAAACGACATTAACAAAGATATGACTTTATAGCACTTATTGTGAGTAAACATAAGTAAAACGAGAGATGGTGTCATGGTAACGGCCGTAAGGCAAGTTAAAGATACCGTGTTCAACGTTTTTCTTGATTTCTAATTACGAAAGTAGTCTTTAACCTCAATCAGTTGTCAATGAAAGGGGGAATACTGCTCTGGTATCACTCGTCTATTGTTTTATAGTCACAAGCTTAAATGTCATCGACTCGTATTTTGAAGCAGCTAGTTCAGTGGGAGTTTAAAATCGTTCAAGGTTGTTGACATATACACGTATGTAGGTCGGCTCGATGAGTAGGATGAATACTGATGGAAAAATCTTAACTGCAGCATACTGACAGAAATTTTGTTTGATTAATGTTGGCAGGTACTATTAATCAACGACTTTAACATGCTTCACATCAAACAATATTTCACTGAATGTTTATGTCTATATATTCTGATCAAATATATGACATATAATGTTACCCTTGTATCGATCCCTTTAAAACAACACCGTAGTCATAACATCAAACAACAAAGCTTGTTTACCACGACCCAGGGTCAAGGACTACCCTATGACAAAGCCACCATTTACGCTATTGATCATTTAGAGTTGCCTGTAGCACGAATTGGTGAAGAACTCGGCAAATATCACAAACAGGCAAATAATTGAGGTAAACATTTATTGATAATGTTAAATAGTTGTAATCAAGGTTCAGAGCGTACACATAAGATGAACATGCCATACAATTCAGGTACCGCGGAGTGAAGACACACGTCTGGAGATCCTTCTGTACCGTATGATATGATTGCCTGGATTCAAGTCTCTCTCACCGAGCTTGCGATCAGGAGAATCTAATGTACAATTGTGACTTTTTATATTTCACATTGAAAGCTTGGAATTTTGGTTTTTAAATAAATATCAAAATGCCTATCGTTTCTAAAAATCTTGTGAAGGACTTAACTTTGGGATACTCTTTTCACTAACCGTGTTCTTCTTGTTTGTCATTTAGTGACTGGAACACAAGTTACATACTCATAGTTGATGAAATGCAACAGAGGATGTATCAATATGCCATGAATGCTTACAGTTGTTTTATCACTGGTTTTATTCACTGCTTGATTAACACAGACTTGTTATGTTTATTGTTGTATGGGTACATTCTAGCTGCAGTTGCTTCGCCAAAATAGGCTCTTTGACACCCTGATGTCGCCTTTTTTTATAAACACGATGATACTGAGGAAGAGGTTATATAGCTACAGTTCTGCAGCTAGGGTACATTCGTTAATTAATAAAGTTATTGTGCAAATGCATAACATTTATATTAACTATATAATCTAAACATTTGACTGCCATCAGCTATTCTGTAAACTACTGCGAAACGATAGTACCAATATTAGATAACGTAAATTTCCATCATGAAACGATAGTACCACTAGTAGATAACGTAAATTTCCATCATGAAACGATAGTATCATACTATTAGATAACTTCCTATAACTGCATGTATCAGTTAAACAAAAGGCAAGACACTGGCGATCCCAAAGCAATATCAATTGATATTTTTAATTGTGTATTATGTTAATGTGATCTGTTTGGGTGAATGTGAGAACAGTCTAACCAAATGGATGGATGTAAGTGTTTCACTTCAGAATATTATTGCAGGATGTCTTTATGGTGTTAGTATGATTACTGAATGTAGATTATAATGATGATGATAATAATAATAATAGTCCATTTTTATGGCGCCTTTCCATGCTGTAATATCATGCTCAAAGCGCACTTGGTGGGTTGACTTAAAGGCACTGTAGCACGCCAATTGTTTTAAAATATAAATAATGCATAGATAATGCACATATCTCGATATCACAAACGATCTGTCCTCAGGTAATGTATTCTATTAGTTATCTGGAAAATATGTTTTTAAAGTTAACTTTAAAAGACCGGAAGTAATTAATGCAACGTTGCATTAAATCCGCATGAACTACAATATAAGCAATATTAAAACATTGAACACAACCCGAAGACCAAAAACGGCAGTCGCTATGGATAATGTAACAACAATGCTTAAACTGCGTATTACAAATCGGTGAAGATACAGGTACTCTTTAATGAAGACTACCAATCTTTGTTGTCAGTTAAGAGATAAAAGTATATATTCAAGAGCTGAATGAAATCCTAGTTCAGCCGTTTTCTTCATTCTATATTTCCCATTTGGCACATCAGCGACTCTTACTATTTGTGATATCCCTGAATGACTTCGGCAGACTCAACTTTTTAATTATTGACTACAGGTCAATTGTAAATAATAATTAGTATGTTATTGCACCGAAAGGAAGCTAAAGTGAGTTCATATGCCCTCGTATAACCTAAAATAGCTTATTTGGGTGCGAAAAGTGTGCACTTGTGCCTTTAAAGTTAGTCAAAAGATTGGCGGAAGAGGAAAGTCATGAGAGCAGTTCTGAAGGCAGGATAAGTTGGAGAAGCACGAAGTTCAAGGGGCAAGTTGTTCCACAGAGAAGAGGCTGCATAGGAAAATGTTCTTTGACCATATGTCACAAGATTAACTCTTGGGATACAGAACAGAAGCTGGGACTCGGAGCGAAGTGATCTTTGAGGAGCACATGCATGATGTAGCAGATGAAGTTTCATATTGAAGCCATTTCAGATGACCTGTAATGTGGGGAAAGTTTTATTTCAAAGTGTTCAATTTAGTAGTTGATGCAAGTTGTGGCATTAATGAATGTCTTTATGGGGAATAAACAGCTGCGTACCGATAGTTTGTTCACCAACATGTGTATCTTAGTGCAAAGATCATGTAAATTGACGTTCATTGTAACGTTAATAAAGATGCATCACATACAATGACAATTAATCATCATATATCCATGAGTAAAATAATCATTCTCAAACGTATCCTGTGATGGTGTCAATGGTGCATATTTATGACAGAAGGAGTCAAATTTGGAAAATTAAAATTTCTTATAAAAGTTTTCATATCGACTAAATGGGAATAATTTCATCACAAATATATTGAATGAGTATAGGAGGAAATATATTATGTATGTTTGACCCAGTTGATCACTTAATGAATATTTCATGGAAGAAAAGAAAACCTGTAGTTTTGAAAATATGGACCCTTTGTCACTTCAAAGATATGTTTATCCTGTAACTGTTTACTATGAGGCGTCAAATCAGATTATGTTATGACACACATAGCTGTCTTCTTATAATGCAAAAATGCAAAGTGATCGGTTTAGTTTTCTCTTTGATATTAAGCTTCAAAGACATGCCAACTTACATGATGTTTACACTGTATTCCACATGTAGGTGAACAAACCTTCGGCATGCAGCTGTATATTTTACATATAGAATACTGAACGATGTCCCGTTTGATAACATGTTTATGAAACGAGTGAATAGCGATGATAATTATAATAATAATACTAGTCCCTTTATATAGCGCTATGTCCATGCAAGAGCATGCTCAAAGTGCACAATGTGTAATAGTACCCTGACAGAATGGTACTTTCTACTAAGCGCAACCATACAGGTCCGCAATTCCCATGCTCAGGTACTTAGACAGCTGAGTGGACTGAGTTCAGTGTTGGTGAAGTGCATTGCCCAGAGACACAACAAAGTATGAGACCCAAGTCATAATTGTGGTGTATCTGCACATTATCACTTCACCACTGTGCGGCAGAACTAATAGGTGCTTTTGATGACATAAGTATGACATGTATCGCCATGCATGCACTAAAATACATGCCTTCAACGTGAACAAACGTAACCATGGTTATAATTTCTGATTAGTTGGTGAATTGCCGATATGTACCCCTTGACACCAGGTCATTTAGATGAGGCCATAATTTTCGAGATGATAAAAATCCAATTCACCTGAAATGCAGATGCACATTAAAAGATCTGATTACATTTTAACTGCCTATTTAGAGGGTCGATTGATCATAAACAGAGCACCTGGCGGGGTTGTCGAGTCGTTTTTAAGATACAAAATTAAATTCACTCTGATATCAATACATAAGAACACATGTCAACATATAAAACAGAATACCTTTCTGCAGACCACATGTACAACGACTGAACTAATTTATGCAGGTAAATAGTACTTCATCATTACAATTTGTCTTCTGTCACTACAACTTGATTTTATATTTGTTTTCATTCCATTTCAAAATTTCAAATACTTTCATATAATAAAGGGCAGTATATACATCACTTTGTGGAGAAGCAGAGTATGGCCAGTGAGGCATGTAGAAGTTGGTGGGTGAACTAACAACATGAGGTATGTACACAGGCGATATCGACTGGATGATACATATTTATATTGCATTTCACAGTTATTGCTTATGGCAGTTATTTACTAAACATTTCCTCTATAGAAGACGTATTTATCAAAACTTATCAAACTTAAGACTTCTTCAAATTGTTCTGTGAGAAAGACAGACTATTCTTGCTGCTGCTGATCTCTTGCCTTTGAAGATCCGCTGATCTGTTGTGAAGAAATGCCCCCAACAGGAATGGATTGATGTTTGTCTGTTTACGGCCAGCAGCTGACCCCACAAGAAGACTATCCTGTCCTCATTGAGTTTCAGCGTGTTGGTGAACATCCAGGACCCATTGTAGCACTCAGAGTGTGTCACTTGGATGTAAGCCGAAGTTGTTTTGCAACCGTGACTCACCCTAATACTAGCATGACTGGAAACTACATGCTGGTTTAATGGTGCATAGTCATGAATAGGAAAACAAACAAAAGTGTTTAAAGGGCTGTAGCACGTTTCATAATGGGAATAAAGAGATATAACAAAAAGGAAGAGACATGTTGCAAATTCTAAAGCAATGTAAAGCTAATTGTAAAGAACTCCTCCCCAATCAATGAATAGAGTTTTAAAACGGATGATTATGGTAACAGCGAATCCACAATGTATGCTTAGCTACCTCATAATGCCACATGGCTATGGCTCATATCATAGGATGACATCTCTTTGTTGTTATGTGTTGAAGTTTGCTATGATTGCAGTTTAGATAGCAATGTGTGATTCTAGGAAACGTCAATAAAATGCAATTTCCTAAAATAGAGCTGTAACTTAGGACGTGTGGATCATCATTTAAGGTATACAACGAACATGTCGAAACAAGCTTTGTATTCCCTATTGGCCATAGCACATGCTTTCAAATTTCCAGGATTTAAAAACGTGACGAAAGGTAAACTAGATTAGAAATTAAAACATCCAAGCACACAATGTGATCTGAAGTTTAATACTCTCATTCTTCTAAGGATTTTAAACACGTAACCTTTTAGCCTTACTGAACAAATTGCAAATTTCTTAATTTATAATTTTTCTATAGAAGTTTTTGATTGAAAGCAAGAACTAATGCTTGCACAGCAAATTAGAAGAGTATGTCCATGTTTTTCTTTATCACAGCTATTTGAATTTTGTCTCCAAAGCATCTTCTGCACTTGACCAAATTTAGTGTTTGTAGGGAACAAAATCAATGATATATACGATCAATGTGGTACTAGGACAGCTGCGCTTTATCTTTTTTTCCAAATGTGATACTTTGACACACCGAGTCCGTCAATTCTTTGGATTAAGATGTAGTAAATATGTTAAAGAGACATTCAGTATTTTCATATTATTTCATTTGGCTTTGTTACATGCCGATAAACCACATGTGCTGATTTCAGTTCAAATAATTTAGTCTACTTGCATATTCATCCCAATTGCCAAATATATAGCAATAATTCCAATGAAAATCGAACAACAGCCTTATATTAACTACCAAGCAAGAGAAGGTACACATTTCTGTTGGATTTATCATATGTATGACTTTCAATTGCAAATATCTGGAGTTTTCGATGTCATACTCAACTGAATTGTGCATGCGCAGGCGTTTAGTCGACAGTCAAAGAATACTTCTACATGTTTTTGAAATTTAAAAAAAATGAAATTTAAAAAAATCTTCGACAATTATTTTGGATACAACTGTTCATCGACATATAAGACATATTGTATGTGGAAATTAATAAATGTGCCTGATTCTGCATACATTTACAACATGTTAAACATGGTAGGGGTCATGTTGTTGTAAATTTCATTTCTTACCTCTGTCTTCATTAAACCAAACTATGTCAATTAAAATTCAACCACAGTCACCAATTAATTCATTCAGACTACTGCAGATAGGTATAATGTAAATTGTGGTATTGTGTCATGGTCAAGTGCATCTGATTTCTTTTAAAAAATTGAATTAATCAAAACTAACTGAGGTGTGGACTTTCTATTTCCTGGAAGTTTATGTGCAGAAACCGAAACTACACGTCCCATTACATGCACCTCCTACGCACTACCAACCAAAAAGTCTTTCCGTCCGTTGTAGATAATTTTTCAAAATTACGTTTGACTAATTGATATGCGCAAGCTGCTGTATTGCTCCGGTTTTCGATCAGAAAACACGACTTTCACTTTTATATGGTCACTTTATTGAGTCAACTAATTTCCGCCAATATGATGATGGGGGTCAGTACTCGATATAATTTTGGAGCACAGTCGTGTAGTGGTTAGCATGCTGGCCTCTCACGCCAACGGCCCGGGTTCGAATCTCAGTGAGACGCCAAATATTTGTGACCTGGGTCTTAAACTGTGTCGTGCCCCTTGGCAAGACACTTCATCCACATTGTACTTAGTCCACCCAGCTGTTTAAATGGGTACCTGAACACGGTACCCTGAGTAGCGGCATCGAAAGTACAATTCCTTCAGGGTAATAATTGTACCTCCATTGAACAGTGTACTGGATATTAGGCGTTAAAATGTACATATATGTTTTTGCAGACAATATTTCAGGCAGTAGAGATTACACTTTGTCTAAAGTATAAAGACATGATGTAGATACTAGATTTGCTAAATATGCCTTGTTATCCCACCGGTATGTAGCCCGTTGGGAAAAGTCGTCGCCATGTCCGTCTGTCTGTCCGACAGTCCGTCTGTCTGTCCATCCTTATTAATTTCATTTCCGGACCAGAACTCGAAAACCGTTCATATCTTTCTCAAACTTGCCATGTGTATTACCCACTAATACTAAAGTCGTGCCTTTTGATATTTTCTGATTTCTGATTTTTTTCGTTTCCATATAAACGCAATGGATTTTTTCAGGGATAGCAGAAGTCCAAAACCCTACATCGTATCTTCGCGAAACTTTGCATGTTGATGACTCACCTACTGAAGTGCTGCCTATATATGATATTTTCAGATTTCTGAATTGTTTTTTCGTTTCTATAGAAAAACGTTTGATTTGGACTTTGTTTAGGGATAGTTTCGTTTCCGGAGCAGAAGATTAAAACCCAACATCATATCTTCCCGAAATTGTGCATGTTTATTACCCACTGGTTATAACGGTGCCGTTTGATATGTTCCTATTTCTGATTTTTTTCGTTGCCTTAATGGATATGTTCGTTTTCCGAGCAGAAGTCGAAAACCCTTTATCATATTCCTACGCCTATGTTATGTTGTACAACTGGCCATTAATCGCTCAAGTAAGTATTGCAATTATGAATTTCCGAAAGTTTAATCTACTTTAGTAACACGTAATGTGATCATTGTAAACATTTTAAATTATAAACAGTATAGTGTTGAAATGATATAATGAAACTGGTTGGTAAGGCTATCCACACAGTACCCTACACTACACCCAGTCACATTCCCCAACCTCAAAGTTGACTCTCGCAGCTCCTTCTGTATGTGTCCAGCGTTCAGAGGCTAGTACCTGCCTGTCGGGCAACAGTCTACCGGTACCGTGACTAATCTTGTGGATCTTGGAATACACCCTAACGAGTCCATGAATATTCATGCGTAAATGAATGAATATTCTGCAATGTAGAGACACTAATATTTGCCCTGTCTCACTCATGAAAATTGATAAGATAGATAGATAAGATAAGATAAGATAATATTTTATTACCCGAAAGGGAATTTCGTTTACACACGAGAGAAATACAACATAAATGACATGGACAACAACAATGATATTAAAATACATAGCTGGCAACAAAGATGATAAGATATAAAATAAGTATGCGAAGAAATAAGTATTCAACTTTTGTTTAAAAGTGATATACTGACTGGGATAAAAGAGTACTTAATTCTGTTGGTTTTAACACTTGGTAAAACATATCTACGGCAAGATGGTTAGAGATCATAACAAGAGTTTAAAACATGAGTAGCGTCTTGTAAAATCCTGGCAGATAGATTAACAACAGATGACATGTACAAGGTGTCTAAAGAATCAAAGTTAAAGCACAGTCAAATGCTTTTGTCCAATAATCTGATTGTATTGTGGTCACCTGGAATAAAAGTATATCCCGATATATGTACACTTGTCTGATTGCGTTCGGGTATCATGCTCATTAAACTGGTTCACGGACTTCTATTAAACTCAACAAACAAATCTAACTGATTGTTTTATTTATGTGGATAATACACAATTAAACACTCATTAAATTGACAAATGAACTGCAGTGTTCACTTTCCGAAAGGAAATAGTCGCTTCCGTCGAAGGGGGTCTGCCATGTTAAGGAGCTTGAGATTCCTAAAAGAAGAATATAAGCATGTACATAAAGCATGTAATGTGAGTTTAATTGGGGATTTTTCAAGTGTATTTCATTTGTATCACGAGTAAGTGAAACAGTGACATTTAAGCATCAAGCCATGTTGCCAATGTTTGAAAGTATTATAGGTTGTTTTATATATAAAATGTACGCATCATGCACTTTGGACAATTCAAGAAATTCACTGCTCACAGGGCCGATGGTGACTTCAATGTCCCTAACATTTGCATATGAAAATGAGAAATGTCAATGTTTTGCATGTTGTGTTCGAGAGAATGTTTCCCAAATTTGTTGACAATTCATTTGAAATATATTCATTTTAAGACATATTTTTCACGACTCAAGCATTTGACAGTGTTCTAAGATAGATAGAGAACTCGTAGCAATTTTAGCGTTTTTCTTATTTCACGTAATGCATCAAAGCAAAATGAGAGATATTCTGATACAACCGTCTCTAGAACTCAATAGATATTGTAGTTATATATATATATATATATATATATATATATATATATATATATAGATAGATAAAGATATAAATATGAAATTCATTAGATGGTGATGTTGTACAACTCGTCATGTATATATATATATATATATATATATATATATATATATATAGATATATAAAGATATAAATATGAAATTCATTAGATGGTGATGTTGTACAACTCGTCATGTATCGCTCGTGTACTAATAGTTATTATGAGTTTCAAACGGTTTAACTTCAGTAACAATCAATTTGAAGATTGCAAAAAAACAAACAAATTAAAATAAATAGTTTGGTGTTGAAATGCTACAATTAGTTAGTTAGAGTTACCCGTTACTAAGATATTGTTTCTTGAGAACATATCAGCGCAATAATCTATGTATGAAACTGACAGGAACTTGACGAACTTAGGAAAACTGTCAGTAACGTCGGTACCCACAGTGACAACAATTTTCACAAGCCCCTTCCAGACCAATCTCGTTATAGGATCGACCGCTGCACTTACCTCTTACCAACACACAGTCACGTTAGAGTGTTACGTTCGATCTTATTTTGATGAGATTGCTTCTTGAAAACATACTAAATGATCTACAGATTAAAAGTAAATACCCGTTCATCTCATTGTATTTGTCTCTTTGTATACGCTTTGTATACGCTTTATCCCAAACGATAATACAACTGAGGTGTGTATAGTGATTGTAGGATCTTTATTATGACGTTTAAACTAACTCGTCTGGGCTCATGTAGTCTCTAAGAGAAGTTCGAAAAATTTAATATGATGTGTTTTCATTCCTTAAATTGGTGATGTTAAAAGAGCCTGTGAGTATATATCATAATAATTTACTAGGTCTTCACACGTGCCTGAAGACCACGTGTGCTGATTTGATTTCAAATAGTTTCTCTTGATTTCCATATTTTTACCTTGTTGCCAAATATATGATAATTACTTTGAAAATTAATTAATTGAAAAACGAGTAATAGCTTTTTACATGCGCAGAAACCGAAATTACACGTCCAATTCATATGCAGTAGTAGTAGTTATACGACCTATTAAACATACCAACCTACACCTTCTTTTTGTATGTTATATTTAAGTTTACAAAATTATGTTTGACCAATTGACACGCGTTATTGTCCCGTCTTCGATCTTATATCGCGACTTTCACCTTATATGTTCACTATACTGAATGAAGTAACATTAAATAATGTTCAGCAACAGTCAGTATTTCTCGAAAAAAAACCCATCATGTATAACGTTTGACATAATGTGACTCCAACAACATACCCAATTCCACTTAAATGTAGTTTTAAGTGAATGAGTGAGTCATTGCTTAACGCCGCTTCGGCAGTATCGCAGCCATTAGCGGCGAGAAGTTTAAGTTAATTGATACATTCAAATGTAGTTTTAAGATATCAATTCTGTTGGATTATTTTCAAAGCGTAGTTTAAGAGCTTCCATTAGCGCCCGTACACCAGTGCTTTCGGGTACTCGTAACTCACAGTTAAGTGCAATGTGGATGAAGAGCTGTTCACAAATGTTCAGGACCTCCATCAGACTAAGAACTCGGGTTTTCGGCGTTTGAGGACGATTACACCGCTGTGATTTGATTAACGGAATCAAGTTAGAATCAGACACTTCAGGGAAGCTTAACGTCATGTTGGTACCTCGATGAACATCTTGACGAACTGTAGTTTATCCAGATTTATCTGCGATGTCTTGTAGTATGTCTGTTCCTGACACTGTTTGTCAATCACGACCACTCTGTGTATCATGATGGAACGTCGTGCCAATGATCCGTCTAGAAAGGCAATCAATCAATCAATCAAATGTATTTAATTGAAGGAGCCACTGACCCATTTACACTACAATGATGATGATTAACAATTGAGCGTCATATGTAATGACAATTAAGTATCGGCATACACGGTGTCTAAATCAATTTATGTTTTAATTCTTCAAGGCAAATCAATAAACTGCAAGAATTTTCACAAGTGTAGGATAACGAGACAATACTTAGGTAATACCAGGAGATTGTCATCTGTTATTCATGTGATATTTTGGAAGCAGGCTGAGTTTAAAATTGCAGTAGGAGATTCAATGAAAAGCTTTTTTTTTTAATGAATGTTAAATCGTTCATGTCGCTTTAAAATTACTTTTCATCCATATCCCGACCGAAGAGAGTGATCTGAACAATGAAACTTACACTCTACTTAATGAATAATATTACATTTACTCTTTAAAAGGCAAACCCTCCGGTTAACACTTTTAGTTGAAGAGAGTCAACCAGTCTGAGCAGAAATGATCAAACCAGAGGAAGAGACAGCGTAATGAGCGAAAGGTGTTCTTTAAAGTGACACCTCCTAGCCTCTGGTGGAATCTATCTTGGTTGGAATCAATGTCGCTCACAGGGGAAGTCGGGAATCTGGACACACTACTTAGTTGCCGTTTTCCTCTGATCAGCACGGGCCTGTTCTGATCTATACTGAGGAATCATTATCTAAATCCTGATAAGGGGCAACTTAAGGGGAAATAAAGTAGATTGTATTAGGACAAATGAGAACGTTTGCAAATCTTCACGGTATTTTGTTTGATTTTTAGCTCATCAGGGCATGGCGTAGCGTTCGGCATCCGACGTCTGGCGTCCGTCCGTAAACTTTTCACCTTTTCGACGTCTTCTTCAGAACCAATGAGCTGAAATTTGATGTCCTTGGTCGATGAGGATTCTAAATTGTAGAATATACCATAAAAACCTATTTTTATCTCCTTCTGGAGAGGGTGTGACAATAGATCGAACTATCGATTTATCGCAATAGTTACTGTGCCAATAGTATCGACAGTAACTTTAAAAAACTATCAATATCATTGACAGCAGGGTTAACTTTCGATACTTTTAATAGTTTATTCTATCCAGTTGTTTACGTGAACCTAAAAGTAAATTTACACACAAAGATTCGAACATGTTGAAACATTAAAAAAAGATCATTGACAACTAACAATAATTTATTGATAAGCTATCGCAATAGTTATTGCAGTAATAGGTCACAATAGATTATTGATCTGGCAATAGTTACTCATAATAAATTTATATAATAGTCCTTTTGAGTCAATAGTCACCCTTATTCTACAGTACGAAAAGCTCTAGCAAGCTGAAATGTTGTGTACAGACTCCTTGGCAAAAATGGATGTTAAATTGTAAATTTAGTGACCCTGTGACCCCAAATATTGATCACAGGATCACAACCTAAAAACATTTATTGTTGCAAGCATTACACAGTACTCTTGATATGCTCTTCACTTCAGTCAGTATCGAGACTAAGGGAGGTAATCAAAGATATGTGAGTGCTTTGATAAATCACGGTTGTTGAGATAGAAAAGTTGAGACACAAACTGTATGTAATATTTAGTTTGTAAAACAATCTTTTTGTAACATTAGCTTATTTCATGTAAGAAGTTATTGATATTAAATTATTATTTAATGATGATTAGCTTCAGAGCCAATGGCTCTATTTGAAACAAATTCCACTCGAGAGAAGAAACCCGTTTTTCGAGTTAAATGGACACCGGTCAAACGGAGTAAGCGCATCAACCCATTCAATATAAGTATTTGAGGTCAGGGTTCATTGCCTTTGTCTGAGACTTGAGATGCAGTAAATGCCACACAAACTAATTATCAAAATGCAGATTCCAGATTTACAAAAGGTATATATATTCGATTTTCTGCTGGCATGAAACTCAATGTTACGGTTTACATTACACTATACACAATTGATAATATTTTGTTTTTAATATGTTTTGGTATGTTTAAATAGAAGTGTTCGATGATACAAAATTGACAAAGGCTGTAAATTGTTAAAATGTACATCGTAGCTATAGGTTTCTCCATCATTCCTAATTCACTTGAGTTGCTTTGAAGAATCCGTTAATCGACCACAGCTAAAATGACATCTTAAACATAAAACCCCAGACTTCAGCAATCCAATGAGTATAGATCCAGATTCAATGCCTGGGCTCAGATTGCTCAGCTAAGTGAAATATGACTCACTCGAGAGCTTACATCTGCTTGGGCTAATCTAACTGACGTTGTCCTAGATGTAAGTGAGATACGCTCATCGAGTCGGAACAAATGTATGTTGTTAGAGCATCAGTTTCCTGAGTGACTGAGATAGGAATCCACCTCTTAAATCTCTATTTAGCGCAATGATTGCGTTGTTCAAAGGACCGATGGCCATCATCATTGTACCGGGAAAGGAATAACGGCTATATGTAGATGGATGGTAATTTTCAAGTTGATGCAAAAAGAAATTGATCTATTAATGGAACATCCTCGACCGAAATATAACATTTATTACAACGTATGTTCCCTAAGGGTGCCGCCGTGCTGTAGAGGTCGCCTGAGTCTATATTCAGCAACTTGCACAGCGGAACAGACTCAGGGAACCAGAATATGAGTGAGCAGTCTTCTGGGTATTATTCTGTCTACCTGGGTTAAGTTCCGGTCTTTACGGGTTTAAGTTCCGCTCCACCAGGTTAAGTTCTGGTCTACCCGGGTTTAAGTTCCAGTCTACCCGTGTTAAGTTCCACTCTACCGGGTTAAGTTCTGGTCTTCATGGGTTAAGTTTCGGTATAGCCAAATTAAGTTCCGGTTTACTTGGGTTAGGTTCCGGTCTTCATGGGTTTAAGTTCTGGTCTAACCGGGTTAAGTTTCAGTTATCTGGGTTTCAGTTCCGATACTCGCATACCCGATACTCGCCCCTATGCATCAGAGTTTCACCAGTAAAACTTTGTCTCGGATTACATGTTTATGCTAACTTTTGATCTTTAGAATATTGAACCCATGGATGTCTTATGTTAAATTATTGAATAGAATATTACGGTGTATAAGAATCAAGCACTTAATTTTAAATGTCAGAAGACACGATAAGTAAGATCAAGTTAAACCAAATAGAGTACATAAATAACTAGAAGTTAGTGTCAGACAGAATACCAAAGCGTTTAATACGATGGAACAGTGTTATAGAATTAAAATATAAACATAAATTAACGATAACAGTAATGTTGACACACATCCGTGAATGTAAGCAGACAAGGTGTTAATTAGTTTGATTACAAGTACTCAGGCCCAATATTGCCGTCAAACGAGTAATAATACAGTAACCAGATGCCACTGTAACAGGAGATCAGTGGTCAAGCAATCAAGAAGTAAGTAGTACTCAGGCGCTAAGTACAAAGTTCGGGTGATGGACACAGGACAATAGTGTAAATTGCCTGCTTGAATAAAAGATACACTAGGGATAAAGCAATACAATTACAAAGATAACCTTATTGAAGATAACCTAGATAGACACAAACTTGCTATGATAATGGGATAAGCTGGTCGGTAAAGTTATACGTATAGGTACCATGAAATACACGCTGTCAAATTCCCCAACCTCACAATTAACTTGTGCCGCGCCTTCTGTATGTGTCCATCGTTCCGAGTGTAGTACCTGTCTGTAGGGCAACAGTGTACCGAGACTAATCGTGTACCGGCAGACAGGCCTGCAGGGCGGACCTCATGGAATAAAGCCTAATGCGCCCATGAAGATTCATTAGTAACCGAAGGAGCGAATAGTGTGCAATGTAGAGACACTAACAATTACCCTGTCTCACTCACAAATGAATAATCATACATGAAAAAGAGCATTAGATAGAGAGCTTGACATTCATTTGACCATAGTAGCCCATAGAAGCCCATACGCTGGTACACGGGCCTTCGTTCTCGCTAATAGGCCCCGGGAACCAGCATATTAGCTACTCCAGGTCAAGTGAATGTCAAGGTCATGAATGGCTGACAAGTTGGACTGCATACCGATGATTTGAGACATAATGCCGTAGTACAGTCGGAGGAATGATATGTACATGTAGGTGTTGTAATATTTTTCTACATCTGTATTTTCACTCTACGGTTCGATTCTGCCGATTCATAGGTAGTGTCAACATTGCTTGAATTAATAAACGATTTTAAAAGGTGAGTTTTCGATGATTTTCGTGATCGGGGAAATTGGCTTGAAAGTTTGTAGGAGCGATAAACGTACTGTCTTGTCGCATACCTTTTGAAATAATGATCCGATTGTGACCATTTATAGCTCACTGTGTAGGGAAAGCTTTCCTATCGTAGTCATCGACTGTGCCATATGATTGTTTTTGATGCAAAATATGACTTTGAATGAGCATGGGATGGTTTCGTCATTACATCCTTTTCCTTTTATATAGTAATAGGGTAGGGTCTATATAGGGTATGTGTCTTTCAAACGCTATTTCGAAGCGGTACACGCCCCTGTGATTCAGTCAACCAATCAGAAGACCTCCAATTTAAAGCTTTGGGTGCAAGAGGCTTGGGGCAGATAACTCCTAACAGCTATCATTTCGTCTGTTGCGAATGCATTCAACACGGCAACTGCTTAAAAACTATGATGTGGTTGGTCAGTTATTTGACTGAGTTTTGTCTGCGCTAAACTGATTCGGAACACGCGCCTATACGGGGTTCCCCAAATACCTCGTGGCGAGGAATCGATAGAATTAGTTCGTTTCCCGATTCCCAAAATGAACTATTTTGCATATTTGATTCCGCGGAACAGGGTCCATTTTTAATCAGACTGAATTGTGTTACCCCTTGTGTCTATTTCATTATGCCAATAAACATGCATCACTGACGTGACGATCACAAGATACGATTGAGAATGATTACTTTACTCATGGATATATGATGATTCATTGTCATTGTCTGTGGGACGTTAGTTTACATGATATGTATATTTGCTATAAGATACACATGGAAGTGAACAAACTGCAGCTTTAAGTTGATGGGAAGTGTCTACTTTTCAGAATAAGTAATTTCCTTCTTTAGATTTGAAATGTCCAGTATCAAATACACTTTAATCCATGCAAATTGCTAACATTTGTGTTTGATAAATATATGTTTACATACAAAGATGAAAAGAAAGTAACATTTAATTTAAAGTTTCCAATCGCTTTTTAAGTAGTATTGATTGCTGAAATCAAGTAACCGTGATCACCTATTTATTCGAGTGCAAATAGAACAACCTTGGTAAAATAATTGGGATTTCGTTTTTGTCGGTCAACCTATAACGAAGCTAATACAACGATTCCTCTTTGCCACCAATATCTAAACTGTATTTTATATTTAGCTTTTGTGAGTTTCAAAAGTACAAGCAAATCATCTACGACGCGTGAATGTTCAGTGTGGGTTTTACATAATTATACTTCTATCGATGGAGTATACAATGAATGAATGAATGAATGAATGAATGATCTTTATTTCCTCCATTATGATGAAGAGTTACATAACAAACATTTCAAAAGATTAAATTGACATTATGTACATGTACATGAGATATTTCACAAAGAGATTTACAAATATAATAAAGCTTGCAGGTTCCAGGAACTGACGCATCGTGCTGTAATGTCAATAAATACAGCCCACTCATGAAGCGATAGGTTTTCTATGAGTGGTGTGATTCCACCAAGCATGGTAGTAATCGTAAGTTCTTCATCATCACAGTCTTCTAATTTCATATAGTTTTCGAGAGTCATGTTGTCGAATAAACGTTCAAATAATGCATTACGCTTAGACAGTATAGAGCAGCAGTGTAGCAGTTGGTGTTTCACTACATCGTCACACTCAGAGTCACAGTGTAGACACACGCCACCTACAACAGGCAGTATACCGAGTTTTACGAGACTGTGGACACTTCTGGTAGAAATCGGGTACAGCTCACACATTCCCCATAGTCTATGTGGCGCTAAAGCACTGTGGATACTGGCATATCTGCTCATTTCTGGTGTCTGATTGAGCATACGTGTCCAGTTGTAATGTTCCGTCTCTGCTATTTTTCTATTTATAGTGTTTTTCCATTCTAGTTTATCTGGAAAGTAACCAGTCGTCATGAATGCAGTTACTGATGTCCATAGATCGTACTTATGTACTATTTGAAGTAGTTCATGGGTCAAGCAATTGTTGGAAATGTTATTCACAACATATTGTCCTATTCTGAATAAAAACACCCTTTTATGGATGCTTCCAATATCAGTTCGACATAGACGGCCGAACAGCATGAGTTTGAGTCTGTCAATGGTTCCATGCATTGACCACAGACCTAAGCTTTGCACGGTTGACAGCGTTGATGACCGTTTATGAAAGTTTTGTACTATTCTGGAAAACTTTCTTTGGATAATGTCCATGGATTTATATTCTGTTTCAGTGATGTTTGTCCAGAATTCACAGGCATAGAATGCACAGGGTAGAATTACTCTACACCATATTTTGACACATCCCATAGGACTAATGCCACCAGCTTTTAAGCCAATGTCTTTTAATGAGTATATTAATTTTCTTGCCTTTGCACAGGAGCGCCCTGTTCTCTCTGCTTGAATTTTGTTACATATTAATGATCCAGCATATATGGTGTTTGTTGCTATAGGAAGAGTCTTTTTTCCAAGCGTAAATGCCAAATTTGTATCAACTGAGTGTCCTCCTTTGAAAACGATCACACAGCTTTTATCTGCATTGTATGTGAGACGCCATTTAGTAGCATAGGCCTGTAGGGTGTTTAACATGACCTGTAAACCGTTTGGCTGAGGGCTGAGCAGTGTTGTGTCATCTGCTAGAAGTGTACTGGGGATATGCTCATCTCCAAGAACAAGACCTTTTGACATCATATCCAGTTCTTTGATGAGGTCATTGATGTAGACCAGGAACATGAAAGCAGAGAGTACTCTCCCTTGGCCTACACCCTGTCTTATGTTGAATTTTCTGCTTGTATATCCGTCATGGAGGATATTTGCACACGAGTGTTTATAACTCTGATTTACAAGCTGCCACACCCGGCCGTGAATTCCAAGATCAAATAGCTTTACTAATAGTCCATTATGCCAGATGCGATCGAAGGCTTTCTCATTGTCTAAAAAAGCACTATAAACGTTGGATCTTTTCTGTGTGTACTGAGAGATTATTTCTTTTATGATGAAGGTTGACACTGAGGCACCATACCCTTTTCGAAAACCGCATTGCAGTCTATGAGGAAACTCCACATGAATACTTTGTAGGTAGTTTTCTATGCGATTTAGCAGTACCTTTTCAAATATTTTTGACATTGCTGATGTCAAAGTGATGCCTCTGTAGTTAGAGGGGTCGGATTTCACCTTGTTGTTGCCTTTGTACAGGGCAATAATTGTACCAGTCCTGAAGCAGTTTGGGGTATAGCAGAGTAGCCTTATCATGTTGAAGAGATTGGTCAGATGTCTGTAAAGTAGATTTCCGCCGTGTGTGATGTGTTCATTGGTTATGTAATCTGGTCCCGGTGCTTTTCTCAACTTCAACTGTTTGATAACACTATGAACCTCTTTATGTGTGAAATCCTCTTGTAATATCGGGTCTGTGTCTGGGATATTCAAAGACGATATCTGGCCTTTTCGATGGTGTATTTCCTCTCTGAATTGTTGGTCAAAATCAGGGCTCTCCAGGGGGGATAGTAACTGTTCATAGTAGTCTGCCCATAGTTCACAAATTGATGAGGATGTAACTTCTGCCCGTCGTATTCCAGTTTTGTGACTGACACTTTTTGTCTTCGTTGTCGCCTTACAGTTCTATAGAACTCACCTAAATCGACTTCACTGGCATTTGTAATGTCAATATATTTATCTTTATGCCATTGTTTTTCTGCTTGCCTATAGAGTCGTCGAAAGTCACACTTCCGTGTTTTGTACTCACAATAGGTTGGATCATTTTTATCTCTTGGTTTACCATTTGATTTCCATTTTCGTTTTGCTTCTCTCATATGGAAATGGTAGAAATCAAGGTTCGAGCCTTTCCAGAAGGGTTTGAGATAAGATTTGAAAGAGCCTCGTGGAATGGACTGTGCTGCTGCATTGTGGAGGGAGCTAGTAATGAAGTCACAGTAGCTTTCAATGGTATCTTTGTCGATATTATTTGTTGTAGGGAGGTCGCTACCCAATAGAACATCCACCTCTGTCTGATACATATCAAGCTCCATTCTGTTAGCTTTCGCCCATTTTAGTGTTTGTCTGTACCATTCTTTTTGTCCCGAAATGAATGAGTCTCCAAGAAAGGAAACATGCAGAGGAAAGTGGTCAGATACTTCATAGGGTATATAATCATGAATTTCTGTTTTCAGAATCGAGGATTTGAGATTGGCTGGGATGAAGACATAGTCAATCAATGATGTTTGTGTATTCGATTTGTTTCTCCATGATATAGTAGGTCCGCTTGTATTATCAATGTTGTGTGATGACACCATATTCCTATCCAATAAGTATTTGGATAATAGAGGTGATCTTGCACAATTAGGCTTGTTTACAAGGTCTGTATTAAACAATTACCCTGTCTCACTCACAAATGAATAATCATACATGAAAAAGAGCATTAGATAGAGAGCTTGACATTCATTTGACCATAGTAGCCCATAGAAGCCCATACGCTGGTACACGGGCCTTCGTTCTCGCTAATAGGCCCCGGGAACCAGCATATTAGCTACTCCAGGTCAAGTGAATGTCAAGGTCATGAATGGCTGACAAGTTGGACTGCATACCGATGATTTGAGACATAATGCCGTAGTACAGTCGGAGGAATGATATGTACATGTAGGTGTTGTAATATTTTTCTACATCTGTATTTTCACTCTACGGTTCGATTCTGCCGATTCATAGGTAGTGTCAACATTGCTTGAATTAATAAACGATTTTAAAAGGTGAGTTTTCGATGATTTTCGTGATCGGGGAAATTGGCTTGAAAGTTTGTAGGAGCGATAAACGTACTGTCTTGTCGCATACCTTTTGAAATAATGATCCGATTGTGACCATTTATAGCTCACTGTGTAGGGAAAGCTTTCCTATCGTAGTCATCGACTGTGCCATATGATTGTTTTTGATGCAAAATATGACTTTGAATGAGCATGGGATGGTTTCGTCATTACATCCTTTTCCTTTTATATAGTAATAGGGTAGGGTCTATATAGGGTATGTGTCTTTCAAACGCTATTTCGAAGCGGTACACGCCCCTGTGATTCAGTCAACCAATCAGAAGACCTCCAATTTAAAGCTTTGGGTGCAAGAGGCTTGGGGCAGATAACTCCTAACAGCTATCCTTTCGTCTGTTGCGAATGCATTCAACACGGCGACTGCTTAAAAACTATGATGTGGTTGGTCAGTTATTTGACTGAGTTTTGTCTGCGCTAAACTGATTCGGAACACGCGCCTATACGGGGTTCCCCAAATACCTCGTGGCGAGGAATCGATAGAATTAGTTCGTTTCCCGATTCCCAAAATGAACTATTTTGCATATTTGATTCCGCGGAACAGGGTCCATTTTTAATCAGACTGAATTGTGTTACCCCTTGTGTCTATTTCATTATGCCAATAAACATGCATCACTGACGTGACGATCACAAGATACGATTGAGAATGATTACTTTACTCATGGATATATGATGATTCATTGTCATTGTCTGTGGTGCAATTTTATAGAGATTACAAGGGACGTTAGTTTACATGATATGTATATTTGCTATAAGATACACATGGAAGTGAACAAACTGCAGCTTTAAGTTGATGGGAAGTGTCTACTTTTCAGAATAAGTAATTTCCTTCTTTAGATTTGAAATGTCCAGTATCAAATACACTTTAATCCATGCAAATTGCTAACATTTGTGTTTGATAAATATATGTTTACATACAAAGATGAAAAGAAAGTAACATTTAATTTAAAGTTTCCAATCGCTTTTTAAGTAGTATTGATTGCTGAAATCAAGTAACCGTGATCACCTATTTATTCGAGTGCAAATAGAACAACCTTGGTAAAATAATTGGGATTTCGTTTTTGTCGGTCAACCTACATGTATAACGAAGCTAATACAACGATTCCTCTTTGCCACCAATATCTAAACTGTATTTTATATTTAGCTTTTGTGAGTTTCAAAAGTACAAGCAAATCATCTACGACGCGTGAATGTTCAGTGTGGGTTTTACATAATTATACTTCTATCGATGGAGTATACATATGCTTACTCTATGACAAGTGGAGCAATCACACAGGGTTAGGGTTAGGGTTATCGATCGAGTACAATTTAACAATTTTTTTTATTTTTTATTTAAACATTCCACTATATGGATAACGTGTTGATAACGTTTCCTTTTAATGATGCCAACTCTCAAAGACTGGTAGAAAGATTCATTTCAAAAAGAAATAATGAAATTGAAAAATTCAAAAATAAATAGAAATCACTCATCCCACTATTTAGCAACTGACACTGATTATATTGAAAAGCAAATATTCTTCAGCAGTTTATATAGTTTCTTATCTCAAGTGTATGTATTGCACTCTTGAAGGTACATATACCTTGTAACCTATGGGAACAAATAAAATAATAATAAAAAAACTCTCAATAACAAGCTTTTTGATGAGCACAAGTATTTCAAATTTACAGGAAGAACATACCAAAGGAACTTGCCTTGGCTTGCCGCAGTATTTACGTCTGTCGAGCACCAAGTAGTAGCACTCCAAGATCTCCTTACCCTTTTGATTCTCAACGTTGATGTTGACGAGTTATTTGAGAATTGAAAATTCCGTTCATATGTTTTCATTTGAAAAATGAACGATGTCAAAGCGACATTTACACTTTTGGGAACAAGCGAGCTAATTTTTTAAATAACAGTTTTCATACCATTCATAAGGCATACACAGCTATCCAATGCATGGAACGTGCGCGGAATGTTACGCTAGCATGAGAGGAGCTCTGAGTCAACTGAGAAGATAGTCCCGTACCGTCACCAGCTTGACAAGGTTCAAACAATTGTGAAGAAGTCAAACGATGTTAACGATTAAATTATTGCCGGGTCGACCAATTACACGATTTGAGACGGACACTTGGTAAGCTAATCGCTTGATAGAGCCTCATGTTTTAATATCAACCCCGCAATTGACGTTATTTCACAATGGAAAACTCCTTCTGTTGTTCAAAGGCAGTTTATTACTAATAAAAAAAGTTACCCTCTGTTAGTCCCTTTATTCACCACTTGAGTAGGAGGTGCGAATGAGGCATCCACTTTGACTGACATTGAGATGATTAATACACTGTGAAAGACTTTATCCCAGAAAGGCTATATTTGACTATGAGGTCATCAATGAATCATGCCTAATCAGGGAAGTCCATTACGTAGACAGAGCGTTGATGAGTTCTACCTCCGTTAGATTTGCCGGTCCTCAGGGGCTGGGGGAGGGGAGATTCGGTCAGTGATTTTATGAGAACAGAAGAAACTTTATGCTTTTGTTAAAGGGACAGTAGCACGTTTTTGTCGCTCTAATAAGTAGATGGAATGTATTTTGGAAAAGAATTTCACCAATAGTAAAACACCCTTCTCTCTTCTGAAGTTAAAACTGAGTGTACATGGCTCAGTAAAGTCATGGGAATAGTTCTTTTATTTGTAATTCAAAATAATAAAATGTCTTCACAATAAAAAACGCAACACCGTTATTACCACTACGAATAATTGGCTTGTGTAATAAGACGGTTTACCCTAAACAGTAAATTTTAAAGAACACAAGCTATCATTTTAAATGGGAAACTAAAAACAAGATCGGAAAAAAACGTTCTCCAGCCCCTTTAAGTTACATTTCTTTATTATTTATGGTCTTGAGCAAAAACATTTTTTTATGAGTTTGCTAAGACACATATATTGGCAATTCTTTATTTAAATATTATAAACGTTATGATTTTGTTAAATCACATTTAATGGCACTT
Organism: Gibbula magus; assembly: GCA_936450465.1. Lineage (NCBI taxonomy): Eukaryota > Metazoa > Mollusca > Gastropoda > Trochida > Trochidae > Gibbula > Gibbula magus. The sequence continues at coordinate 14,831,491 of OW388306.1, forward strand.
CTTTATCATCTATTGACTTGATAATGTAAGAAACGTTGTGATGTCGTCATGTCATTTTGTGACATTTCCTTATTATCTATTGACTTGGTAATATAAGAACATTTATGCTTTTTTTAAGTGCCATTTGATGACATTTCTTTATCATCCATGACTTGATAATATAAAAACGTTGTGATTTTGTTATGTCATTTTGTGACATTTCCTTATTGTCTGTTGACTTGGTAATATAAGAACATGTATGCTTTTATTAAATGACATTTGATGACATTGACTTGATAATTATAATAGAAGGAAGTAATATGCTTCTGTTAAGTTACATTTAGTGACATTTCTGAATTAAAGTCCGTTTGGCTGTTGGGTTGTTTGGCTGTTTGCACTGGACAATGTGCAATATCAAAGCTATATTATTCAAATTCACGTGAAGAGCGGGCTTCAGCAGGTCTTGAATAATGAAAACAATGGAATAAACAATCCGTGTCAAAATGTATACAAATAGAGAATGTGTTTATCAATGTCCCATTTTCATTCATGCAAAGTAATACACACATGTCGATGCAATAAACTGTATGATCTATTCTAAGATGCCTAGCGGTTAGAACAATCGAAAAAATACTTTATCAGACATTCTAAGATGCCTAGCGGTTAGAACAATCGAAAAAAGTACTTTATCAGACATTCTAAGATGCCTAGCGGTTAGAACAATCGAAAAAAGTACTTTATCAGAAAATAAAGGTATAGTTTTTGTGATGACGTAACAATCGAATGACGTTCCCGCTGTTCCACACCGCTCCCTCGTGATCAAGTGTGCCCATGGTAACGTAATGTCGATTCGCCTCAGCCGTCTGAACTCTTACAACGCAACCAATAAAACGTGTACTCCTTTCCATGGTTTGCAACTTCTGCAGTCGGTCAAAATTAGCGGTGGGACAATGAACATCAACTTTTATGATAGCAACAAACATTTGAATTAGACAAATTACGTTCCGCTATCACGCTTAGACTGGATCAAGCTCCACCCGCAATTCTTTTTGGAATGTTAGTCACGTGATCTTAGTCTATCTTATGGGGTGGGTTTTACACGTGGAATAGCCGTCCGTTAGCCCTGTTCATGGAATATTGTCCCCCGCCGCAACGCGGAACGGGGGACTATGTATTCAGCGGCGTCCGTACGTCCGTACGTCCGTCCGTTCGTACGTTACATTTCTTGTTAACGCGATATCTCATGAAGCATTTTATCCAAAGTCTTCAAATTTGGTGTCAGCCTACATTGTGGGAAGATGCAGACACCAGACGATTTTGGTGACCGTGACCTTATTTTCAAGGTCACCACGACACTTTGACCACTTTTCAAACTCTTGTTAACGCGATATCTCATGAAGCGTTGCATCAAGAGGTTTCAAATTTGGTGTCGGCCTACATTGGGGGAAGACGCAGACACCAGTCGATTTTGGTGATCTTGACCTTATTTTCAAGGTCACCGCGACACTTTTACCACTTTTCGAACTCTCGTTAACGCGATATATCATGACTGGATGGACCCAAAGTCTTCAAATTTGTTGCAAGGCTGCATTGGGGGGATGACGCAGACACCTGTCGATTTTGGTGACCTTGACCATATTTTCAAGGTCACCACAACACTTTGACCACTTTATTGTCTCTTGTTACAGTGATATCTCATGACCAGTTAGATATAGGTCTTTGAAGGGCATTTAAAAGTGGTATACATAAGAACAGGAATATTTTCTGGATAACAACTTCTTTAAAGTTGTTATCCAGAAAATATTCCTGTTCTTCAGTTAGATATAATGTCTTAATATTTCTGCCAGCCTATATTGGCCTATATATACACAGACACCAGTCAATTTAGATGACCTTTACCTTATGTTCAAGTTCACCACATTGCTTCGACCACTTTTCAAACTCTTGTTAACGCAATATCTCATGAACCCAAGCACCCAAAGTTGTCACAGTTGGTGTCAGTCTACATTGGGGGATGACGCAGACACCTGTCGATTTTGGTGACCTTGACCTTATTTTCAAGGTGACTAAGACACTCTACCAAATGATGTGTCTTAGTAAACACAATGTTAACGACGGGGGACATTGCCATGTTAGTGGCAAACACTTGTTAATATAAAGAATGTAAACAATATTTTTTTTCCAAATTATTGGAAGCAGAATGTTACCTGTTTCTGATCATTTGGCATCTTAGAAAAGAAATAAAGTTCGCTGTACCCCAATGTGTTTTGTAATAAAGTATAGTTTTGATAGTTTGATAGTTAGGACTGACGTCCTCGTGCTTTAACTATAACAGTTCAGGGCAAAATTTATACTTTATTACAAAACACATTTGGGTACAGCCTGTGAGTGATTGAGTTATTGTTTAACGCCGCGTCGGCAGTATTGCAGCCATCAGCGGCGAGATATTTAATTTATTTGCCTAATTTAAAAAAGAAAATTGTAAAAGAAAGGCCGCAATAACATCAGCATATTATCACAGGTTGAATAAAATCTGATGGGGTACAGCGAACGTTATTTCTTTATCAAAGGGCTATAACATACAAGCCCCGAGCAAGATTCTATAAAGATAAGTAAAAGTCATTATCTGCATTTTATCGTTTGTTTGACATATTCAAATGATCTGACAAAAGATCACGGCAAACAAAACGTTATAATTGAATTTGTAAGTGAGATATCGTCAGGAGTATTTTTGTTTGCTGATAAAATAGAAACTGATTTAAATCCCTTAAGCTAAATCTACAAAGAAAAGAATGACAGGTTTCAAATTATTTAATCACGCATAGATGTTGCCTGACCTTAAGTATCTTGACCAATAGTACTAACGAGCGCTTCCAGAAGCAGAATAAGTGAATATCATATTTCTCACAGTTTTTATCAGTTTCTATTTACTTTTAAGGTATAATCGTATGGACTAATTTCCACTCTCATGGAAGCAACGCAACATACAAAAATCTTAAAGCCGAGTTTTGATTTATAGATCGGGTGATATATCAATAACAGATTAAACGTGGACAACTAAATTGTAGACTCCAAATCTGATTCTTTATTGCCTGTTAGGGAATTTGTTTCACGTCTGAGTGAGCTTAAATACAAAATTATATACATTCATTTATAATAATTACCTGGAAACCTGATGATATAACATGTAGAAAGAGTGTGATGATAACATTAATTAATTAACGCTTATTCAACAGAAAAATTGACTGTACAAAATACTTTTTAAAACGTTTGATTTTATCACGTCGGCACATTATACCGACAGCCGAAGGGTCACTGATAGTTGCTTAAGCTTTATCTTGAGCCTGTCCTTCATCAAGTTCATCTAACATCTTAAAGATAAATGCCAACGTTGTATAAAGACTAGCATACACAGGTTCGCATCTGAATTCATAAGCAAATACATGCGTCGGATTCAAGTATTTATTAGACAAATAGTTTATTCAGAAGTAAGTAAGGCCACCGGCCCATATTACAATTCATTATAATACAATTCAAATACATAATATAACATATTATGGAGCACCATTTGATGTGATGTACAAACGTTTGGCAAAAATTAACTTTGTTCGTTTTTTGAGTCCAAGGAATATATATTTTGCGAGGCAGTTTATGATAAATTCATTATCACTTTTACAAAGCAGAATAGATTTTTCTTTAGATGGTAATACACAATAATGATATGGAAGAATGCTTTTCCTTAGGTCCGAATAAAAAGGGCACTGTAATCAAAAAAAAGAAATTCTGTTTCTTGCACAGGTACAATACACAAGGGGCACAATACATCTTCTGGTTTAATGTTCAATCTCCTTCCAACTTCAACCATTAAATTATGGTTTGAACAACGGAACTTGCATAGAGCAATACGATAAGCAGAAACATTTACTGATGATAGGTATTTTTCATATACATGGCATTCTTTAATTTGTACATAAAACTTTAACTTAGAATACTGCCAGATATTTCCCAACCATGATTGTTTCTCAACATCGATGCATCGTTGTTTGAACAAATTACGAAACCCTTTCACACTATCGACACCTTGCTCAACCCATGAGAGTCCGAAGCCCATACTAAATAATAACTCCTTTACCTTAGAGGCCCAACAATCTATTCCTTTTTCTGCCAACTTATATTGATAGGAATAAATATGTTTAAGTATAATATTATCATGCTGGTAAAGTAATCTCAACCAATAACGTATTATTTTAATATACTGGTTCACCTTAAGTGAATAGCGACCAAGTTCTCCCCTAGCGACAATATTCGCTGTACTTCTTCCAAGATGTAAAATATCCTTTAGAAACTTATCTTGGACACGGATGATGTTAGGTGAGGGATGAAAGCCCCATACTTCACTGCCGTACATAAGAATTGGAATAATCTTTACATCAAACATATGGATTAAAACTTGAGGAGAAAGATTATTAAAGTTATGAATCCTTGATCGAAGTATAGATACTACCTTAACTGCCTGTTATGACAATGTCTTTTGAGTAATAAACCACGAAGATGAAAACTGAACTCCTAAATACTTATATGAGGAGACAATATCAACCTGATTATTATCTAATGTAATTTTTTCGTATCTTCTAAGTCTGCCACCCTTCCGAAAAACAATAACTTTAGTTTTATCAACATTGATTTTAAGTTGCCATTTATCACAATATGCTGAAATCTGATCTATTCTCTTTTGAAGACCTCTAACTGTACTGTCAAACATAGCAATATCATCAGTATTTATTAGGAATAGACATACAAAAAATATATTCTAAAGATGCATAATTATATAAACATGAATAAAGACTTACAAATACAAAATATATAAAATTGTTCGTCATTCATTACTCATATGATTGGAAGCACAATAAGCTAGCAACTAATGTAGCCCTGCTATATAAGCAAATTTAAATAATACACTGAAGACGTATATCAACTTTCATAATCAATGCTTTATCTTTCAATATGCATATTTTTGCTTCTTGTTTCGAAGCTTCACCAGGGAATAAGTGTTTGAAGCATAGCGGTAGTCTTATAGGCTATGTACAAATGGTCTGCCTTCGCAACAGAGGTTGCTGATAACGTCAAAGCAATCAACAAACGCAACATTATAGCAACATTAAAAACATTTTAGGAAAATAAGCCTTGGACTTTTGGCTCTCAAAGTATCCAAATGACATTGATAAAAAGATTTCAGAAAAAATGTAATCCTTTTATCCTTGAAAACAATACATTCAACATGACACATTTCAGAAAAACTTTAATTCTTTTATCATTGAAAACAATACATTCAACATGACACATCATTAGTTATTTGGGACAGCCATGGGAACAAAAGTGCTCAAGTTTATGCAAACTTGGGCTTCTTAGAAGAATGACTCTACTCAGATTTTGAAACCAGTTATGGTAAAATGTTTGCAGATAATTTCCGTGCCAAGTGGAAACGATATCTAGATGATTGCTTTATATTTTGGGAAAACAAAAACGTATAAAATTAAATGAGTGTGTCCAATACGACATCGTCGTAGGACACAAGCTTCCTGCCAGTTAAAAGAGGATAGAGATTTGTAGCCTAAATGAGGTTGGATAGAGTAACGTTTGTTATACTGTTGTTGGTCCCAATGGGACTTCCAAGATTGTTTAATGTAAGATTTAATAGCTGGTTTTGAATCTGTATATGGAACTTTAGTTGGGGAAGTAAGTTTGAGGTTTAATGCTGATTTAGCTGCTGAATCAGCTTTGCTATTGCCTCTAATACCCATATGGCTAGGAAGCCAGCAAAAGACGAAGTCGCATTGGAGACATGTATTATGAAGTGATAATACATCCCGAATTATGGGGTGATAAGTTTTGCAGTTTTTAATGGCCTGCAAGCAGGACAAAGAGTCAGAGAAGATAATATAAGTATTTGCAGTTGAATTTTTAATGTGCCGAAGGGCTTTTTGGATGACTTTAGCTTCTGCAGTGAAGATGCTACTGCCATTGTGCAGTCTGGAAGCATATGTTTTAGATGGAGTCACAGTTGCAGCAGCAACTGTTGGGCCATCCTTAGACCCGTATGTATATATTTGTTTATAATCTGTGAAAAAATCACAGAGCTCATAGAAAGCCTGTTGAAGTACCATTTGATCAGTGTCAGATTGTTTATATTTGTTTAAAGAGAGATTAACACGAGGCGTGACCAGCTGCCATGGTGGAGTGGCAAGCAAACCGTGCTCTGCTTTTGTTGAGAGGTCAATATCTGCTTCTTCAACATGTCGTTGAAGGGCGCATACCGAGAGATGGAATTGCTTTAGGTTTTGAGTTATACAACTGCTGGTATTCTAGATTGAAAACGCAGTTGTACATGTAAGCAGGATTTGAAGGGTTAGATTTTAGTTTAGTGATGTATTGAAGTGCTAGCTTGATGCGCCTCTTCAAGAGATGGCTCATCAGCTTCAACGTAGATACTTTCTACAGGTGAAGTTCTGAAGGCCCCAAGACAAAGCCTGAGACCCTGGTGGTGAATTGTATCTAGCATTTTAAGATAAGAGGGGCGGCCATATCCATAGATTATGGATCCATAATCCAGTTTGGAGCGGATGAGTTTCTTCCTCTCCAACCTATTTATTGTTTGATACGACCATTAAAAGGTCTAATGCCTTTAAGCATTTAGCTTTTAGATGTTTAAGATGAGGAATAAAAGAAAGTTTACCGTCAAAAGTGAGACCAAGAAACTTGGCTTCAGGAACGACTTTGATTGGAGTTTAATCCAGAAAAAGTTCTGGATCTTGGTGCATTTTGTGCATAATGCAAAAAGCACACAAGATGTTTTGGCTTTGGAAAATTTGAAGCCGTTTTCCAACGACCATTTGTGTATTTTGTTGAGGCATAGCTGCAATTGGCGCTCGATTGATGGCATATTTTTGCCTCTGCAGGAAACTCCAAAATCGTCTACAAAAAGTGAACCATCTGTATGGTCATTTAAGACTTTAGCCAAGCTGTTGATTTTGATGCTAAATAATGTGACAGACAAAATGCTACCTTATGGGACACCCATTTCTTGATCAAAGAAATCAGAAAGGGTGGAACCCACGCGCACTTTAAATTGGCGGTCATGTAAAAAATTAGATATAAAATGAGGCATACGAACTCGCAAGCCAAATTTAATAAATATTTTAGGATGCCATGCTTCCATGTAGTGTCGTAAGCTTTTTCTAAATCGAAAAAGATAGAAACAGCATGTTGTTTGTTAATAAATGCATCATGAAAAATGATTCTAAACGAACAAGATGATCAGTGGCACTGCGTTGTTTGCAGAAACCACATTGAATATCAGTTAGTAATTTGTTAGTTCTCAAGTACCAAACTACACGATCATTGATCATCCGTTCCATAGTTTTACATACGCAACTTGTTAAGGCTATAGGATGGTAGTTGGAAGGGTCTGTATGATCCTTCCCAGGTTTTGGGATAGGCACAATAGTAGCATTGTGCCAACACGATGTAAATTCACCAGTTACCCAAATATGATTAAACACATGAAGTAGAACCTCAAGGCAAGGTTCCGGTAAATGTCTTAGAAGCTGATAATGGATTTCATCAGGGCCGGTTGCTGTATCATGAGCTTTAGAAAGTGCAGTTTTAAGCTCTGACAAGGAGAAGCGTTCATTATAATCTTCTCCATTGTCAGATTTGAAATTAAGTGGTCGTTTTCCCTGTACCTTTTGGTACTTTTGGAAAGCAGGGACATAGTTTGCAGATGAAGAATTTTTAGAGATTGTTTCAGCCAACTTATTGGCAATGTCAGATTTTGAGGTGAGAAGGTCATCATTGACCTTTAGATGTTTTATTGTAGATTTGGAACCTTTGCCTTTAATTCTACTAATCATATTCCAGACTTTGCTGATAGGTGTTCTGGAATTGATCTTAGAGACATAGCCTCTCCAAGATCGCGTTTTTGTTAGTTGACTGTGCGTCGAGCTCTAGCTCGTGCCTTGCGACAGTTATCCAAGTTAATTCTTGTAGGTCGTTTACTGAGCTTGCGTTCAGCTTTTTTACGTGCCTTAATGGCAGTATCACAGGTTTCATTAAACCATGGCTTGTGAATGCGTGGATATGGAGAGGTTTTAGGGATAGTTTCAGTTGCTATATCAATGAGACCTTTAGAAAAGGCCTCAACAGGATCAGTTGCATTAGCTATTTCATCAAATATGATACGATCACCACATAGGGCAGAATATGTTCCCCAATCAGCCTTGGAAAATTTCCAACGAGGATTGTGCTCCTCGGGAATAGCTGATGAGGGTTCTAATACAATTGGGAAGTGGTCGCTCCCACATGTATCCTCAAGGACTGACCATGAGAAGTCATGTAAAAGGGATGCATTGGTTACTGATAAATCTATAGCTGTATATGATCCTGTAGCAGGATGTAGATATGTGTTTGAACCATCATTGAATAGACATAAATCATTTTGGGTAAGGAAACTTTCGAGTATTTTACCCCTAGAATCTAGGGTATTACTACCCCAGAGGGGATTGTGACTGTTGAAGTCACCCATGATAATAAAAGGTTTAGGTAATTGGGTAACAATTTGATCAAGTTCTTTTATAGTAAGATCTTGAGATGATGGAATATATAAAGAACAGAGAGTTAAAGTTTTAAATAATGATAAGCATACAGCTGCAGCTTGTAATTGTGTTTTTAATGGAATTTCTCTGTGGAAAATTCCATCACGTACTAAAATTGATGCACCCCCTTCTGCCCTATCAGCAGAAGGGGAGAAAGAATTATAAAAAGTGAATGGTCTCATTGCAACTGTATCAGATTCTTTAAGATGAGTTTCTTGAAGGCAAATAGCTTGGGGATTGTATTGTTGGGCCAACAAGTCCAATTCATTAAAATTTACCCTAAAGCCTCGACAATTCCACTGGAGAATCGCCATGGATGCTAGGATAAAATAAAATATTAAAAGCCTCATGATGGAGGTTTTACAGGAGAAAGACGACGGTCCTTGGACCGAGCCCAGTGCCCCTTTTTGGGGGAGTTGTTAAGAGATGCTGTGTCTGATGCGTCCATAAGCACGTCATCAGACTAATGGTCAAGAGATCCATATTTGTTGTAGATCTCCACCGCACTCCTGTGGCCTTTTGGAGTGCGGTTTGCTGATTTGGATTTGGAATTTTTAGAATTTTGTTTTGAGGATGGTTTTGAATTTTTGTTTGAGGTATTTAAGATCCTTTCGCTTTGACAGGCTCTGTAAGGGACAGAAGAGGGAATGTCATGGTACCTATTGTGGAAGAAGTTGAATTGCGGAGTTTGTATTGAGTTGGGGGATCACTCACCCACTGAATGTCTGTCTGAGTTGATACAGAGCATTAAGTAGCAGTTGCTGATGATACTATGGTTGAGTATGAGGGTTTAGGACCCTCAAGAACCAGGCGTTTTGCTTCGGGGAAAGAGATATTCTGCGTGAATTTAAGTTTTGAGTATTTCAGATTCCTGTTGCCACCGTGGGCACTCCTTGGAGGAAGCCAAGTGTTCGCCAGCACAGTTGGCGCATTTCGGCAACTCCTTGCAGATGTTTGGATGGCTTTCATCGTCGAGTTTGCCACACTGTGGACAAACACGCTCATCAGCTTTGCAAGAGTTGCTTCCATGGCCAAACTTCTGGCACCGGTAGCAACGGAGGGGTTTAGGGATATATAGTTCCGTGGGGAGTTTGTAATACCCTGCATACACTGTTTTTGGAGCTTGAGGAGTTGAAAATGTTAAGAGAAAATGGTGCGCGTCTTGATGATGTTATCCTCCGTCTTTATAGTGAACCACTTGACAGCAGTCACTGCCTGGCTCTTCAGGTTGTCAAGGAGCTCCTGTTCGGATGAATCATCGAGACAACGATCCTTGTCCCGGATGATGGCTTTGCTGCTGTTTAGCGATGTGTGAGGAGTAACCTTAACAGATTTGTCAATAATGGCCTGCAAGGTTAGTAGAGATGATGCCTGTTGTTTTGATTTTACTTTCACAAGAAGTTATCCATTCCTTATCTTCTTTACACCCTTTTCAACACCGGCTAGACCTTGAATGGTCTTGGCGGTGGCGAAAGGATTAAGACGGAGAGTTTTATCATCAGTGGTTGATATGACCAGAAATCGAGGAAAGGTGCTGGAATTTGAATTAGAAGTTGAAGTAGAAGATGAAGCTTTTAAGTTGGATGATTTTGAAATTTTAGTTGATTTTGATGATGTTGCCTCTTCCTCAGAAGAGGGACAATCATCCGTTGACAAATTTCGCTTGTTTTTAACTGAACGGGTCATGTTCGGTTGGTAAACATTTCGTCAACCTGGATCCCCACCCACCACGGAGCACCAACAAGGGCAATGCTGTATGTCAGCGGGTCTCCTGCTGACTGCACCGGGGATACCAGGATGATATACTCCACTAAAACGTTGCCAATGTTTCACTGGATTGGCCCATGGGCCACCACTATCTTGGAAGCCGAGTAAAGTTGATGAATGTGTGCAAGAGAGCACTAAGAAAGAGTGCAGAGAGTAGGGATAGTACATCAGGAAGGAAAGCATTGTGGAAAGGTGGTAAAGGTATGCAAGAGAGCCCCAAGAAAGTAAAGAAAATAATTGTAAAAAGAGGTAGCAGCGTAAGAAGAAGGATAGCAAGTATGTGCGCAACCAAGTGCTTGGCATGACCAGCCCATTGACCAGACCGGACCAATCTGGCCACCTGTCTAGATGAAGTCGGGGCCGAAGCAGTGTATTGGTCATTCTGCTACACACAACCCTCAACCCTCAACCACCAGGCATCCTTCCTCCACCCGTACAGGTCGCAGTCCACGGCAAACAGACTGCCCCCTTTTAGTCGCCTCTTACGACAAGCAGGAGGAACTGAGGGCCTATTCTAACCCGGGCACCCCACGGGGCCGTAGGACTTAGTATCTCCTACGTAGGAGATGTTATCTCCTACGTAGGACTTACTATCTCCTACGAAGGACTTACTATCTCCTACGTAGGAGATAGTATCTCCTACGTAGGAGATAGTTTGAGAGATTTTTATTTCATCGTGACACTAAAACGCTTCCGTACGAACTCCAATTTCTAGATATATTGATAAAAATGAGAAGGGACAAGTATTGTCACTGACATCTACCATAAACCTATGGATACAAAACGATATCTTCACTTTAAGAGTTCCCATGAACGTCGAACAAAGGTCAACCTCCCATACTCAATAGCACGAAGAATGTGTACTATAATTACGAATGAAGGTATAAGAAAACTACGGCTACAAGAATTAGAAGCTTCATTAATTGAGAGAGTTTACCCAAAGCTCTAAACATTGTGTCACTTAGAACATCAAAGAATAAACAACATGAAAAAGATACTGATTTGTGCAAACTTTTCAAATAAATGCAATTTGCAAAGTGTAAAAACAATGTTTGGATAAAAGATGTGGAACGTGTCCTCTCAAGGAGGGTTCATCAGTTACTTTTGAAAATGGCAAAGACTTCCATGTTAAGTGCAACAAGTCATGGAAATCGAAAAATGTGGTTTTTGTCATTTCTTGTGAAAAGTGTGATCTCACATACATCGGACAAACTAATAACCTTCAAGTGCACAGTGCACAAACAGCAAAGAAGAGATGAAAGTTTAAGACAGTTAAAAGTTAGCAAACACACATCTCAGTGTAGAAAAGGTGCATTCAAAATATTTCCTTTTTACGAAATATACAATAATGAAGGTCACATCACGACTCAGTTAGTAACAAAAGAACAGTATTTCACTTCAAAGTGTTCTCCCTCGTTAACCAGCAGTTAACACCATAATCCCTAATCCTATCACGGCCAATTGAGACCAATCAGATTATAGTGGGGAATAGTATATTGAAAGATATACGTTTTCAGTGTATTATCATAATTTGCTTATTTACTTATCCACGTTTAACACTACATACCGATTTCTCCAGTTGTGTCATACATGATTTCAAGGATTATACTTATTATTTCATATATGCAGTATTTGGTGTTTTTTTAGGATCTTTGTACCTTAAATTTTTTAAGTTTCTGAACTAACAATGGTCACAGATCACTATTTGCATTTATACATATGAAACTCCCCATGATAAAATATATTTCATGGGTTAAGTCTAACAACAGTTGCTTATTTTCTCAAATAAGAGCCCTACATTCATGTTAGGTCTATTGATTATGAAAATAGTTCAGTTACAACATGCTAACACAGATTTGCGTCAGTGATGTTACCTAGTAAAATTTTTAACTGATCCAAGAGTGAGCTATCTTTGATTAACTGAAATAATGATTTCTCCATTTCAGGCACTTCTTCTTGTAACTGATACATGTTGAATTAGTCGTGTCAACATGAAATAAAGCTCAGCAGAAATTTATGAAATGACTACACTTCACGAGTATGACTTTTCATTACCAGTGATGTTACTAAATGATCTGAAATGTATCATATCTTTATAACAAAACGGTAAGTTGCTTTCGTAAGCCTCAAACTCATGTTATTTTCACTTTTTGCTAAGGGAGTAATCATTGTTCATACTGAACTGTTTACTTGAAAGTTGTCAGTGATGTAACCGTCAGTGATGTTATCATTACATAAACAATACACAAGCTATACTACACATAGTCGTTTGTGTAATCATTTTAATCCGAAACCATATACATGTAGTAGTTTTTCGTCAATAAAAGTGACTCATCAGGGAAGAAACAGACGGTTTTTGTTCAGTGTTAGCGCCGTTTTTGTGCCTACTAATCTGTCTATTTCTCGTTATATGTCATTCTCTTTGCTTCTAATTGATGGCGTGATGCTTCGGAATTAGTGAATTCCTTGTTGAGAGAATATTGTTTTCTACATCTCGCAAGATGTATCCGTGATCGGCGTGTGGCTGCAGTCCTATGTGCCTCATACCGGAAGCAGCTATACAGTGTATAATGTATACAGACAGTTGGCTAGCTATATAATATATAATGTATACATACAGTTGGCTAGCTATATAGTATATAATATATACTTGCAGTTGGCTAGCTATATAGTATATAATGTATACATACAGTTGGCTAGCTATATAGTATATAATGTATACATACAGTTGGCTAGCAATACAGTATATAATGTATACATACAGTTGGTTAGCTATATAGTATATAATGTATACATACAGTTGGATAACTATATAGTATATAATGTATACATGCAGTTGGCTAGCTATATAGTATGTAATGTATACATGCAGTTGGATAGCTATATATTATAAAATGTATACATACAGTTGGCTAGCAATACAGTATATAATGTATACATACAGTTGGCTAGCTATATAGTATATAATGTATACATACAGTTGGCTAGCTTTATATTATATAATGTATATATACAGTTGGGTGGCAATACAGTATATAATGTAAACATACAGTTGGCTAGCTATATAGTATATAATGTATACATACAGTTGGCTAGCTATATATTATATAATGTATATATACAGTTGGCTGGCAATACAGTATATAATGTATACAGACAGTTGGCTAGCTATATATTATATAATGTATATATACAGTTGGGTGGCAATACAGTATATAATGTAAACATACAGTTGGTTAGCTATATAGTATATAATGTATACATACAGTTGGCTAGCTATATATTATATAATGTATATATACAGTTGGCTGGTAATACAGTATATAATGTAAACATACAGTTGGCTAGCAATACAGTATATAATGTATACATACAGTTGGCTAGCAATACAGTATATAATGTATACAGACAGTTGGCTAGCTGAATAGTATATAATGTATATATACAGTTGGCTAGCTAAATAGTATATAATGTATACAGACAGTTGGCTAGCTAAATAGTATATAATGTATACATACAGTTGGCTAGCTATATAGTATATAATGTATACAGACAGTTGGCTAGCTAAATAGTATATAATGTATACATACAGTTGGCTAGCTATACAGTATATAATGTATACATACAGTTGGCTAGCTAAATAGTATATAATGTATACAGACAGTTGGCTAGCTGAATAGTATATAATGTATACATACAGTTGGCTAGCTAAATAGTATATAATGTATACATACAGTTGGCTAGCTAAATAGTATATAATGTATACATACAGTTGGCTAGCTATATAGTATATAATGTATACAGACAGTTGGCTAGCTAAATAGTATATAATGTATACAGACAGTTGGCTAGCTAAATAGTATATAATGTATACATGCAGTTGGCTAGCTAAATAGTATATAATGTATACAGACAGTTGGCTAGCTATATAGTATATAATGTATACAGACAGTTGGCTAGCTAAATAGTATATAATGTATACAGACAGTTGGCTAGCTAAATAGTATATAATGTATACATGCAGTTGGCTAGCTAAATAGTATATAATGTATACAGACAGTTGGCTCTGGTTAGTTGGACGTGCGGTCCTCGAGTCCCAGTTCCACATTACCGATAACAACAATTAACAGAATCTGTGTTTGTCGAGACAACAGTCCCACACATTTTAATAACATGCACTAACTCACGCTTGCTTCCTCTAGGGTGGGTGAAACACTCAATACGTGCACGCCGCACTGTAATATGTACCCCATGGTGTAGGACACGTATTTACAACGACATCAGTATCTATGTCGAAACGACGCATGCATAGACTAAAGAAGTTGTATATCTATAAAACTGTTCTTCATTATTCGTCATACACTCAGTCTTACTATGGTTATTTTTTTTTTTACAATTTTTGCCATCTCATTATTTATTGTCGTGTCTGGAGCGATACTGTGGTGGAATATCTGTGTTTGTAGGTTTGGCAGATAGTTGACATTGTTATTTCACGACTAAAACTCTCCTTTGTCTAATGATTGATGAGTGGTAGAAATTCAGAATCTAATTTGTATTGGTATAACCAATGTGCAATCTCAAAATTGTAATCTCAGAAAATGACTCAATATCATGTCCAAGTTCTTGCAGAAATGTAGAAAATGTTAAATTCAGACATCATACACTATTTGATATACATCACATCAATTCATTCTTGATGAATTGATGTTTTGATAAAAATAGCTTTAATGACGGCAATATTTCAGATATATAAAATTAACTATATCAATTTTCCAATCGTAACAAACCAAAGAAATACTTTCTGTTCATAATAGGATGATAACCTTTCTACCCTTTCGTCTTCCGGTAAATAATTCCGAGACATGAGCCCAAACTCTGAAATAAAAATGTATTAAAATCTCTTTAGAATTTATATCAATGTTTCTTCTTAAGCTATAAACAATTCATATTCTACCCAACATTGTGTATAAAAGAATACTTGTATTCAATTATCAATTATCTCGCCAATAAAACATTATCAGAACAATGCTTTGTACAACTACATATGGTTTTTAACCCTGGTTTCCGACAATATGTAGTATTGTGCTTCCATTAGTTTCTTTTCATATCTTTTCATCAATGGTTTATGCGAATCATGCCCGTGCGATGTTTTAACACTTCCAGGGGACATTTTGTTGAGAGGGTCGACACATTAAGGCCTGAGGTTTGTGGATGGCCAAGATTATACCTTTTGACATTTAGGAAATTTACATTTAAACTTTGTTCAAAATAATGTGCCTGTCCCGTTGACCTATTTCTGATTCGTGCAAAACACGAAATAAGGAAAAAAAGTTTTATAAATAAACCCTTTACAGTATACATGCTATAGGATGGTTAAATACCGAGATTAGAATTGAGTAAGCTCTTTTGCTGGGAGAATGGGAGACATGATGATACGACCTTTAAGATAACTGATGCGCATTCCCTGAATTATTTGCCTTTATAATGATTGTAATCAGTGGCAAACACATGGCATGTTGAGCAGGCAAACTAAGAACAGTTGACATTTGTCCATGTCTGATATGATGTACATTTGAAGAGCAATACCGTGGAGACGGTAAACAAATACAACGAATCGTATTGATGATTTTCACAGCTTGCAATATATACATTATTATACGTACACCGATTGCAGTAGCTTTCAATTACTCTCCTTTACTTACAAATGAGCGGCTCAACATCACACATATTCCGGGCTTTTATCTCTGCTGGAGAAGTCAATCTGAAAAGGCCTCGGCGGTCTATAAATATAGCATTGTTGATTGCAGTTCACGGAGTTGGAGGCGGCCCACTTCAGCGCTGAAATAGCAGTTTTCACAGAATGTCGCCTCGGTGTTCAGTGGACGGACGGTGCGTGTGGTAACAACGTCAGATATGTTGCTCCTCTGGAAGTGCGTTCTGGACCTGGGAACTCGAGTGAATCGTTACTGCACGTGTAAGTTGATCTTTAAACTTTTATTGATTTCATTGATACTAGATTTGCTGTGATGTCCCATTATGGTATTGGCATTGTGATAAACCACCACGTCTTCATTGGTGAAGCAGCACATGCTAATTAGAAGGACTGTCATAATCAAACTTTAATTACACAAAACACTACTTCGATTTTGATAAATATATATAATACATATTCAACTTGAAATTACACACATTAATCCACTTTTTATCACAATAATCGCCATTGACTCCAAATAATTAGATTTTTGTTTTGCATATATATATACATGTATATCCGTTTCCCACTGCAACTGAATACCCGCGAGTTGAGGTAGGATTTCGAACCATCATCCCGGGAGAGAACTGTAATAAATCTTTGAAACTGAAAAATAGATAATTTGAAATATTGTCGTGATGGAATGGACAGTTTGAATAATGTTGTGGTAGAATGGACAATCTTAAATATTGTCGTGATAGAATGGACAGTTTGAAATATTGTGATAGAATGGACAGTTTGAAATATTTTGTGATAGAATGGACAGTTTGAAATATTGTCATGAGAGAATGGACAGTTTGAAATATTGTCTTGATAGAATGGACAGTTTGAAATATTGTCGTGATAGAATGTATAATTTGAACTATTGTTGTTAACGAATGGACAGTTTTAAATATTGTCGTGAAAGAATGGATAGTTTGAAATATTGTGATAGAATGGACAATTTGAAATATTGTCGTGATAGAATGGACAGTTTTAAATATTGTCGTGATAGAATGGACAGTTTTAAATATTGTCTTGATAGAATGGACAGTTTGAATAATGTCGTGATAGAATGGATAATTTGAAATATTGTCTTGATAGAATGGATAATTTGAAATATTGTTGTTAACGAATGGACAGTTTTAAATATTGTCGTGAAAGAATGGATAGTTTGAAATATTGTGATAGAATGGACAATTTGAAATATTGTCGTGATAGAATGAACAGTTTGAAATATTGTCATGATAGAATGGACAGTTTGAAATATTGTTGTTAAGGAATGGACAGTTTGAAAAGATTGCCGTTGTAGAAACGACAGTTTGAAATATTGTGATAGAATGGACAGTTTCAATACTGTTGTGATAGAATGGAAAGTTTGAAATTTGGTCATGATAAAATCGACAGTTTTAAATATTGTCGTGATAGAATGGACAGTTTTAAATGTTGTCGCTATAGAATGGACAGTTTGAAATGTTGTCCTTATAAAAGTGACAGTTTTAAATATTGTCGTGATAGAATTGACTACGAATTATGCACGATTTAAATATAAATATAAATATCATGTAATGTTTGAATAGCCAAGCATTTAACATTTAAATGTCATTCTTATATATCTTATTAGTAAGTATCAAGTATCGACAATATCACATGCATGTAAATGTGATCATCAATGGGTTTGGTGCTCACCCAAAACTAACCTGTTGAATATTGATCGTTGTCGAGTTAGAGATTTTCTAAATCACTTCATTGACCAAAATTAAAGATACACTCAGCAACATCATATTGACGAGAACTGTCTCACAGAAACTTATTATTAATTAAGCAGGTTCTTAATTTGTCAAAGGATCATGCAGGACAAGGAAGAAGATTACTTAACCAATGTAAACTACCGGGCAAAAGAAAGTATAACACTCACTTGTTTTCGATTAATTCAATATTTTAAAGAAATGAGATGCATTTGATGATGGCACGATACAATAACACCTTTCGGCAGTAGTTCGAATGACTTAATTGGTGATTGTTTTATTTTTTAACTAAAATATCATTATTTAAAGTAGACAGGGGTAAGAAATGAAATTTACACCAACATGACCCCTACCATGTTCAAAATGTTGTAAATGTGCGCAGGACGAAGCACATTTCTTGATTTTCACACAGAGTATGTGGTATATGTCGATGAACAGTTGTGTTTTATCCAAATTAATTTGGGGGAATTTAAAAAATTCAATTTAAAATTTTAATTTAAAACAATTCAAACTGCGTAGAGGTATTCTTTGACTGATTTAAAGTTTTGGACTAATTTCACAAACTAGTCCGTTTTGTAATACGACGTCGAAAACTCGAGATATTTGACTTTGAAAATTATACATATGAAAAAAACAACTGAGTGATATACTTTCTTTTTCCCGGTAGTTTATGAACTGCAGTGTGTCTGTCTGCTGTATATGTCCCTGGCTCTTCACCTTTTGTCATAACTACATTTTGGGATTATATCATCATTTACTATTAACGTATCTATGTATGATATCTACAATGTATGGAACCTGCAGCTACAGTGTATGAAATGCTGTACGTGTGTGTCTTCTATGCTTACAAAAAAGTGATTTATTGGCATCATGATAATTTTTAGACTTTACAAGAAGAGTCGTATGCACACATATCACTATCAGTGATCAATCAATAATTTGGCACATTTGAACCTACGGGAAGTGTAAAAGTTTGGGCGAATTTTGCTCTCCCATAAATATCATCAATCAGGAAAAAACTCCGAATTTTACTTATATGTAACTTAGAATAA
This sequence comes from Gibbula magus, assembly GCA_936450465.1. Taxonomy (NCBI): domain Eukaryota; kingdom Metazoa; phylum Mollusca; class Gastropoda; order Trochida; family Trochidae; genus Gibbula; species Gibbula magus. Next base: position 14,850,419 of record OW388306.1, read on the forward strand.
TGCCAGATATATACTATCAATTACATTTGTTTTAAAGTTCATAACAGGTCACCGTTGTCCTTATTCGATATTTGTGATGCACGTGAATAAAACACGGCATTAAGTAATATTACGCATTTTGAAAAGTTTCATCAACAGCGTTTGAAGTAATTTCACGCAGTGAAATGCGCTGACGCCGGCACAAAAGTTTTGTGAGTGAGTGAGTGATTATTGCTTAACGCCGCTTCGGCAGTATCGCAGCCATTTGCGGCGAGAAATTTAAGTTAATTGCCCAGTTTAAAAAATATTTGAAAAAGCAAGCGTGAAACGACACGAAGGTCGTAAAAACATCAGCGAATTATCACAAGATTGGTAAACGCGGATTTAGAAATGGTTAAAGATTAAGAGAATTAATTGAGAAATGGAAATATTAGGGTAAAATGTTTCCCTGATATGAGCAGTGTCCCAAGAGTTTTGTAGAGCATGTGGTGTTAAGGGAAACTCAGTAACATTTAACAGCGTTCCACGATCACAACCTCGTGACATTTCAAATGAGATAATTATTAACAGTAAAATTGTCACCATTCTTGTTGAAAGTCAAGATATGTAGCAGATTACGTTTTTAAGAAGAAGAAGAAGAAGAAGAAGAAGAAGAAGAAGAAGAAGAAGAGGCGAGATATGGTATAGTTACGTGTAGGTACTGGGGCAGATCCATCGTCACATGACATTACGTATGCTGTCATCAACGAAACATTAAGATGAGGCAGCACTGTAATCATATTACTTCGTGGTATATATCCTTTATAATATCAGTATGCGGATATACATAAGAGAATGCCATGAACAAAATTGCTTGCTATGAGATAAAAGCACTACACATTGTGAGGCTATTAAACCGATACAGCACCCCTTCAATGGAACCTCTGTGTTCCCTCCTAAAAAAATTTACATGCTGCCAATAATCTATGAGAATGTCATTGAGCGTATACTGTATTGATAAGCCCAAATCTACATACAATGTGGTACAAGCCATACTCATAAGGATAATTAACCGATGCCTAAAAACGTAACTCTCAACTTGGGTGGATAAAAGGCCATTGAAAGCAGATGACTGTACTTCAGTTCAATAATGCCGCGGTTGAGTGACAATCAGAGGGAGAGAGCTATTGGGATGCTCTAGATGGGTGCAACACAGAGAGAAGTTGATGGTCAGTCCATCGATGATAAACCGACTGCACCATCGTTTCCATCAGACTGTCAGTGTTCGCGACCGACCACGTCCTGGTCAACTTCCGGAAACGACCCCACGTCAAGACAGGCAGATACGGCGTAATCACCAGCGCAAAAGGTTTCTGTCTGCAACCACGACTGCACGCAACACAATAGGGCGAAATGGAAGGCCGATCAACGCCATGACAGTGATTCGTCGACTTCGAACAACAGGCCTAAGGAGTCGACGTCCTTATAACTGTAACATCATGACCAAGCGTCACCGTGCAGCAAGACTCCAGTTCGCATTACAACTACGCCTACAACAACCCCGGTTCTTCCAGCGTTGGATATTCTCGGACGAATCCAGGTTTTGTGTGTCCTTTGCAGATGACAGACAACGTGTTTACAGGCGTCGAAATGAACGGTTTCAAGACGCTTGTTTACGAGAACAGGATCGATTCGGGTGTGGAAGTGTGATGGTGTGGGGGCGATTAACAATGGGTTTAGGAGTGACCTTATCGTTGTCCAAAGTGCACTGACGGCACAGCGCTTTGATGACCTGGTTTTGAGGCCAGTTCTGATTCCACTTTTACACCGCCACAGACGTCAACGGTTACCGTTGTTGTTTCAACATGACAATGCTCGACCCCACACTGCCATATTGACACATAACTTTCTACAGCAAGCAGGAGTGAATGTTGTCTACTGGCCTGCTGTCTCTCCAGATCTCAATCCCATCGAGCATCTATGGGATTAACTTGGCCGTCGAATCCGTCAACGTCAACCGCCACCACGTGACGTTCATGGTCTGACCATAGCCTTGCAAGAGGAGTGGAGGAACATTGCTCAAGCATTCGTTCGACGTCTGTGCCAGTCGATGCCACGCCGTGTGCGTGCTTGTGCTAATGCACAGGGAGGTCACAATAGACCGCATGCTGACAAAGATGAAGTGACAGTCTCCATTTGACACGTTTTCAACGTGCAAATGACAATGAATTGAATATGAAATAAATTCATCTTGACCTTATGTTTTGTCCTCTTATAAGGTCTTTTTAAAGTCGGTGTTGCGTTTTCAAAGTGTTTCAGTATATCTTTAGATAATCGTGGAAAGTACTCATGGGCTGCCGATAATAAATATATTGGTTTTTAATAGCTTTTCTTATGTTTGGACAAACCAAGATGTTGCACAGGACGAAAAGTGGTGGAATCCGCTTTCCGGACCCTTCCGGATTCTCCCAAAACCTGGCGGATCCTGAGGAATCCCGGAAGAATTCGGAAGAAAGCGGATTCCACCATTTTTTGTCCTGAGTTGGTGACAAACATGTATTTCTGGCAATGTTTAAGCAACGTATAAAAGACATTTTCTCCAGAAGTGATCTGAATACATTTATTCACCCACCTTCCTCAGCCATTACTCTTATTGTAAATCTGTTTTGGGGCCAGAAAAATCAGTGTCCTTAATAATGAATCACTTGAGAAGTTTCTGTAAATATAGAATATCTCTACATGCCTTAAAAATTCAATGTTTTGAGGAAAGTTAATAATACTCGGTGAATATAAGATTATGTTAATCTGTGAAGCCTTTTCCGAATGCAGGAATACGTTTCTGAAATGCCTTAATGTTAACCAACAAACGATGTACACTCTTCTAAATGCAAAACATGCTGATGTCATTTGAAATGTTGCCATATTTATAAAGCATTTGATGTATCTTATGAAATCTCATGCAAAATCGTCTTAAGGTCACGTGACCAAATTGCTGTAATGTAAATTCAACTGTAATATGGGCCACTGAGACTTACATGCTGAATAAAAATGTCTGTCTGTCTGTCTTTTCGTTCGACATTGAGAGAATATGGATGAAGATACAATACTTACACTCAATGTTACCTCACGATATATCGAAACGCTTTGCATTTACATTTTTAAACCATACAGCCAACCATTGGTTAAAAGCGGTAAGTTGTTATTCCCGCCGCTCGTTTAGCGAGTCGGGGTGGAGGGTATCTCAAGAACTGAATTTCTTGTTATATAATATTATACATAGCCCAGTTTTGGTGAACTTGACATTATTTAAGTAGTGTTACTTTGCGGCGGAGGACCATGCCTTCACCGTAGTGACACATGCTTGTTCTATGGATTATAAAACGCTTTGTGTCCCACTGTGAGGTAGACCCGAATGCTACGCTCACAAAAATATACATAAATGTAACCAATGGCTAAATAATACTCCTAAATCAATAAAAAGAGTTCTAAAACGAATGCACATGGTTCTGTTAAGCCATGCGATGCTATTTCCTTTCGGGCGGCCATTTTAAGGTGGTCACATCGAAATTGTCGCTCCAGGGTAGTAATCTGGCTGATGTAGCTATACATATATATATATATATAAAGACACAGAGAGAGAATGGTCAACCATATTGCTGTCTGAAATTTTAAAATCGTACTGGACCAATAAATCTACCTACCTAACATTGGAGAGTTCCACACAATTGTCCTTTATAAGTCGCACCCTTTTCTTCGGATTACCGTGTAATGAGAAGTTCTACTCTCTAACGTAACGATATATTGTATACATATTGTAAGAATACATGGAAAATCTGAGAAAAATAGTGTGCAAAAAAGAGCTACAGCGTCTTTGAGAGTTCAAACAGAACATTACACTGTGCGTTTTATGGATTTTGTTTAAGCCTCCGATAACGCCTGGTGAGTTGATCTATGGCATAAAGTGTTAAACAATGTATAATGTTGATGAAAAAACTTAGTAAGAAATATGTACAGCAAAAGCAACTCATGATATTCACTCTGAATATTTCTTTCCCCATTGACATTCTCAATTTTCATTAATAATTTGGATGATTTCTTCAGTCAGCAAGGCTTTGCACAAGATAGCTGCGATGATTATTACATTAAATATATTATTACCTACGTGGTATTTCGTAAAATGGTTTCATAATAATCTGTTATCACCCATATGTGTCACACCACCTTCAAATAATTTAACTTTGACACTGCTTATAGTACTTTATTCATTCATGAAACGAACGTGATTGTATTGATGAAATTACAAGTAATTTACGACAAAACTTATGATTAATATTTATCTCATTCTTCAGTTAATTCATGCAATCGTATTCATCGCAATGACTGATTTAATGGAATAATCAACAAATACATCATGACTAGAGCTAAATGAAGCACAAAGTTGATAATGCAGCAAGAGTTTGTGTTCTATGTCTCACCGTCGGGATTGACATTGCAACAAAACGGTATTCTCACTCTCTCGGTGAAAACAACGTGTTCGCAAGGGTACACAATGACTTTATTCTCACAAGACAAAATATCAATGAAAACCACCCAAACGGCGATGTTAATCTAAAACTTACATTTACGTCAAAGTATTATGAACTTGTTACGCTTATCTTGGAATTAATTTTCACATGAATAAAATAATGGTTTCTGTCAGAAAAGATATTGTAATCGGCGCAAAAAAGATATGTTCTCACTTCTTAGGAGATCACTCATTGTTAATGTATCTGTAGCCTCACTTCCTAACGCTTTTGGCGCAATTATTCTACCAATCGTAACATAAGGCTCTGAAGTATGGGGAAATGAAAACCTAGACATTTTTTAAAGATTTCATTTAACGGTTTTTTTCTGGAGTTCTAGCTGCAGGTTTAAGACTATAAACACCCAACTTTGTGCTTGAGGATCATCTTAAAGGGGCAGTAGCACGTTTTTTGCAAATTTCCCATTTATAATGATAGTTTATGTCATTTATATTTACTTGAGAGGGTAAAATATCTTATTACACAAACCAATTATCCGCAGTGGTAATAAAGATGTTGCGTATAAAGCAAAAATTGCATGGCGGCCATTTTATTGTGAACGCAATTTATTATTTTGAATGACAAAAATGATTCTCATGGTTTTACGGAACTATGTACACTCATTTTTTAACTTCAATTTCCGAAGAGAGAAGGGAGTGAGTGAGTGAGTTATTGTTTAACGCCGCTTCGGCAGTATTGCAGCCATTAGCGGTGAGATATTTAATTTATTTGCCTAATTTAAAAAAGAAAATTGCAATTGAAAAACAAAACACGGCACGAAGGCCGTAAAAACATCAGCGTATTCGAAGAGAGAAGGGTCTTTTACTATTAGTGACATTATTTTTCAAATACATTTCATCAACTTATTTCAGCGAAAAAACGTGCTACTGCCCCTTTAAAAGTTGTGTTGCTGTACAAACGATTAATATTTGAAGGGGTGCATTCAAGAAGGGCACATGTTTTATGTATATAATATAGCACATGTGCCCTTCTTTATTCAATTAGCCATATTGTAATACCGTGAGTGAGTGAGTGAGTGAGTGAGTGGGTGGTAGGGTGGGTGAGTCAGGTTGGTTCGTCCGTTCGTTCATTCGTTCGTTCGGTCGTTCGTCCATATTTTTCTGACAAATGAAAACAATATGTAAAGTGATCTTCACATGCTATATATCTTATGTCAACTGCTAAAGGTGCTGAAGCAATTTTTTTGCATTTATAGTTTCTCTCATTTGCCATTTATAATTTAAGTTGCTACAATATATTAGTACGTTAATGGGTTTAACATCTCAATACACGACCCAATATACTCGAAAACAGCTATCCGTATTCGAAGAAAATGGTGCGTCGACGTATAAAGCGACAATGGTATGGAGCTTTTCAGTGTGAGATGATCATTTGTTGGTCTCATGATAATTTGAGAGTTCAGAAAGCAAGATGGTTCAACATTCAAGTATTCTACCATATTTAAAACTTTACTCTGAGACTTAAGGTATCGCTATATCAGTCAGATCACTTTAATGTGAAAGTTCTAGTGTCACCGCACAGTGTCTATCACACCCTACATGACACACTTCTCGATTCCAGGGTTACCGCACAGTGTCTATCACACCTAATACGACACACTTCTCCATTCTAGGGTCGCCGCACAGTGTCTATAACACCTTACACGACACACTAAACGATTCTAGGGTCGCCGCACAGTGTCTATCACACCATACATGACACATCTCTCGATTCTAGGGTTACCACACCGTGTTAACCACACCATACATGACGTACTTCTCGATTCTAGGGTCGCCGCAAATTGTCTATCACACCTTACACGACACATCTCTTGATTCTAGGGTCGTTGCACAGTGTCTATCACACCTTACACGAAACATCTCTCGATTCTAGGGTCGCCACACAGTGTCTCTCACACCTTACATGGCACATCTCTCGGTTCTAGGGTCGCCGCTAAGTGTCTATCACACCTTACACGACACATCTCTCGATTCTAGGGTCGCCGCACAGTGTCTATCACACTTTACACGACACGTCTCTCGATTCTAGGGTCTTCGCACAGTGTCTATCACACCTTACACGACACATCTCTCGATTCTAGTGTCACCGCACAGTGTCTATCACACCTTACATGGCATATCTCTCGATTCAACAGTCGCCGCACAGTGTCTATCACACCTTACATGGCACATCTCTCGATTCTAGGGTCGCCACACAGTGTCTATCACACCTTACACGACACACTTTTCGATTCTAGGGTCGCCGCACAGTGTCTATCACACCTTACATGGCACATCTCTCGATTCTAGGGTCGCCACACAGTGTCTATCACACCTTACACGACACATCTCTCGATTCTAGGGTCGCCGCACAGTGTCTATCACACCATACATGACACATCTCTCGATTCTAGGGTTACCACACCGTGTTAACCACACCATACATGACGTACTTCTCGATTCTAGGGTCGCCGCAAATTGTCTATCACACCTTACACGACACATCTCTTGATTCTAGGGTCGTTGCACAGTGTCTATCACACCTTACACGAAACATCTCTCGATTCTAGGGTCGCCACACAGTGTCTCTCACACCTTACATGGCACATCTCTCGGTTCTAGGGTCGCCGCTAAGTGTCTATCACACCTTACACGACACATCTCTCGATTCTAGGGTCGCCGCACAGTGTCTATCACACTTTACACGACACGTCTCTCGATTCTAGGGTCTTCGCACAGTGTCTATCACACCTTACACGACACATCTCTCGATTCTAGTGTCACCGCACAGTGTCTATCACACCTTACATGGCATATCTCTCGATTCAACAGTCGCCGCACAGTGTCTATCACACCTTACATGGCACATCTCTCGATTCTAGGGTCGCCACACAGTGTCTATCACACCTTACACGACACACTTTTCGATTCTAGGGTCGCCGCACAGTGTCTATCACACCTTACATGGCACATCTCTCGATTCTAGGGTCGCCACACAGTGTCTATCACACCTTACACGACACACTTGACGATTCTAGGGTCGCCGCAAAGTGTCTATCACACCCTACATGACACACTTCACGATTCTAGGGTCGCCACACAGTGTCTATCACATCATACATGACGTACTTCTCGATTCTAGGGTTGCCGCACAGTGTCTATCACACCTTACATGACACATCTCTCGATTCCAGGGCCGCCACACAGTGTCTATCACACTATACACGAAACACTTTTCGATTCTAAGGTCGCCGCACAGTGTCTATCACACCAAATCAGAAAGGGTGGAACCCACGCGCACTTTAAATTGGCGGTCATGTAAAAAATTAGATATAAAATGAGGCATATGACCTCGCAAGCCAAATTCAAATAAATCTTTTAGGATGCCATGCTTCCATGTAGTGTCGTAAGCTTTTTCTAAATCGAAAAAGATAGACACGGCATGTTGTTTGTTAATAAATGCATCACAAATAAATGATTCTAAACGAACAAGATGATCAGTGGTACTGCGTTGTTTGCGGAAACCACATTGAATATCAGTTAGTAATTTATTAGTTTCCAAGTACCAAACTAGACGCTCATTGATCATCCGTTCCATAGTTTTACATACGCAACTTGTTAAGGCTATAGGACGGTAGTTGGAAGGGTCTGTATGATTCTTCCCAGGTTTTGGGATAGGCACAATAGTAGCATTGTGCCAACAAGATGGAAATTCACCTGTTTCCCATATATGATTAAATACCTGAAGTAGAACCTCCTGGCAAGGTTCCGGTAAATGTTTTAGAAGTTGATAATTGATTTCATCAGGGCCAGTTGCTGTATCATGAGCTTTAGAAAGTGCAGTTTTTTGCTCTGACAAGGAGAAGTGTTCATTATAATTTTCTCCATTGTCAGATTTAAAATTAAGTGGTCGTTTTTCCTGTACCGTTTGGTACTTTTGGAAAGCAGGGACATAATTTGCAGATGAGGAATTTTTAGAGATTGTTTCAGCCAACTTATTGGCAATGTCAGATTTTGATGTGAGAAGGTCATCATTGACCTTAAGGTGTTGTATTGTAGATTTAGAACCTTTGCCTTTAATTCTACTAATCATATTCCAGACTTTGCTGATAGGTGTTCTGGAATTGATCTTAGAGACATAGCCTCTCCAAGATTCGCGTTTTTGTTGGTTGACTATGCGTCGAACTTTGCGTGCCTTAATGGCAGTATCACAGGTTTCATTAAACCATGGCTTGTGAATACGTGGATTTGCCGAGGTTTTAGGGATAGTTTCAGTTGCTATATCAATGAGACCTTTAGAAAAGGCCTCAACAGGATCAGTTGCATTAATTATTTCATCAAATATAATACGATCACGGCATTGGGCAGAAAATGTACCCCAATCCGCCTTGGAAAATTTCCAACGAGGATTGTGCTCCTCGGGAATAGGTGATGAGGGTTCTAATACAATGGGGAAGTGGTCACCTCCACATGTATCCTCATGGACTGACCATGAAAAGTTATGTAAAAGGGATGCATCAGTTACTGATAAATCTATAGCTGTAAAAGATCCTGTAGCAGGATGTAGATATGTGTTTGTGCCATCATTAAAAAGACACAAGTCATTTTGATTGAGGAACCTTTCGAGTCTTTTACCCCTAGTATCTAGAGTATTACTACCCCAGAGGGGAGTGTGACCGTTGAAGTCACCCATGATAATACAAGGTTTAGGTAATTGGGTAACAAGTTGATCAAGATCTTTTATAATTAGATTTTGAGATGGTGGAATATATATAGAACAGAGAGTTAAAGTTTTAAATAATGATAAGCTGACAGCAACAGCTTGTAATTTTGTTTTTAATGGAATTACTCTGTGGATAATTCCATTACGTACTAAAATTGATGCACCCCCCTTAGCCCTATCAGCAGAAGGGGATAACGAATTATAAAAAGTGAATGGTCTCATTGCAACTTTATCAGATTCTTTAAGATGAGTTTCTTGAAGGCAAATAGCTAAGGGATTGTATTGTTGGGCCAACAAGCCCAATTCATTAAAATTGACCTTAAAGCCTCGACAATTCCACTGGAGAATCGTCATAGATGCGAGGATAAAATATAATATTAAAAGCCTCATGGCGGATGTTTTACCGGGTAGAAGGGACTGTCATTTGACCGATCCCTTTGCCCCTTTTTGGGCGAGTTGTTAAGAGACGCTGTGTCTGATGCGTCCATAAGGACGTCATCAGACTCAAGGTCAAGAGATCCATACTTGTTGAAGACCTCTACCGCATTCCTTAGGCCTTTGGGATGCTGTTTTGGATTTAGAAATTTTGGCAGTATGTTTTGAGGTTGAATGTTTTGGATTTTTGGATGCAGTTGGAGGTATTTTAGATCCTGTCGGCTTGATAGGCTCTGTAAGGGACAGAAGAGTGAATGTCATGGTACCTATTGTGGAAGAAGTTGAATTGCGGAGTTTGTATTGAGTTGGGGGATCACTCACCCACTGAATATGTCTGTCTGGGTTGATACAGAGCATTTAGTGGCAGTTGCTGATGATACTATGGTTGAGTATGAGGGTTTAGGACCCTCAAGAACGAGGCGTTTTGCTTCCGGAAAGAGATATTCTGCGTGAATTTAAGTTTTAGTATTTTAGACTCCTGTTGCCACCGTGGGCACTCCTTTGAGGAAGCCAGGTGTTCACCAGCACAGTTGGAGCATTTCGGCAACTCCTTGCATTTGTCTGGATGGCTTTCATCGTCGGGTTTGCCACACTGTGGACAAACTCGCTCATCCGCTTTGCAGGACTTTTTTCCATGGCCAAACTTCTGGCACCGGTAGCAACGTAGAGGGTTAGGGATATACAGTTCCGTGGGGAGTTTGTAATACCCTGCATACACAGTTTTTGGAGCTTGTGGAGTTGAAAATGTCAGGAGATAGGTGCGCGTCTTGATGATGTTGTCCTCCTTCTTGATAGTGAAGCGCTTGACAGCAGTCACTGCCTGGCTCTTCAGGTTATCAAGGAGCTCTTGGTCAGAGGAATCATCGAGACAGCGTTCCTTATCCCGGATAATGGCTTTGCTGCTGTTTAGTGATGTATGAGGAGAAACCTTAACAGGTTTGTCAATAATTTTCTGCAAGGTGAGAAGTGATGTTGCCTGTTGTTTTGGTCTTACTTCCACAAGAAGGTACCCATTCCGTATCTTCTTGACATCCTTTACATCACCAGCTAGACCTTGAATGGTATTGGCGGTGGCGAAAGGATTGTAGCGGTATGCTAATCCTCGGGGAGTTACCTCCCTTGCACTGTAGTCTCAATATGTAGTATTAAACATGTCCGACCAACACAGACGTCTCTGTATTCAATGAGCCAGTTCGAGCTTAACAGAACGTTACATGGTGTCAGAAGAGGGATGAAAAAACAGTCAAAGGACTCACTCTACATATCTACTGGTATTTGCAGTCGACAAATTACTAGTTTGTGATCAAAATTTAAATACATGCCTTGTCAGCAACGCACGTGGTTTCGACGTAAGTCCCCCAGTTTTCGAGCAGGGATGAATGTGCCATTGTGACTTGAAATTTGACTTTTCCAAATAAATTTTGCTGCACAAATCATTTATACAGTGAACTCTAACTGTCATGAATTGTGTTTAATAACTTTGATATCCACAAAGTGAAAATTCCAGCAAAACTACGTTCGAATTGAAAATCTAGACTTGCCGAGGCTCTATTAAAAATGAACTTTTTCTACGGTGTTCACTAAAAAGTCATTATCATGGCTGACGTTGAGGAAACAAACAAAAGAATTGTTTATATGCCTTCTGCAATTCCTCTACCACCAAAATTGGACCTAAAAGGGAATTTAGCTTCAAATTGGAAAAGATTCAAGCGTGGATGGAATAATTATGAAATTGCTCAAAGACTTGATTCAGAACAGCCCAAATTTAGAACAGCAACACTCTTCACAGCTATAGGACCTGATGCTCTTGAACTGTTCGATGGTTTTCATTTTGCAAATGAAGATGACAAAAATGACATTGCTAGAGTTCTAGAAAAATTTGAAACATTTTGTGTTGGTTCGACAAATGAGACATATGAGCGTTATATCTTCAACAAACGTGATCAGGAAAGTGGTGAATCAATCGACACGTATGTAGCAGCTCTACGTTCTCTTGCAAAATCATGCAATTATGGTGCACTATCAGAATCACTGATAAAAGACAGAATTGTCATTGGAATCATGGACAATGGTATCAGAAAGAAACTGTTACAAATTACAGACTTAACTTTAGAAAAGTGCATTACTGTGTGTAGGGCTTGTGAGACAACAGATCATCAACTGAAGTCTATGAAAACTGAACAGGTGTCATCCTTCAGTGGAAGCAGACATGGAAAGAAAACCTATTCAAGCAAGAATGGAAGAATGGACAGGGAACAGACTAGACCAAAACAGCAATTCAACACAGTAGAATGCAAGTATTGTGGAAGATCTCATGCTAGAGATAGAGACCAGTGTCCTGCATTTAGGAAAAAGTGTACATTCTGTCAAGGCATGAACCATTTCGAGAACAAGTGTACACGAAAGAAGAATAAACCCAGACAGAAAGGAAGCAGAAGACAAAGGGTCAGTGCTGTTGAAGATTTTTCATCTGATTCAGAGAGTGAACCTGATGACTATGTCTTGAGTCTAGGAGAATCCATATTGTCTGTTGAAAGTAACCCCCCAAAGAAACTGTTTGCACACATGACAATCAACAATGAACGGGTGAAGTTTCAACTTGATTGCGCAGCTACAGTCAATGCCATGTCTATCGCCTTATACAGGACAATCTTCAATGACACAGATGAAGAATTTGACCCCTATGACACCCCACTAGTGATGTACAACAATTCTGAAATGACAACTATCGGGAAAACCAGGATTTCAGTTATCAATCCAAAGAATGGTGAGAAGCACAAACTTGACTTTATTCTCGTGAAGGATGAAGTTAGACCGGTCCTGGGTGCACAAGCAGTTCAGAAGATGAAGCTGACTACTGTCAATACCGACAACATCCTGTCAATATCAAGTGACACTCTAATTGATGAATTCTCAGATGTCTTCAATGGAGAAGGAAAGCTAGAAGGGTCACTCGAACTGAAGATAGATACAAACGTCTCAGCAGTGAAGATCCCTTTGCGAAAAACTCCAATAGCGATCAAGCCAAAGCTCAAGACTGAACTGAATAGATTGGAGAAGCTTGGAGTGATACAGAAAGTTGATGTACCGAGTGAGTGGATCTCATCTATGGTGGTGGTCATGAAAAGTAATGGACGTCTTCGTGTCTGTTTAGCCCACAGCCTCTCAACAAAGCGTTGAAGAGAAATCACTACTCAATGTCAACGATCGATGATGTGTTGCCTGAACTTTCAAATGCAAAACTGTTTACAGTGGTGGATGTCAAAAATGGATTTTGGCACGTGTCCCTGGACGAAAAAAGCAGTTATCTAACGACATTTGATACCCCATGGGGAAGGTTTAGGTGGAATCGGATGCCCTTTGGTATCTCACCTGCCCCAGAGGAATTTCAACGAAGACTCGATGAAGCACTGGAAGGACTTCATGGAGCGAAAGCGATACATGATGACATCATCATCTATGGATCAGGCAGCAGTATGGATGAAGCAAGAAGAGATCACGATTCGAATCTCAGAGCTCTCTTTCAAAGATGTCGATCAAAGGGCATCAAACTGAACTTCCAGAAAATGAAACTCAGAAGAACTGAAGTCAACTATCTAGGACATATCATCTAATCAGATGGTCTGAAGGTTGATCCCTCCAAAGTTGAAGCAATCTTGAAAATGCCAAAACCAACTGACAAGCAAGGAATACAACGTCTACTGGGCCTCACCAACTTCGTGCAGAGGTTTGCTCCACAGCTGTCGGATGCAAGTGCACCTTTCAGAGAACTGCTCAAATCCGGTGTCGTCTTTCGTTGGAATGATGAGATTCACACAGAAGCATTCAATGAAGTGAAAAGAATTCTGTCAAGGCAGCCAGTTCTGAAGTACTTCAATCCAAAAGCTGATACTGTCCTACAGTGTGATGCGTCAGAGAAAGGGCTAGGAGCGTGTCTCATGCAGAATGATCACCCTATCATGTATGCATCGCGAGCACTGACAGAGACTGAAACCAACTACGCACAAATTGAGAAGGAACTCCTTGCCATTGTTTTCGGGATGGAGAAGTTTGACAGATATGTGTATGGGAGACATGTGAAGATCGAGTCAGATCACAAGCCGTTAGAGACCATCTTGAAGAAGAGTCTACTCAACGCTCCAAAACGCTTGCAACGGATGATGCTTCGTTTGCAACGATATGACTTTGAAGTGACCTACAAGAAGGGTACCTTGATGGTCATGGCAGATACTCTCAGTCGCGCCTTCCTACCTCAAAGGTCGACACAGCAGCATGATGATGCTCAGAGTATCATGATGGTAGACGATCGATCTCCAGCGGAAGTGGATGTTGAATCAATCAACATGGTGACCTATATTCCAATATCGTCAGAAACATTCAATCAAATCACGAAAGTTTCATCTGAAGATTCAGAGATCATCGCAGTGGCTGCAGTCATCAAAGATGGATGGCCGGACAGTAGATCCACGCTATCACCTGTGGTACAGCCGTACTTCAACTACAGAGATGAACTGTCAGTCCAGAACAGTGTTGTCTTCAAAGGCGAACGTGTAGTGGTTCCAAAGGCTGAACGTCAAAATATCATGGCCAAACTACACTCCAGCCATTGTGGAGTTCAGAGTTCTCTCAGAAGAGCTAGAGAAGCTGTGTTCTGGCCAAATATGAACAGAGACTTGAGTGAATACATCAGCAGGTGTCAAATCTGTTCGTGCTACAACGATGAGCAACAGAAGGAACCACTGGAAAGTCACAGTCCGCCAAGCCGTCCGTGGGAGAAAGTAGGTGTCGACCTCTTTGACTTCGAGGGTAGATAGACTCCACGACAAGACTGCAAAGACTGTCATCAAAAAGCTGAAGCAGCACTTTGCCAGGCATGGTATACCTGTTCAAGTCATGTCTGACGATGGACCACCTTTCGGATCCAAGGCCTTTGCAGCATTTGCAAAAACCTACGAGTTCCAACACCTTACAAGCTCTCCTCGATATCCACAGTCAAATGGAAAAGTTGAGAACTCTGTAAAAGTGGTCAAGAGACTCATGTTAAAAGCAAAGAAAGCTGGTACAGATCCATATCTGTCATTACTCGACTGGCGCAATACGCCATCAGAACAGATGGGAAGTTCTCCAGTTCAGCGGCTGTTCAGCAGAAGAACACGAACTTTGCTAACCCTGTCAGCTAAGCAGCTGACACCGAAGACAGTAAAATACGTCTCGAAGAAGCTCCAAACGAGACAGATGAAACAGAAGAAATTCTATGACAGGAACGCCAAAAGCCTTCCAGAGCTACGATCAGGCGAGACTGTCGTGATGAAGCCAGTGGGAGGAGAGAAGGAATGGAGAACTGCGAAGGTAACAGACAAAGTGGGAATCTGATCCTACACAGTTGAAACTGAGGAAGGAATGCAGTACCGGAGAAACCGAAAACATCTACGAGGTCCGAAGCAGATCAGGTTTCAACCACGCTCTTCAGATCCAGTTCCCGATCCAGTCCTGGCAGAGACAGAGAAAAGACCAGAACCTGAGAGTCAACCAATCTCAGAACTGTCTACAACTCGGGGCATACAGATGTGTCCTACCCAAACCAGAAGTGGCAGACAGGTGAAGCCACCACAGTACCTGAAAGACTATGTGACTGACTAAACATCAATCCAGATAGGTCGCAGTGTCTGAACCGATAAAAAAATGATGTCGTGACAAAGAAATCTAAATTCAAACTAATATCATTTAGTGTCTTTTATTTCAGAAGTATTTATGGACTCTCAACATGCTTTCAATTGATCCTACAAATGTTTTGAATATGCCATCAATTCCTACATAGTTAAGTTGTCAAGCTTTGTACATCTTAAAGAGGGGAGATGTAGCGGTATGCTAATTCTCGCGGAGTTACCTCCCTTGCACTGTAGTCTCAATATGTAGTATTAAACATGTCCGACCAACACTGACGTCTCTGTATTCAATGAGCCAGTTCGAGCTTAACAGAACGTTACAAGGATTAAGACGGAGAGGTTTATCATCAGAGGATGATATGACGAGAAATCGTTGAAAGGTGCTGGAATTTGAATTAGAAGTTGTAGTTGAAGGTTTTGGTTTGGATGATTTTTAAATTTTAGTAGATTTTGATGATGTTGCCTCTTCCTCAGAAGAGGGACAATCATCCGTTGACAAATTGTTCTTGTTTTTTGCTGAACAAGTCATGTTCGGTTGGTAAATATTCATCAACCTGGAACCCACCCACCACGGAGCACCAACAAGGGCAATGCTGTATGTCAGCGGGTGTCCTGCTGACAGCACCGGGGATACCAGGATGATATACTCCACTAAAACGTTGCCAATGTTTCACTGGATTGGCCCATGGGCAACCGCTATCTTGCAAGCCGAGTAAAGTTGATTAATGTGTGCAAGAGAGCACTAAGAAAGAGTGCAGAGAGTAGGGATAGTACATCAGGAAGGAAAGCATTGTGGAAAGGTGGTGAAGGTATGCAAGAGAGCACCAAGATAGTATAAGATAAAATAATTGTAAAGAGAGGTAGCAGCGTAAGAAGAAGGATAGCAAAGATGTACCAAGTGCTTGGCATGACCAGCCGATTGACCAGACCGGACCAATCTGGCCACCTGTCTAGATGAAGTCGGGGCCGAAGCAGTGTATTGGTCAGTGGTAGCATTCTGCTACACACAACCCTCAACCACCAGGCATCCTTCCTCCACCCGTACAGGTCGCAGTCCACGGCAAACAGACTGCCCCCTTTTAGTCGCCTCTTACGACAAACAGGAGGAACTGAGGGCCTATTCTAACCCGGGCACCACACGGGGGGCAATTTGATTAAACTGCTGTAAGTCTGGAACTATCTGTATACGTTGGAACCATGCTGCCTTTGATGTTCTAGTACTTGCTTATTTACGTGATGTTTCCAGTTCGTCGCTTTGCAGAATGTCCCAGTGTCTAAGAATGATTGCATGTAATCTTCGAGGTGGTACTGCTCCAAAATCTTCATTATGTCAGTTATAAATCCATATAAGGTCTCTACACAGTGGTGTTTGTACAATAATATCATTGACACCATAAGCTTTTTACTCAGGTAGTGATTAGGATTATTAAGGATCTGTCCCAGGAACAGAAGCTCCTTCGTATCCATATAAGACTCTGAATGGAATATGAATGGAATCCACTTTTAATAAATATAAATGAGCAAAAAGTACAAATTGCGTGATGTCATTTAATCAATCGTTGACATTTGTAAACCATAATGTCATTAAACCCTAAAGTTATGGTAAATGATGACACTGTCATCTTTCAATATTCCACGAATTTATATCCACTCCAGGGATGGCTATAATATCAGTTTTCTATTTAGCTTGTTTTGTTTAAGTCATTGGGTATAAGCCCGAGGCAAAAAGACCTTACTTACATAGAAAAACTAGGCGATATCTGAACACGCGGGATTTGTTTGCAAACTAGAAAGATACAATGCCATGTCCCTTTCGGCAAAATGTAGAGAAAAATAAAATAATTTCTCAAATCAAGACAATGATATATACGATATCCATGTGTTTTTTTTAGATATTGTAGTTGCTGAAGTTAGATGAATTCGAAAAACTAGTAGATGTGAGTTAGAACAGAAGTTAATTGATATGTTATTGTTATATGATATAAATGAGGGAAGTAACCCAAGTTTCAACGTTTGAAAAACTGGTTGCTTGGCTCATTCGTCTTGCTGATGAGCGGTATATTTTAATCTAACCGGCAATTATTGCGAGGGGTGGTTTTTTTCTATGTTTACTTCTTAACGTACCAAATGACCTATGTTAAATGGTTAGTACCACATCAAGATTCTTTTTGTACACGGGAATTGAGGCTCCTCACTGCCCTCAGTGAAGCATAAATTCGCGGTGACGATATTCAATGATAGATAAACAGTTTTAGGATTATCATGCGACTTATGAGATTTTGCGAAGGCAGTTCCTGTATATAACCTTTTTACATGTTTTGCATATTTATCAAATGTGGATACCACCTTAAACATATAGTAGTATTGTATATATAACACTATCTATTAAATTAACGTAAATTGCCATTGTGAGATTAAAAATTTGACCATCCGAAATATCTTGTCTTCTTCATCACATCAACTTTTAGAATACCTCTCCAACAGTTGATGTATTACGTTATTAGACTGAGCTTCTCCGTGTTAACATGTTCATGCGAGAAAAGGTTAAACACCCAGGACTTTTCACCAGCAAAGGTTGTCTGATACGAAAGAAGACAATGTGTCACTACAAGTAAGCATATTAGAGAATAACTGAGAAATGAAAGTGGTTGCTGTAATGTGAGTAATTCCAACTGGTCAAACTTCACTATCTGCATTTTGTCGAAAGTCACTAGTTACAATATGAACCTTCACATTAACAAATTTGGGGAACGATTTCGATAAAAGTGACTTAATGCCAAAATCTAGTCTGTTCGTGGCCATATCCAATATTCTTTAATCAACATATATTTATGGATGCCAATCTTGTTTTCTGTTTTCAGATTTGGTGTGGACGTGAAGGATAGATTAGAAGGAGCATCGACCCCTGCTACTTCTGACATGGTATGAGAGCATCGACCCCTGCTAGTTCTGACATGGTGTGAGTGAAGGATAGATTAGAAGGACCCCTGCTAGTTCTGACATGGTGTTAGAGCATCGACCCCTGCTAGTTCTGACATGGTGTGAGTGAAGGATAGATTAGAAGGACCCCTGCTAGTTCTGACATGGTGTGAGAGAATGATGAATATCCACCAGCATTCCATCTTCATTTGTGTACTCGGGGGAAATACATGAAGATAATTAGCTTGATGAAATAACCTAACGAAGAGCAGACCTCACGTTCACATATCTAACTTTCCCTGATATCATCAAAGGGAGTGTCCATGGTGCATAATTTACGTATTTCAATGTCATTACATCTGAACGTATTACGCCATATTTCTATATCGTGTGTTACATGTTAATACCGGTCGGCGTCATAAAGTATATTGGTAGGAACATTTGATTGTGCAATAGAAAACCAGTATCGAGAATGCCCTCCTTAACCATGCAGAATGTGACAGTTATTGAAATCAGTGTGAAGAGCATCGATGCTGTTTTGCATATCAATGATTCAGGGAGCAATGGCACGACGGAGGTACTGAAAGACCCTTGGTATTTAACGGTCCGCTACTTCCAAACAGCCGTTATCCCTCTGGTTTGTGTAGCCGGCTTCCTCGGAAACATACTTGCTGCCGGTGCCTTCTTGAGCAGCGCACTTAGAAACACTTCCTGTTGTTTGTTACTTGCAGCCAAATCTTTATCTGATGTTGGATTTCTCTTATCTGTGTTTATAGTTTGGTTAAATCGACTTGGCGTGCCAGCGTTTACAACGGTAGGAATATGTCAGAGTACTGTGTTCATGACGTATTTCAGTGCATTTCTGTCAGTGTGGTTTGTGGTCATGATCACGTTTGAGAATTTCATCCGTGTGTCATTCCCTGGCAGAGTGCTCCTGTGGTGTAGTGTAGCTCGTGCCAAAATAACCATTGCAATTCTGATGAGTCTGTCTCTCGGCATCTACTGCTTCAGCCTTTGGACAACCGGAACGAAATCCGTGGAAGGAGTTCGAAATTGTTTTGCTTTCGAGGAGTACGAAACGCTGGTGATGACGATGACCTACATCGACTCCATCATCACTCTGGCCATCCCCCTTGTTGCAATGGTGGCCCTGAACGCTGGGATCGCAGTAGGAGCTATCAAGGCACACAAGAGACGTAAACGACTCTTCCAGAACATCTCCAGAACATCGGCAAGAAAGAAGAGAGATTCCTCTTCCCCTGAAGTTAAAGTGTCCAAACTTCTCTTTGCAGTCTCCGTTATCTTCCTCATTCTCCACACGCCGGGTCACGTGATCCGGATCAAAATGATGTTATTGCAAACCCTGTACGGAGCTTCGCCAAGTGTGAATGACGTCATCCTTCACAGAGTATTTGAATTAATGTACTACCTGAATTTTTCAATCCATTGCCTTGTGTACCTTGTGTTTGGTGACAACTTCCGTGCTGTGTTTGTGGCCCTCTATTTGCCGTCGTGTCAACCGGACCAACAAAACAATACATTTACAACGTACGCTAAACGGGGATCAGAGGCAGAGGCAATTCTGAAGTAGAAGAAACAAACTGAAATGCCCAGACAATTGACCATCCCCGATACTCTACAGATTTTAGAAAACCGGCACAGAAAGGTCCAATATAGAATGCAATGGGCCATATAGCATGTGAGCAAGGGCAGAAGCTATCGCGTCTAATTTAAATAAATTCGTTTACATTTGTTCTATTATAGTTTTATCTATTTTCTGATATAGAATATTCACCATATTGTTTTAGCTACATGACCTTGGTCCGTTATATCGGACCCTTACAACAGACCTTGGCCATTATATAAACCAATATGACAAAACTTTTACATGTAAGTGTGTTTATTTGCTTTCATATTTTTGCATTGTTTGAATGTAACCCGGTAATGACACTCTGCTCTATCACTCTACACTCTATTGCCACTTGGGCAATATTGCAGCCATTAGATTAAATTAGATATTTAAAATAAAAGCAAAAGCATACAAGAACGACACGAAGGCCGTAAAAACACCAGCAACTTATCACAATTTGGTTAAAAGATGATATAGAATATATAAAAATTATAGTTTATCAAAAAGGTTAACTGCCTTTAAGAAGTCTAAAATTCTATGTTCACCGAAGTGACTTAAAATCTGAGAAATGGAAATATTAGGGTAAAAAGTTTCCCTGATATGTGCAGTGTCCCAAAACTCACACAAAATGTGTTTTACTGTGAGAGGACACTGGCAGGGTATACACGTCGGGGGATCTTTCCCCTTTAAAATATATGAGTGTGTTAAATGAGTGTGTCAAATACGACATCGTCGTAGGACACAAGCTTCCTGCAGGGTAAAAGAGGATAGAGATTTGTAGCCTAAATGAGGTTGTATAGAGTAAAGTTTGTTATACTGTTGTTGGTCCCAATGGTACTTCCAAGATTGTTTAAAATAAGGGAAATACGTTTTAGGTGAGGTGAGGTGAGTTGGGGTTTAACGCCGCTTTCAAGAGTAGTTCACTTATATCGCGGCTGCTAGTATTGCGACAGGGAGAAAGCCCGCAACGCCATGTGGCTAATTCAGTGTAGCATTGCACTCGAACCTTACTGCGTGTATAACAGTTCTCTACTTCAGGCGGGATTCGAACCCTGGACCTCTTGTTCTGAAGCCGAACACGCTAATCACTGCGCTATCCCGCCCCCAAATAAGTTTTAGGTTTAATGCTGATTTAGCTGCTGAATCAGCTTTGCTATTGCCTCTAATACCCACATGGCTAGGAAGCCAGCAAAAGACGATGCCGCACTGGAGACAGGTATTATGAAGTGATAATACATCCCGAATGATGGGGTGATCAGTTTTACAGTTTGTAATGGCCTGCAAGCAGGACAAAGAATCAGAAAAGATAATATAATTATTTGCAGTTGATTTTTTAATGTACCGAAGGGCTTTTTGGATTGCTTTAGCTTCTGTAGTGAAGATGCTACTGCCATTGTGCAGTCTGGAAGCACATGTTTTAGATGGAGTCACAGTTGCAGCAGCAACTGTGGGGCCATCCTTAGACCCGTCTGTATATATTTGTTTATAATCTGTGAAAAAATCACAGAGCTCATAGAAAGCCTGTTGATTTTTTTATATTTGGTTAAAGAGAGATTAACACGGGGCTTGACCAGCTGTCATGGTGGAGTGGCAAGCAAACCGTGCTCTGCTATTGTTGTTAGGTCGATATTCGAGTCTTCAACATGTTGATGAAGGTGGATACCGAGAGGAGGAATTGCTCTAGGTTTTTACTATTGATTCGATGGCTTCATGTTTTTGTTAGATTTTCACTGATGAAATACGGCGTTTATAGGTCAAAACAAAATCCTTATGTTCACTGAGTGAAATAACATGTTATTCTACTGTGTGAAATAACACTTTCAATCATATGACGTCATCGTAACAATAGGACGGCGTTAACAGATAACTGTGATACAGGCGATGAATGTTTCATTCATACTTTTATTAACCTCATTTCCGAAATATGCATAATTCGTTCAATCTTATAAACAGAACATTTTACATTTCTCGTTGAATATATCTCAGCTCATCTTCGCCAATCGTCAAAATATTAATTTCTTCTTCACTCGCCGAGATATACATGGTTCTCGACGAGAAATGTCAAATGTCCTCTGTTAATTCATACAAGGGATGTGTAAACATACTAACTATGTAATAGTAAAATAAACGTTGGATCATCTTACCCCGATAATATTCTAGTTTTCTTTATTAGTCAGGCAGAATGGTGATATGAGTGTGCACAAAGTACCAAACTTTGTACAAAGATAGCTAATGGTGTGGTGATTAAATTTGCTCTGAGGGCCAAATCAATTTCGATCCAAAATGGCCGCCAAATTCAAAATTGCCGACACTGTTAAAATGTATCTGCTTTTACATGTTTCTGCATACTTAAGTGATCCATTTATGCTATTTAATTGTTATTCCCGCTAGCTTAGAACACCAGAAATAAAATGGTTGATACTGTACATTAATAAATGCATTGTTTACGATGGCGAAAATATTCTTTAGAAAAGCCAAAATGTCGGCCAATGTGGTCACGTGTTTATACATCCAATTTGATTTTAAATCTGGCTTGTTGAGACTAAAAATACCATGACTGACAATTAATTGGTACCCCTGTTGTTGGCAATAGCAAACATAACCCAAAATGGCGGTCAATTTGTCACTGAAGGGTAGCCTCTTATAATCGAGAATTAAATTGGGGTATTCATAATCTTGTTGATATTCATTTAGGTTGGTATTCTTCAAATTAATTCAAGGGATCAAATTAATTTCATTCCAAGATTGCCACCACATTCAAAATGGCCGCCACTGTAAACTTTATCTCTTTTGGCATGTTTACGCATATTTAAATGATTCAATAAAGCAATTTATTGTTATTCTTTCTTATTTTGAAGATAATGGTATGTTCTATATTTTGCAAGGGATTGATTGATTTTTACAAGGGAGTTTCTTTATCTTGTTACTATTCGTTTAGGTTGGTATTCTAGGTGCCGTGGAGTGAGTTAGTGAGTTATTGTTTAACGCCGCTTCGGCAGTATCGCAGCCATTAGCGGCGAGAAATTTAGGATAATTGATTAATTTAAAAAATAATTGCAAAAGCAAAAATAACGACACAAAGGCCGTAAAAAAACACCAGGAAATTATCACAATTTGGTTAAAAACTGGTTAAGAATAGTTAAAATTTGCAATTTGTCGAAAAGATTTGTGCCGTGGAAAATGTCTTCAATATAATAGACATTAATTGACTGCACTCCCCATGTGACTATAAAGGGTCTGTTTAAAAACATTATTTTATATGACTGTTACTGGTATTTGCTCTTGGCCAACTTGAAAAATGGATCATCTCCAGTATTTCAGTTTGTGACACCAGTCTAACCAACATTCAACTTTCCTCCAGTATAAATGACCTCTCTGTTGCCGGGGATCAATGCGTCCGTATCGCAGAGCATATTGCCAAGACCTTCCACGTATGGAATACTAGTAGAATCAGACCATGTCTTTCTCAGCAGACATCCACTCTTTGTTTAAATGCAATGATATCCCAGATAGACTATATATATTGTTAAAGTCTCCATTTAAATGTCTCCAGTGTGCATCAATGATCAGGTTCAGCATGTCTGGAACATTGTGCCTGGTATCACAATCACATTACTCATGTCCAGACTTCCACTCACTGCCAGTAAAATACAAGACAACACTCTGTATCTACAATCAGTGCAGGATTAACACAGATCCAGGCCATCCCTCAGAACTACTTATGCCTTTTCGCTTACCATATCTCTTATAAGCAAGGACCTTGTGTAATACGTTACCTTTGTATGAGAATCGCCTGTTTAACATGAGTACAAAGAAATACTGTAATTGTTTGCATTAATTCAATCACGGTACCATTAAACATTAAACATTATCCCATTAGTTAAAATAAGATATCTACGTCAGGGAAGATTTCGCCGACTTCCATGTTCTTCTTTCATTTGTCTCAAAAGTAAGTTTGATCACCATTTCACTCCCGCAACTGCTGCTGATTGATCAGCCAGGAAACAAGACGGTGGTTTCTTGGTGTTTGCATGCACCAAAGCTCCTGTAAGAGCGTTTTTATAAAAAGGTATTTATTCATAAAGGTGAGGTGAGTTGGGGCTTAACGCCGCTTTTAAGAGTGTTTCACTTATATCGCGACTGCTAGTATTACGGCAGGCTATGCATTGCGGTGAAACCTGCGAGCAACGGCTGGAACTAGCGAACCATGGGTGGTACTACGCTGAAATTCAGTGAAGCATTGCACCCAAACCTTACTGCATGTAGAACAGTTCTCTACTGCAGAAACAGTTGCTGTGATCATTGCGGGATTCGAACCCCGGACCTCTTGATCCGAAGCCGAACGCGCTAACCACTGCGCTATCCCGCCTCATTTATTCACAAAGCAAATTTTGATGTCATCAGATGCAGTGTATCAACACACGATGAGGTGACGATACCATGCAGGATAGTGCTGGTGGGGAAGCATTACTTCAAGCTACAGATGTACCGCATGTACAACTGGTTCGAAAAATGGATATTCACTGCTTTGGTAACCTGTATGAGCGAACTTAACATAGGTAGCAAAAGTATCCCGAGGCCTATTGAAATATGGTTGTGGTAATCTAAGCAGAGGATGTTATTGGGGATACTCTGTTTTCAAACTGTTTTCGAACTAACAACTATTCTCTCTGGAAATGTGAGCGAAGTTGATGGTTAATGAGAGGATACACTTAATGTGATTTTGGCATCTTAGCACGGTCAATTTAACATTGCATAATTTCAAATATTGCGTAATAGTATACGGTTTCCGAAATCTGAATGATATAGTGTCAGTTCATAGCACAAATATCAAATCGATTTCCTAGACAAGAAGTAAGAAAAAAAATAATTGGCTATTGAATCATTTAAATATGCGAAAATATGGCAATAGAGATTTTGACAGTGGCGGCCATTTCGAATTTGGTGGCTATCTTGGAATGACCCCGTAGACTAGATTTATTTGAAGAACATGACCTAAGAATATCAAACTAAATGAATATCAACAAGATTAACGAAAACAATTCAATTCTAGATTATCAAAGGATACCCCATTCAGTGACACATTGGCCGCCATTTTGGATTATGTTTGCTATTGTCAACAACGACAAAAAGATACAAAAGATAAATCCCTTTAGGTAACCAAATCCGCCGCCATTTTGTTTTCTCGGCTTCTATGGATAATTTGTACCATCGCCAACAATAGATTAATCAATACAGTATTACTCCTTGTATTTCCGGGGTTCTAAGCTAGCAAAATTGACAATAAAATTACTTGTTTAGATCATTTAAATATGCAGAAACACGTAAAAGCAGTTGTATTTTAACAGTGGCTGCCATTTTTAATTTGGCGGCCATCTTGGATCGAAATTGACTTGGCCCTCAGACTAAATTTAATCACCAGACCATAAGCTATCTTTGTGCAAAGTTTGGTACTTTTCACCCAAAGTGCACAATTGACTTCGTTTTCTGCACAATTCTGCCTGACTATATGTACATGTATTCATCACATGTCCAAACATAAATTAACAATTGTCATCTAAACTCGCATGCAAGATAACCGTCCAATAATAATACATGATATTTTAATCAACGGGGGATATAAAGGTGAGGCGAGGTGAATTTTTGGTTTAACGGCGCTTTTAAGGGTATTTCACTTATATCACGGCTGCTGGTATAACTGCAGGGAGAAAGCCTGTAACACCATTGCGGTGAAACCTGCGAGCAAATGCTGGAACTAGCGAACCATGGGTGGAAATCACTGAAACTCAAACCAAACCTTACTGCGTGTAGAACTTATCTCTACTGCAGACTAAGTTGCCGTGCTCCTGGCGGGATTCGAAATTCGAAATTTTATCTACGGGCGACATAAACTACTGAAAGAGGGCTAAATCAGTTCTCCAGGTGTCAACTAATTAATTTCTACCACGTTGAAACATTGCCTGCTTACGCTTTTGAAAAAAAACACGCCTTCCAAAAATGCCGTCTTTGAATCTCGTGAACAACGAGAGCCAGAAGAGTCCGAGAGGACTTGTTGGTTCGTTGAATGACGTATTTCAGTAGTAATGCGTCAACGAACTAGTTTTCATATTTTATAAATTTTACACATGATTTCTAAATATTCCGGTCAAAATCTAGTTTGAAAAAGCGATTGATTTCAGCTCCCAAGATGTGTTTGAACACACGTACGCCTCATGCCTGTTCAAAGAGCGATGAGTGCTACAATCGCTATTTCAAGAGGGTGTTTTGGAAAAAGTGGTTTACATTTAATTTTGATATTTATAAAATATAGAATAGATTAAGGTAATAGTGCTCTTTATAGGACTTGCACTCGTTGACGCATCGTTACTGTAGGACGGCATAAAACAAGCAACAAATACCTATTTCACTCTTATCCCGCTTAGTTAAGGAGATTCCAAAACAACAACTTGTATAAATGAGTGTGTTTTATCAACATTTTAAGGTTTTAAAACACAACATGTAACTATATTGAAGTCGTATTTATCAGGTGTGGGCAACACTATCTTGCTTTTCTCTTGGTAGCGCTTCTTTGACTAGTTTGTAAAGCCTCACTGATGGGATTCCTAAATAAGTTGAATTAAATGTAACATGCCAAAAGCAACTCCCCCAAATGAGGTATATATATTTCTGAAAGTTTAAACCCCGACTGATAATTTACATCTTGGCTTGGGAATGTAACACAAATACTTTTCCAAAAGGTTCATAAAACATTATTAAATATAAGACACACTATAATAAAGCAAAAAATAAACACCTCACTTAAAGAGCGCCAATTGCAGGGAGGTCGGTGTGTGCACTAGACCGAACAGAAGGACATAAGATTTATTAAAGATTACATTTTAAAACAATTCACTAGGAAATGTTTCTCGTGGAAATTAAATAAACTCAAGGAAGTGCTCGTAAAATACTCAACTCTGCACCGAATAGCACGGAGGGAGATTCTTTATTTTCTCATATTTCTGACCGAAGATCAACAACATTTATACACAAATGTTAATCAAGACACAATCAACAAATGGAATATACATGGTTATAGGTGAGTTGGGCTATGCATTGAGGTGAAACCTGCGAGCATCGGCTGGAACTAGCGAACTATGGGTTGTGATACGCTGAAATTCAGTGTAGCATTGCACCCAAACCTTACTGCGTGAAGAACAGTTCTCTACTACAGACAAAGCTGCCGTGCCCCTAGCGTACATGGATATATAAAGAGACCAGAATAATTGAAGGGCAAAAACCCGCGATGACATTGCGCTGAAACCTACGATCAACGGTTGGAGGCAGAGAACAATCAATGGCACTGCCAAACCAAAGTTACGCATACAATATTGCGATAAGAAGAGTTGCCAAGTCGACCACTTGAGTTCTAACCATTTATCGTTATGTGGCCCTTCACGGAACGTGTTTCGATTTTGTACTTTGCATTTGAACACGACATTCTTCAATTGAGGTGAGGTGAGGTGAGGTGAGTTTGGGTTTAACGCATCTTTCAAGAGTATTTCACTTATATCGCGACTGCTAGTATTATGACAGGGAGAAAGCCCGCAACGCCATGTGGCTATGCTTTGCGGTGAAACCTGCGAGCATCGGTTGGAACTAGCGAACCATGGGTGGTACTACGCTGAAATTCAGTGTAGCATTGCATCCAAACCTGACTGCGTGTAGAAAAGTTCTCTACTGCAGACAACGTTGCCGTGCCCCTCGCAGGATTCGAACCCCGGACCCAATTTCCATGTAAAACATCTCAATAGCATCAACATTGTTGATAGGGTCGATGAGCAAATCAATTTTTGGACTATTTCTATATGCCGCAGTACACTAAAACAACTTTCCGCATTCACAAAATGTATCATTTTCCTAATGTATTATTTACTGTGTACAAAACTTAAATAATCAATAGAAAAATCGGCGGTTACCTACTGTGTGTTTGGTTTTCCACTCCTCTCTACAAACATATCATCGACGTACACGTACGATGATACTATAAGGATAAGCCATAATACCGAGGATATGGTAAGGTTGTGGACCCTTAAAGTTGTTCTTCATATCTCACGAAAAGCTTATTGCTTTGCATATGTTATCATTGGACAGAAACACAACAGATGCTTTGTATAGAATCCTAAGAGATCTCAGACCCAAAGTCAAAACCAGTTAGTTTTATTATTTCAGTTGACTTCATGCTTTAACTTTCTTTAGAATGAACTTTTAGACTGCTTTTAACTTTAATGGGAGCAAGCCTCAAAATGGAGAAAAAAAAACTTCAAATGAATGAAACACTTGTTTCTTAGAAGGAAAATAATATATATATTTATTATATGACGAGCAGTGAAATACTGGGATTTATCAGTGAAATAAACTGTCTATCAAGCTACAGTGAAAATAACTTATATTTTCACTGCGAACGGTGACTGATATAATTTGACGTCATAAAACAATGGTCTCGCGCGGCGATTTTGCTTATGACGTCACAGTGTTGCTGTGGTGACGGGCTGTTCCTTGCGGCCGCTTGGCGTGAAAACGACCCTTTTCGGACGTAATTACATGGATAATATCATATAATAAATAGAATTTCCGTCAATTCTTGACAAATACCATGTTTATCTCATCTCGTGAGGTAGAAAAGTTATATATTTTCACTCGTGGCTGCGCCACTCGTGAAAATATATTCTTTCTACCTCACTCGATGAGATAAACATGGTATTAGTCAAGAAAAGACAGATATCCTCTATATTTTCTATGAAAATATTCAATGCTAAAAGGTTATATATTACACCCGGATGTTTCTATAACTTGCATCTTCCCCCTACTTTTGAACCGTTCCTACCCCTATGATATACAGCTGATAAATGCAGATAAATAAATACAATAATCAGTCAGTAAAATATGGTCATTAGCCAATGTGTCTAATTAAAATACAATCTGTAAATGTATTTCTTGAATCTAGCTTGTAATTATTTCCTCAATTCCTTAGTTATTTATTGCTTGAATATTTCTTTTTGTTAAGCCTAAGATCAGAGTAGAAGACGACGCCGCCATCAAGGCCAACGGTAAGATACTATGCAGTAATAACTAGTATACCCGCGCTGTGACATACTAAGTTTGTTTCCGGACCTGGATACTTCAAATTGATGACAGGAATGATACATGTTGCTGCTTTGCTTCGCCGAGGATAACAGTCATTGAGCCGACGCCGCCATCAAGACCACTGGTGAGATACTATGCAGTAATTACTAGTATACCCGCGCTGTGACATACTAACTTTGTTGACTAATAAAGTTTATCTGGCATTTCCTCTCCCGTTCATGATATGGTTGAGTAATGGCTCTATTTTTCAGAATTTTCATGAACATTTCTTCTTAGTTATGCAAGCAATCTAAATGATGATTACATCTCTTGAAATGGAGATGAAATCACAATATTTTGTATTACACCTATTATGAAAATGTTAACTGTTTTGTCTTAGGCATCAGAAACTAAACAAAAGTTATAAAACAAACAAAAGTTATATATATATATATATACACACAAGTAATTGTCACAAACGTGAGCATGAAAATGTATATATATATAAGTAATTGTCACAAACGTGAGCATGAAAATAATGTCAAGGTCACCCAAATCAACTGGTGTCTGCATAGTCCCCAAATGAAGACTGGTACCAAATGTGAAGTCTCTAGGTGCAGCGGGACGGACGGACGTATAATGGGGACACTAAGATACCACGTTAGTACATGCAAGTGGGTAATACACATGAGTTTCAGGCAGATATGATTAGTGTTTTGGAGTTCTGCTCTGGAAACGAAAACATCCCTGATCCAAATCCAATGCATTTCTATGCAAATGAAAAAAAATCCATTTTTTCAGTATTTTGAAAATATCAAAAGGAACCACTTCAGACAGTGGGTAATACATTCGGTATTAAAGGTCCATCCAGTGTGTTTCATAAAAAGTTATTTGGCTTTGATACGTTCCAACTCACGACATGTGTTGTCTACAATACAAATGAATTCACTCAGCTTGCATATTTATCCCCAATCGCCAACTATATCTAATTACTACTTTCCAATTAAAATTGAGTAACATAATTATGCATGTGCAGAAACCGAAACTGCACGTCCCATTTACATGCACAGTAGTTATGGGACCTATTAAACATGATCAACTCAAATTTGTCTTTTTGTCTGTTATAATTAAGATTCCAAAATAACGTTTTACTCATTGACGCGCGCCACACGCTGTGAATTGTCCCGTTTTCGATCAGAAATCACTACTTTTACCTTCATATCGTCAATATGCTTAGTCTACTATCATCAAAATAGTAGTTTTCGGTAACAGTCGGTACTTCTTGATAAGGTAACATCATTTATAACATTTGCAATATGTGACCCCAAACACCACAATGGATGTACCTTTAAGTTAGCTCCTGAAACGAAATGATTAAGGACAGACAGCGACGACTTTATCCCACGGTATTACGAAGCATTTTGATATAAAAAAAATAGAGCCATGGGCTCTGTAGCTCATCAGGATTTGATTTATTATTTAAGGTTGAATATCTAAGTTATCTCAGGTAATACATTGTTAACAAGCAAAAAATAGGTTTTTAGATCATGACCCCTGAGTCACAGGGTCAACAATGCTACAATTAAGAATCACCTTTGACCAGAGAGTCTCTACACAACTTTTCAGCTCTCTAAACCTTTTGGAACTGGAGAAGAAGATGAAAATAGGTTTTTAACGATGTGACCCCTGTGACCCAATTTGGGGTCATGGGGTCACACAATCTACAATTTAGAATCCCCATTGACCAAGGAGTCTTCATACAACTTTTCATCTCTCTAGACCTTTTGGAACTGGAGAAGAAGATGAAAATAGGTTTTTAAGGATGTGACCCCTGTGACCCGATTTCTGGTTACGGGGTCACGAAATCTACAATTAAGAATCCCCGTGGGCCAAGGAATCTGCACACAACTTTTCAGCTCTCTAGACCTTTTGGAACTGGAGAAGAAGATGAAAATAGGTTTTTAAGGATGTGACCTCTGTGACCCCATTTGGGGTCACAGGGTCACGAAATCTACAATTTAGAATCCCCATGGGCCAAGGAGTCTGCACACAACTTTTCATTTCTCATGACATTTTGGAACTTGAGAAGAAGATGATAAAAGGGTTTTAAGGATGTGACCCCTGTGACCCCATTTGGGGTCACGGGGTCACGAAATCTACAATTTAGAATCCCCATGGGCCAAGGAGTCTGTTCTACATTTGATTGACTGGATATTTCAACCAATGAATTCTATTTACATCTTTACATGGTGCATGATGTTTTATGAACAGTGTTTTCACTGACATTAGTTGTGTTGTGTCACTTTCTTTCGTGGATTTTTCGACATGGATTCTTTAATCTATATCAATCGCTTAAAATCTCGTGACTTGCGTTCTTCACAATTAACTACGGAACAATTCCATGAAGTGATGACCCTTCGTGACGGAAAATACAATTTAACAAAATCAGATTTTCTGGATTCTGAATTTTTCACGGAAGATGTTCTCTCTAAATGTAACTTTCAATTCAATCCTAACTTGAATGAACGCCCTTATCTTTATGATGAAGGGCAGGAGGAGACCGATGTTAATTACGAGAACACTTCTCCGGTGAAGTTAACTGGAGCCACCGAAGGGCAAAGCGGTTCCTATTTCCCGCTTGGTGGAGGGGAGTTAGAGGCAGGAATAAACAATGCCGACGTAGATAAAGTTCATGTGCTGAATCCCCATTGACCAAGGAGTCTGCACACAACTTTTCAGCTCTCTAGACCTTTAGAACTGGAGAAGAAGATGAAAATAGCTTTTAAGGGTGTGACCCCTGTGACCCCATTTGGGGTCACAGGGTCACAAAATCTACAATTTAGAATCCCTATGGGCCAAGGAGTCTGCACATAAAATTTCAGCTCTGTGGAGTAATTGGTTCTGGAGAAGAAGTCGAAAAAGCGAAAAGTTTACGGACGGACGGATGGACGGACGCCGGACACCATTCACCATTCAGGCCTGATGAGCTAAAAATTAAGATGCTGCTATTTTCCAGTCGCCTTCATGATCTATATGCTTTATCAATATCATACTGTCTACCAGTATCATTTAGAGGAAAAGTGTATCTTCAAACATTTTATAATACAGGGGTTTATTGTGAGAAAACGTAATTAACTACCCCCCAAGCCTCAGGGACTAGTTAACGATTAAGTTAACCAATCCCTGATCTCACAAAGTTTCGAAAGAGGTGTGCATGGATCCAGCAATCGAGTTCATTTGGCAACGTCTCTTCGCATGCAAACTAACTAAGAAATGAAGCACAAACACAAAAGTTCCTGCACAAATTTATTACCTAACAATCAGAGATAAAGGTTTATATATATAATCCTCAATACTGGGACCACATGTCCACAATCTCACAAATATCGCGAAGTAGCAAGACTAAATGAGTTCACATTAATCACATGTCTCAAACGGAAGTCTAGATTCAAAATGGCGTACTTTTAGCACGTGGTCTCAAAACACAACTTATACTGGTTGATACAAAAACGATGTTATGAGGCAAAGAATTATTATATATATATTGCTAAATCATTATGACAGCGAAAGAATACACAGAAACCCATATTCACTACAGTGGCGCTGTGAACAATTCGGAGCGAGAATTTATAATGTAACTTTGTAACTTTTGTGCCATTCATCACAGTTGTTATATTTGGATTTCCCGCTGAGGCCGGGGTGGCTACACGGTGCTTGTTCACCTGTGTCAGTCACCTTATTATGAAATTTTCCTACACAGCTTATTTAAATTGTGTTGTTGTGTGCTTTTCATGTGTCTTATTCTCTAACTTTTGTGCTTTTCATTCTACTCGTGGTTGGAATCCAATGCACGTGCGGCAGACGTGCATGGTCGCCATTTTGACTGTTGTGAAGTCTACACGTGAGTGACACTTTTTCATTCAAATTGAAGTGTTTCATGCTGTGTTATTGACAGTGACAATAATTGACAATATTATTGCAATTTTTCATTCATGATGTTTTTGAATTATTTGCATTTGTGGAATTTTGATGAAAATTCTGCGTTTTTCACCCTTGAGTAAATGACTTGGGCGGAAGTTACCGCTGCGCAGAATACATGCGCAGTCGTGTTTTGTTTACATCCGTTATTGATGTCAGCATTCTTGAATTCAACATGTGCAACATTTTCATGATTGACAATTTACTTATTCATTATCCATCACTGTTATTTCATTTAACGTGATGAGATTCAAGCTCTACATGTTTGTTTTGCTTGGATATTATAAGTAAACATACTTTGTTTATACTTCCGGTTGGACTTGGACATTTTTTCATGTTTGTTTACATTTGGATTAAACATGAACAGGATGTTTTTCAGTTGGCACAAACACTTATTTGTGGATTATTATCCCCCGCCACAAAGTGGAAGGGGGATATAGGTTTGGGCTCCGTCCGTCCGTCCGTGTTTCCGTCCGTCCGAGATAAAGGGGACAGCTTTTCTCAGAAACCGTTTAAGATAGGTATATAGGTCACAAAATCTACAATTTAGAATCCCTATGGGCCAAGGAGTCTGCACATAAAATTTCAGCTCTGTGGAGTAATTGGTTCTGGAGAAGAAGTCGAAAAAGCGAAAAGTTTACGGACGGACGGATGGACGGACGCCGGACACCATTCACCATTCAGGCCTGATGAGCTAAAAATTAAGATGCTGCTATTTTCCAGTCGCCTTCATGATCTATATGCTTTATCAATATCATACTGTCTACCAGTATCATTTAGAGGAAAAGTGTATCTTCAAACATTTTATAATACAGGGGTTTATTGTGAGAAAACGTAATTAACTACCCCCCAAGCCTCAGGGACTAGTTAACGATTAAGTTAACCAATCCCTGATCTCACAAAGTTTCGAAAGAGGTGTGCATGGATCCAGCAATCGAGTTCATTTGGCAACGTCTCTTCGCATGCAAACTAACTAAGAAATGAAGCAGCGAAAGAATACACAGAAACCCATATTCACTACAGTGGCGCTGTGAACAATTCGGAGCGAGAATTTATAATGTAACTTTGTAACTTTTGTGCCATTCATCACAGTTGTTATATTTGGATTTCCCGCTGAGGCCGGGGTGGCTACACGGTGCTTGTTCACCTGTGTCAGTCACCTTATTATGAAATTTTCCTACACAGCTTATTTAAATTGTGTTGTTGTGTGCTTTTCATGTGTCTTATTCTCTAACTTTTGTGCTTTTCATTCTACTCGTGGTTGGAATCCAATGCACGTGCGGCAGACGTGCATGGTCGCCATTTTGACTGTTGTGAAGTCTACACGTGAGTGACACTTTTTCATTCAAATTGAAGTGTTTCATGCTGTGTTATTGACAGTGACAATAATTGACAATATTATTGCAATTTTTCATTCATGATGTTTTTGAATTATTTGCATTTGTGGAATTTTGATGAAAATTCTGCGTTTTTCACCCTTGAGTAAATGACTTGGGCGGAAGTTACCGCTGCGCAGAATACATGCGCAGTCGTGTTTTGTTTACATCCGTTATTGATGTCAGCATTCTTGAATTCAACATGTGCAACATTTTCATGATTGACAATTTACTTATTCATTATCCATCACTGTTATTTCATTTAACGTGATGAGATTCAAGCTCTACATGTTTGTTTTGCTTGGATATTATAAGTAAACATACTTTGTTTATACTTCCGGTTGGACTTGGACATTTTTTCATGTTTGTTTACATTTGGATTAAACATGAACAGGATGTTTTTCAGTTGGCACAAACACTTATTTGTGGATTATTATCCCCCGCCACAAAGTGGAAGGGGGATATAGGTTTGGGCTCCGTCCGTCCGTCCGTGTTTCCGTCCGTCCGTCCGTCCGTCCGAGATAAAGGGGACAGCTTTTCTCAGAAACCGTTTAAGATAGGTTTACCAAATTTGACAAGTTGCTTTAGGGCATGAAAACATTGATGGAGTTTTAAAATGAGAAGCGTGCATTTATTTTTTCTGGAGTTATTGCCCTTGTTCCGTATTTTGGGACTTTGTTCCTGGTATCTCCAAAGGGGACAGCTTTTCTCAGAAACCGTTTAAGATAGGGTTATTAAATTTGGTGTGTTGTTTGAAGGTATAAATACCTTGATGGAGTTCGCAAATGAGAAGCGTGCAGTTATTTTTTCCAGAGTTATTGCTCTTGTTCCGTATTTTTAGACTTTGTTCATGGTATCTCCAAAGGAGACAGCTTTTCTCAGAAACCATTTAAGATAGGGTTACCAAATTTGATGTGTTGGTTGAAGGCATGAATACCTTTATGGAGTTTGAAAATGAGAAGTATGCAATTATTTTTTCTAGTGTTATTGCCCTTGTTCCGTGTTTCTGGCGTTTTTTCATCGTATCTCCACAGTCGACAGTTTTTCTCAGAAACTATTTAAGATAGGAGAACCAAAATTGGTGTGTTGCTTGAAGGCACACATACCTTGATGGAATGAAAATAAGTAATGCACAATTATTTCGAATTATTGCCCTTTTTCCAATTTCTTGGCTCTGGCGGGGGATGTTGATGACTATGTCTTCTTGTTGTGAGATACAATACCTACAGACATATTCCTTAGGATATTCATTTGGAATTAATGGATTTTTCCTACATTTCTTTCATGATGTACTGAAATTCCTTCCTACACTTTGTAATTAAGTGTATGGTGTTCTAGACCTACAGTCTACATACATGAATTTACATTGATTCTTCGTGACATTGATAAAGACAATGAATTTTCTCTACAATTTCTACATCAATTTCTTGGATTGTTTACATTGACATTGATAATGACAATGTGTATTTCTATGTTCTACATTTTATTGACTGGATATTTCAACCAATGAATTCTATTTACATCTTTACATGGTGCATGATGTTTTATGAACAGTGTTTTCACTGACATTAGTTGTGTTGTGTCACTTTCTTTCGTGGATTTTTCGACATGGATTCTTTAATCTATATCAATTGCTTAAAATCTCGTGACCTGCGTTCTTCACAATTAACTACGGAACAATTCCATGAAGTGATGACCCTTCGTGACGGAAAATACAATTTAACAAAATCAGATTTTCTGGATTCTGAATTTTTCACGGAAGATGTTCTCTCTAAATGTAACTTTCAATTCAATCCTAACTTAAATGAACGCCCTTATCTTTATGATGAAGGGCAGGAGGAGACCGATGTTAATTACGAGAACACTTCTCCGGTGAAGTTAACTGGAGCCACCGAAGAGCAAAGCGGTTCCTATTTCCCGCTTGGTGGAGGGGAGTTAGAGGCAGGAGTAAACAATGCCGACGTAAATAAAGTTCATGTTCTGAATCCCAATTGACCAAGGAGTCTGCACACAACTTTTCAGCTCTCTAGACCTTTAGAACTGGAGAAGAAGATGAAAATAGCTTTTAAGGGTGTGACCCCTGTGACCCCATTTGGGGTCACAGGGTCACAAAATCTACAATTTAGAATCCCTATGGGCCAAGGAGTCTGCACATAAAATTTCAGATCTGTGGAGTAATTGGTTCTGCAGAAGAAGTCGAAAAAGCGAAAAGTTTACGGACGGACGGATGGACGGACGCCGGACACCATTCACCTTTCAGGCCTGATGAGCTAAAAATTAAGATGCTGCTATTTTCCAGTCGCCTTCATGATCTATATGCTTTATCAATATCATACTGTCTACCAGTATCATTTAGAGGAAAAGTGTATCTTCAAACATTTTATAATACAGGGGTTTATTGTGAGAAAACGTAATTAACTACCCCCAAGCCAAGCCATACATGAATTTACATTGATTCTTCGTGACATTGATACAGACAATGAATTTTCTCTACAATTTCTACATCAATTTCTTAGATTGTTTACATTGACATTGATAATGACAATGTGTATTTCTATGTTCTACATTTGATTGACTGGATATTTCAACCAATGAATTCTATTTACATCTTTACATGGTGCATGATGTTTTATGAACAGTGTTTTCACTGACATTAGTTGTGTTGTGTCACTTTCTTTGTGGATTTTTCGACATGGATTCTTTAATCTATATCAATCGCTTAAAATCTCGTGACTTGCGTTCTTCACAATTAACTGCGGAACAATTCTATGAAGTGATGACCCTTTGTGACGGAAAATACAATTTAACAAAATCAGATTTTCTGGATTCTGAATTTTTCACGGAAGATGTTCTCTCTAAATGTAACTTTCAATTCAATCCTAACTTGAATGAACGCCCT
The DNA here is from genome assembly GCA_936450465.1 of Gibbula magus. Taxonomy (NCBI): domain Eukaryota; kingdom Metazoa; phylum Mollusca; class Gastropoda; order Trochida; family Trochidae; genus Gibbula; species Gibbula magus. The sequence continues at coordinate 14,887,666 of OW388306.1, forward strand.
TATCTTTATGATGAAGGGCAGGAGGAGACCGATGTTAATTACGAGAACACTTCTCCGGTGAAGTTAACTGGAGCCACCGAAGGGCAAAGCGGTTCCTATTTCCCGCTTGGTGGAGGGGAGTTAGAGGCAGGAGTAAACAATGCCGACGTAAATAAAGTTCATGTTCTGAATCCCAATTGACCAAGGAGTCTGCACACAACTTTTCAGCTCTCTAGACCTTTTAGAACTGGAGAAGAAGATGAAAATAGCTTTTAAGGATGTGACCCCTGTGACCCCATTTGGGGTCACAGGGTCACAAAATCTACAATTTAGAATCCCTATGGGCCAAGGAGTCTGCACATAAAATTTCAGCTCTGTGGAGTAATTGGTTCTGGAGAAGAAGTCGAAAAAGCGAAAAGTTTACGGACAGACGGATGGACGGACGCCGGTCACCATTCACCTTTCAGGCCTGATGAGCTAAAAATTAAGATGCTGCTATTTTCCAGTCGCCTTCATGATCTATATGCTTTATCAATATCATACTGTCTACCAGTATCATTTAGAGGAAAAGTGTATCTTCAAACATTTTATAATACAGGGGTTTATTGTGAGAAAACGTAATTAACTACCCCCAAGCCAAGCCTTACATGAATTTACATTGATTCTTCGTGACATTGATAAAGACAATGAATTTTCTCTACAATTTCTACATCAATTTCTTGGATTGTTTACATTGACATTGATAATGACAATGTGTATTTCTATGTTCTACATTTGATTGACTTGATATTTCAACCAATGAATTCTATTTACATCTTTACATGGTGCATGATGTTTTATGAACAGTGTTTTCACTGACATTAGTTGTGTTGTGTCACTTTCTTTCGTGGATTTTTCGACATGGATTCTTTAATCTATATCAATCGCTTAAAATCTCATGACTTGCGTTCTTCACAATTAACTACGGAACAATTCCATGAAGTGATGACCCTTCGTGACGGAAAATACAATTTAACAAAATCAGATTTTCTGGATTCTGAATTTTTCACGGAAGATGTTCTCTCTAAATGTAACTTTCAATTCAATCCTAACTTGAATGAACGCCCTTATCTTTATGATGAAGGGGAGGAGGAGACCGATGTTAATTACGAGAACACTTCTCCGGTGAAGTTAACTGGAGCCACCGAAGGGCAAAGCGGTTCCTATTTCCCGCTTGGTGTAGGGGAGTTAGAGGCAGAAGTAAACAATGCCGACGTAGATAAAGTTCATGTGCTGTTCGCGGGTTATGTGAGCGACTCAATCAAATCTCTTGCGAAGTCTACTTATGACGGAAATCAAACCCTGAAAACCACTCTCGATACGAATTATGCCAATCTAAAAGAGGAATTAAAAGTATGTGAACAAGACTTTATCACACCTTTGCACCGTTTGAGTGGTAAAATCTCCTCGAAAAGTGAGCAAACCGACACGGCTCTGACACATCTCACCCGTAAAGTCGCTGATGGAGAAGCAGGAACTAATAAGAAATTAGATTCCATAATTCGTTGGTGCGCAGACCTAGAGAGGAAAACTGATGACCATCAGGATGGTTTGAGGGGTACATTGATAGAACTAGATCGGCGTGCAGATGACAAATTTGCCAAATTGTCAGATACCGTCATGCAGAGGATTGAAGAGATAGATACCGACTTTAAGGATAAGCTATCCAAGTTACTCCGCAATGTTGATACATCAAGGGAAGATCGTACCTCTCAGAAGATTCTTCCGCTTCAATCTCCCGAGGACGAGTCGCGAACAGACTATAGAATAAAGCAACCCCACAGCGCGCAACCGTCATTACCTAACCCCCGGCCCTCGACAATGGACGACATGATCCGAAATGTCACAGGAATAGCAGATTCTAGGAATCTAAAGAAAACTCTAGAATTCGATGAGGGTTTGGATCTAGACTTGGATGAGTACCCACCCTGGTAGCACAATAAATCATTTCGTCGTAGGTCAACCCCGCATCGTCAGGACAACCAACAAGCTAGTTTGAAACCCGTGTCGAACGTAATTGTCTTTGATGGGAAGGAAACTTGGACTTCGTTCGAAATGAAGTTTAACCTATTTGCCACCTCCGAAGGATGGTCAGACAGAGAACGGTGTTACCAACTGTATTTCGCATTACGAGGGGAGGCAAGCCATTACTACGCTAACTGTAGGAGTGCGGAACCAGACATCAATTTCACGAACTTGATGAACAAACTTAGGAAACGTTTCAGCATTATAGAATCAGCCTCATCCGCTAGACTTCGTCTCACTACCATGACTCAACAGCCAGGAGAATCGCTTGAAGCCTGAGCTGAACGGGTGTCAAACACTGCTCACATCGCTTACTCTAATCTCCCGGAAGAATTCGTGGAACAGGAGGTGAAATCTCATTTCTGTAGAGGATGTAGTGACCATGAAGCAGCAACACTTGCCTACAATCTCCGACCATCGACGTTGGAGAAAGCCATAGAGGATATCAGGTACTTCCTTCACAGCGAAAGGGGGACACACCCAAAAACAAGGCGAGAAGTGAGAGTTGTACAAGCTGAAGGGGACTGGGACTCAACAGTTCCAGAAGTGAGAGCACTCAGTCGTTCTCAATCACCAAATCACTATGACAGAGAGGCTGACACTCGACGCCTGCTGAAAGAGGTCATGAAGGAGGACATAGACAATATCCGAAGCGACATGGTATCAGGACGAATGGTATCAGAAATCGTGAGGACATTCAGGCAATACGGAAGGATACCGAGGCACTCAAGTCCTCCATCTCTCATCTCACCAAGCTGATGGAGAATAGGTTTACCCCACGGTCACGTTCTCGTTCACCCAGCCCATCGCACAACAACAATTGTTACGGATGTGGACAGCCAGGACACTACAAGGCTGAGTGTCCCCAAAGGCCACGTTCACCAACTTCTGAGCGGACAGTTTCTTTCCAGGAATCACCAATGAAGCCTTTAAACTCCTAGGGGGTGAGTCACCTGACCTACACTCTCCCCCTCATGGACTTGAAGCTAAAAGTCAACCTCCATGGCCCCCGGACACCTTCTTTGTAAATAACGACAGCTGGTTTGGACTCACCCCACTTTTGGATGAGTGGGGGGGAGATCAATGAGGAAACAGCTCTACCACTGATAACTGTAAACACACTGGATAACGGTGGTGCATTCACAATACCGGTAAGATTTCAAGGTAAAGATACGCAAGCAATTGTGGACACTGCCGCAGACAACACCATAGTGTCGGATGTGTTTTTCAAGGAATTACCGGACAAACCTATCCTGCTGCGAGAGGTCATCATTAATAATGCGGGCAGAGAATTAAGGATGAAGGGATACATAACCAATTTGGCCAACATAGGTATTTCAGGGACAACCTACCAACATCATGTGTTAATAGCCCCTATCAATGATTCCTTAATCCTGGGTTTAGATTTCATGATCCAAAATAAACATAGACACTAGTACAATAGTCATCAATGGTGTTCTGGTTCTTGATCAATGTTACAGACCACAATGTCAGGATGGACAAAGGACAGCTTGTAGGTCACGCCTATGACGCTGAGCTTATACAACCAGAGGGACCGACCCCCACTGCTCAGATTGCAGGGGGAGGTCAACCGCCTTACACCCTAGATATGGAGGTGAGGGATCCCATCGGGGCCATACCCGCCCACCTTCAGGATTTGTTCAAGCGGTCTAAAGGTCATCTGGAAATCAAGGATCAACGCCAGCTTGCTCTTCTATTAAAGGAATCTGAGGACGTCTTTGCCCAACACGATTTGGATCTTGGAGAATTCACCGCCATTGAACGTGCAATAGACACCGGGGATCATCTACCAGTCCGACAACGTCTCCGTCGCACCCCCTTAGGATTTGCCCAAGAGGAAGAAGCACATCTTAAGAAAATGTTGGACGCAGGAGTGATCCGGCCCTCCACTTCGGAGTGGGCTTCGGAACCCGTACTGATCCGGAAACGTGATGGTAGTGTCCGTTACTGCATTGATCTTCGCGAGACAAACTCTAAATGTGTTAAGGACAAATTCCCTCTGCCCCTAATAGATGACTGTTTGGATACCTTGGCGTCACGTCGTTGGTTTAAAAATTGGACGCTAACTCAGGTGAGGATCAAACCCGAAAATTGTAAGAAAACTGCCTTCCCGGGTTGTTTGAACATGTCAGGATGGCAATCGGACTCTGCAACGCGCCAGCCACATATGCCCGTGTAATGTCATTAATACTCGCTGGATTGAATTGGGACTTAAATTACACTTGTGACGTCATCCTATTGTTCTTTCACTCCATTATTTTTCAGGAATGGAGAGTTACACATCACATCATATTTTTAAGAAGAAATTTAATTTCTTTAACTTTTTAAAGCAATTTGGATAAACGATCATTACTTTTAGTGTAATTTAAGTAGGGTAATATCCTCTTAACTCTCCATTCCTTATTTTTAAGGAATGGAGAGTTACTCGGACATTACCCTCTACATACTGCTAGCCTTCTTGGATGACGCCATTGTCAACGGAACGGATGTGCAACAACATTTCACTAACTTAAGGCAGGTGTTACAACGATTCCGGCAATATGGACTGAAACTCAAACCACGAAAATGCGAACTATTTCAACAGGAGATAGAATTCTTGGGTCGAATGGTGAGTCAGGGTAAATTGATGGTCAACCCCAATAGTATAACAGCTGTAGAGCAATGGCCCAGACCCACATCCACCATGGAGGTTGAACGCTTCCTAGGGTTGGCCAATTATCATCGAGCTTTCATCAAGGAAAATGCCCAAATCGCCATTCCACTGTACGACATCACCGGGAAGAAATCATTTGTGTGGACAGACACCCAAGAAGAGAGTTTTAAATGTCTCAAACACAAACTCGTCACCACGCCTGTCCTGAGTCTACCAACCATGAATGACCCGGATGCCTCAAATCATGCCATTGTAGCTGAACTAATTCAAGTGCAGGAGGCCAGGAGAGGGTAATAAGCTACGGAAGTTTTTCCCTCACCTCAGAACAGCGACGTTATTGCACCAACCGAAGGGACCTTCTTGCGGTGGTGAGGTTCACAAGGCAATATAGACATTATCTACTAGGACGACATTTTGTGTTACGGACGGACCACAACAGCCTACGCTGGTTATTGAACTTCAAATCTCCCGAGGGTCAACTAGCTAGGTGGTTGGAGGAGCTCTGCCAATACGATATGACTGTAGAACACCGTCCTGGAAATAAGCACCTGAATGCAGACGGCCTCTCCTGGCTGGGAGATGACCGTACCTGCAACGAATATCATCCGCTCGTTGAAGTGAAGAACTTACCTTGTGGGGGTTGTAAATACTGCACCAAGGTCCAACAGAATTTGGGATCATTCATCAAGGACGTGGACTATGCCGTTCCATTATCCCAACGTCTCCGATATGTGCAAGCTGTCCCAAACGGGGAGGATCCTGTGAATATGCACTACTCTGTTCAACGTATTGAAGTACAACCTCCAGCCCAGCAGGTGACAAGGTGCTCGGGCGCCAACCTGAACACACTTCCTCTTGAGGTGTGTAAACTCAGCAATCAGGAGGACTCCTTAACCATGGGGTATTCTCCTGATGAATTGACCCAATTGCAATGGAAAGACTCGGATCTACTCCTTCTTTTGGAGTGGCTCCATCGAGACAAAGAACCAATGGACGCAGAACTGCAGCTCTCCAGCCCGGCAAGTAAATCATACTGGATGGATCGAGGAATGTTTAAGTTAAACACCAACGGTGTAATTGTTCGAATTGGTCCTTTGACAGATCCGCCCCGAGAACAACTCCTTGTTCCCTCAGCAGCCCGTAAGGATGTCCTATCTGCTATCCATGATATCCCGACCAGAGGACATTTAGGCATCACCAAAACCAAGCAGAAGCTGCAACACCACTGCTACTGGTACCGATGTGGACAAGATGCAGCTGAGTATGTCATAGGCTGCCATTTGTGCAACAAGAACAAGAAACCAAATCGGAAAGCTCGATCCAATCTAACCACCTTTCATGCAGACGCACCTATGGAGAGGGTGCACCTAGACTTTATTGGGCCACTCCCGGAAAGTACAAGAGGTAACCCATGTATACTCATGATGGTGGACCAATTCACCAAGTGGGTTGAGTGCATCGCCCTACCTAACCAAAAAGCAGAGCTGACTGCGATGACTGCAGTTAATGAATTCTTCACCCGATTCGGATTCCCATTTCAGATCCATACCGATCAACGACGAAATTTTGAGAGTAAGGTATTTCAAACAGTGTGCGAGATGCTTCACATCACGAAGACCCGTACAACGGCGTACCGGCCGTCGTCTAACGGCCAAGTTGAGCGGTATAAGCGTACACTCATGCAAATGATACGATGTCATGTGACCAAGTCTCAAACGACCTGGGACGAATACTTGCCTCAGTTAGCAAGTGCCATTCGATCTTCGTAGAACCGACAGACCGGATATACTGCCAACAAACTAATGCTGGGACGTGAAGTAAATCCACCAGCAGACCTTATGTTCGGGGAACCCACGGACATGGAAAGGGCCCCAGACATGGACGACTACACCAGTGCATTGAGAGCGGCCATTATATTCGCTCATAACCAGGCGAGAAACCAGCTAGGTACTTCCCTGATGCGCATGAAAAGGGACTAGGGAAAAGGGATTTAAAAGCTAGGGTTCATCAGGTTGAGGAAAACCAACCAGTGTATGTTCTAGATTAAGCTGTCACCCCAGGCCGTTGCAAAAAGTTGTGTCCTGCTTGGAAAGGCCCGTATTGGTTGGAGAAAAAACTCTCGCCAACTCTGTTCATTGTAAACTCTCGTAATAGGCAATTCACAGCTCACCATGATTGTGTGAAAATGTGTAGGGATAGAGTTCTCCCCCTGTGGTTACAACGGAAGGTTTCTCGCCAGGGGGCCGCGGCCAACTTCGCTGCGACCCCCCAACCTCCAGATTCTGAGGATATTCCCGAGATTGTCTATTGTCTCTGTCAAAGGCCTGATGATGGTGGGTTCATGATCGCATGTGATTCATGTGATGAGTGGTTCCATGGTAACTGTGTAAAAGTAACAGAATCCGCATCAGCCACAATGTCAAAATACTACTGTCCCATCTGTGTTTCGGATACCCTGTAACAACTTGTTCTCTGTTACAGGTTATTACAGCTTACTCTTTGCGTTTCGCAAGCAAACAAACCAACAACCAACAATTATGTCTCGTCAACGCTCACATGCCGAGGAGATACGCTCAGTCATTAATGAGGAAATCAATCGGGAGAGAGAGGAAAGAGAAAGAGAGAGAGTACGGGAGGAAGTACGCAACATGTGGACCCTCACCCAGACCCAGAACACGGTCTGGTTGGCCCTGATGGAGCAGGAGAGGAGATGGTCAGGACAGGCTCCAGTCGCCCCTCGATGGGAGCCTGAGGTCACGGTAACCTTACCGGCGCCAGCTCCAAGGTTCCACCCAGGTTCCACTCCAGCCACCTGACCCCAATCAAGGATCGCCCGTTCATCACGCGCAATCAGCCCGTCACCAGCTCGGACCAGCCAAGTGAGAGGACGTTCCCCAAGTCGTTGCCCTAGGACCCCACCACCTAAGTTTCAGGTGGTGGTGGAGCCTCTGTCACCAGACCGGAGAGGACGCTCGCCAGTTCGGCGCTCACCAGACCGGAGAGGACGCTCGCCAGTTCGGCGCTCACCACCTAGGTCTCGGGTGGTGGTCGTCCGTTCAAGGAGTCCCCTACCAAGGAATCCACCTAGATTAACCTCAAGACAACGAGAGGAAGAACGGAGGGGGAGAAGGGAAACTCCACATCGACCTTCCTCTACCTACAGTCGTATGAATCGTTCGAGGAGTCCCCCGACAAGAGAGGAGACCCACCGTCGCCCGGATTATCGCACCTTGCCAAGGGATAGGCGGCATGAGGCCTTCCCCAGTACTACACCAGCCAGCACCCCCTCCGGATCTCAGTGTCCGGTGGTGGGATGTCCCAAGTGGACGAGGTAGTCGATGATGAGGATGTCCTGAACAAGACCCTGTTAGCCCTCAGACAACTGGCAATGTGGATCCTTGGACCCCAGGCTACGATCAACAACCTCTTCCACCATGTACGAGGCAGCCTACACCTGCCTGGAAACTGCATTCTGCCGGAGACGGCCATAGGACCCATGAGTGAGTGAGTTGGGGTTTAAAGCCGCTTTCAAGAGTATTTCACTTACATCCCGGCTGCTAGTATAATGGCAGGGAGAAAGCCCGCAACGCCATGTGGCTATGCACTGCGATGAAACCTGCAAGCATCGGCTGGAACTAGCGAACCATGGGTGGTACTAAGCTGAAATTCAAAACCTTACTGCGTGTAGAACAGTTCTCTACTGCAGACAAAGTTGCCGTGCCCCTGGCGGGATTCGAACCCCGGACCTCTTGATCCGAAGCCGAACGCGTAGGACCCATGAAGGCATTGTGTCGGAAGGAAGGTTGGCGGATACCGACAACATTCCGACTCCATCCGCTCAACTCCCCCGCTTGTCTTCCTCACTGGCGGGTGGCCCTTCATCTATTGAATCTTATCTCGGCCGAACAACGGAGAGAGTTCAGCGCATTCCTGATGCCGGTACCACAACCAACTCTGCCTGGACCCTCCAACACCAATGTGGAACCCACAGAGACAGAGCCCATGTGGCTCGAGGAGGATCGAGAAACAGATACCAAACATCAAGAAACAGACGCCCAGACTCAGGAAGAAGCTGCCATCATCCCAGACGACGCTAGTCCTGTTCCCCTAGTGATTGACAGTCACTACCACCTGGACAGGAACTGGAGGGCACTCAATCTGCCCGGAAGCCCCTCCACCACTCGTCTGTTGGAGGAAGGACCGCAGCCATGTCGCCGCCACTCCGTCATAGTCACAGGAGGGGTGGAGGTCTATTGTGACCCCGAGACCCATCCAACAACACCATCTCGAGAAGAAGGGATCGTCCGGGCCGTAGGAATCCACCCCAAGAAGGCGGGGACGGCCACAGATACTCAATTTTTTCGGATGATTGAGCTTTGGAGGGAACCCCGGATAGTTGCCGGCGAGATGGGCCTGGACAGATCAGTACCACCATCCTTATGGACACAGCAGGAGGAGAAGCTGACTCGTCAACTCCGCTACATCCCAGCCCACACCCCAGTCGTCCTCCACATCAGAGGAGTGAGTCAGGATCTATATGGAGTGGACCCCCATACGAGATGCCAGCACCTTCTGTCCAGGCACCTTGATACAAATCACTACCTCCACGTGCACTGTTTCACGGGGACGGAAGAGACAGTGCGGGAATGGACCCAAATCTTCCCTAACACTTACTCCGGGATTGCAGGCCGTGTCAGATCCTTCGACACGGTCCAACAAAAGGGCCTGGCCGCCATCCCTCTCCAACGGCTACTCCTGGAGACGGATGCTCCTTACATGCCCCCTCACGGGCACCAGATCAACTCCCCCACCCTCATTCGGGCAACAGCTGACCACATTGCAAACATCTTGGGCATCTCGTCAGAGGAGGTAATGGCCGCAACATATGACAACGCCTGCCGGCTGTACAAGTTGTTTGATTGAGTGAGAGGGGCAATATCATCAAATTAGGATTCCGGCCATATTCAGCCGGAAATTACTGTTTCCTCTGCAGGAAGTTACTTGCGGACGGTTTGTACATAAACAAAAACCTTTGAAAAGTAGAAGCATATTCCTCCGTTCAAAAGGAATGGAGTCACTACTTAAACAATGAGGGACAATGAGAATACAGGGTGCCAAGTCAGCACCACGTCAAGACTCCAAACGATGAATGATACAGATTCTGGATACGAATAAGTTAGAGACATAGGAAGATAACACAGGAAAAAACCTTGGAATTATCATAAGCTCTGAGGAATGAGATGTAACAAACTGGATCTTAGAACAGAACTTAACGTAAGGCATTGGATTCAAGTTCAAACACAAAGGACACATACTAAAAAACGGGAAATCAAATGTAAATCACTGCAACGCAGAGAACCCAAGAACTCGGGGGGAAAAAATAGGGAGGCGCAAGACATTACTTGCGAAAGGGACTACGGGCCACCAATGGAGGGGGGCTCATAAGACAGGGTGAGTGTGGAGATCAGCGGTTCCCGGCAGCCAGCGGTGTCCAACATCTTCCGAATGCAGCTCCGATCAGCGGAGAGCTCCTGAACTGGGCCAACGTCGGATTCTGAACAACCCCGAGGACTGCCGATCTCCGCAGAGCAACGGGGAGACTGTCGATAGCACTGTAAGTATCAGGACGTGTAATTCCCTGCTTGCGGTGCTGTTTGGCTCGCGCACTAGTCTTAGTGCATATTATTAGATGCTTGTCTAATGTTTAGTAATAGTATGCTCAATTCATACTACCAGTATTCCTAGTGAAACCCATATTCACTACAATTGAATGGCGCGGGCATTGATTGGCTGTGGACATTGACTGTAGTGGTCAAGTCGGTGAGGGGTCCCGCCTGGGGACGCGTGGGGAAGTAGGGGGGTGCTTCTGTTCGCCTTGTGCTGATAAAAACTCTCAGTTGTGGGTCAATGTATCCAACCTGTAGGATGTTGCTAAACAGTAACTGTCCCAAACATGCCTGTTTAAATTTAAACCTTGCCGGTCCAATGTCCAAGTCTATCTCCTTGAGTAGTCTTGCGATCTTGTGGGCTGGTAGTTGTATTAATTTCTCTACGTTGGTTTGGAGGTTGGTTATTTTCACCTTGAATGGGCCTGTTAACACTCCCGTTGTAGTTAGTAGGGTTATCCTGTGCTTAGAGTTGACAGAGTTTTCTTCTAGTGAGGAGTCCCGTCGGAACTGCTCAAAGAACTGTAATTGTCTCATTTTGCTTTCCTCTGAGTCACTGGGTCCCAAGAATGGTGCTGATGTTTTAGTCTCAACGGTAGTGCTAGTAGAGGCCGGGGCCGAGAAGAGCGGGGGTTCACTTTCAGTAGTATTTTCTGGTAAAGTAGATTTCCTCTTCTTCTCGACTTGTACTACCCGACGTTGGGCAGGTGCGTTACCCCTTGTGCTGGGGGGTGGAGGTTCTCTGTTGAGTGTACCCTGAGTTTGAGGTTCGGGGGGTGGGGGGGGGGGGGGGGGGGGGTGTCGCAGGGGTAGCGACAGACGTCCTGATAGCTGGGGTGGCTTCCGGGACGGTAGCTGGTGGGGGTATAATATCCTTTTTCAGCTGTTGGAAGTGTGCTTCCATGTGGAACTGATGGCGTCGGCGAGGTGTCCATGTCTGTTCCGTGAGGTCCGACTGGTGACAGTTGACAGGTCTCAGAGTATGAGGTGTCCTCTGGGTCGGGGGTGGTAGGCCGATTGTTAGACATACTAGCATGAGGGGGTGCAGGGGAGTCCCGGGAACGTTGAGCGTTCTGTTTCTTCCCCCGTCCCTTTCTGTAGTTGAATACAATGGTAATGGCTACCTTGTTGTCGCTAAGTCGACTTGTGCTATAGAAATTATCTACGAGATATCCCATGCAGGGTCTCAGTGCATCCACGAGGGGTCTGGGGAGACATTTCTCGAGGTTCAGTGAAGTATACTTATTGTATGAGGTAGTCCAAGTGTATGAATTCTCTGGGGTTGAGAAATCCAATATGGCGCAGGTCCTCTGTGCTTAGTACGTGTGATCGCTCCAAGCAGTGCAATTGAATTCCCTCCTCCCTCCCTCCAAGCGGATTAAAAACAGTCCTTATATAGGCTAGTGGCTCAGCACTACTTCCGCAGAATCACCCAGCACGATAGAAAAATAGTCCACCTTGTTTACACTGCCACCGGAAATCACATCGGACAAACACGAACTCAAGCCTGGAATGTTATATCTTGAGTGAGTGAGTGAGTGAGTTGGGGTTTAACGCCGCTTTCAAGAGTATTTCACTTATATCGCGGCTACTAGTATTATGGCAGGAAGAAAGCCCGCAACGCCATGTGGCTATGCACTGCGGTGAAACCTGCGAGCAGCGGCTGGAACTAGCGAACCATGGTTGGTACTGCGCTGAAATTCAGTGTAGCATTGCACCAAAACCTTTCTGCGTGTAGAACAGTTCTCTACTGCAGACAAAGTTGCCGTGCCCCTGGCGGGATTCGCAAACACATCAACAATATCAAAAGACTGCTGCCAACTTTCACGGTAGGAAGCCTCAAATGGGACAAACACTTCAAATGAACGGCGTGCTTCTAATACTTGTTTTTTAAGGAGGAAAATAAAATTTCTAGGAGCACCAAGATAATGAGATGTATAGTCTCTCCAAAAGAAAATAAGCATTTAAGAGTTTCAACCACAGGAGTTCGAATCGCTGTTTGGGCAATATTTTCAAAATCCTTAATCTAGACATAAATTAGCCAGTGATGGAGACTAACGTGAGCGCCTTGCAGAAGTAAGTTGGAACCAACATAAAACTTTGTATGTAACCCCTCCCCCTTACAGGTGGGCTTGCTGGTTACCATGGTAATATTTTGATGTTAATGTCGCATTCCGGGTTTCAGGAGGAACAAAGTATGACGAAATTCATTAAAGAATACCTCCAGCCCCATGAATTCATCAAAGTAAAAAAGTCCTAAGGGAATACCGGGCAAACAAGTGAGACAAACTTTGACGTATACACATGTGACAGGTGACATGACTTGTGATTTAACGCCGCTTTCAAGTGTATTTAGAGTAAGTAGCATGTATTTCACATGCATTAGATGCTATTGAGTACGTGTATCATGTAGTGAGTGAGTTAATGTTTAACCCCGTTTGGGCAATATCAGGGCCATTTGCGGCGAGTGTATTATGTAAGGTGAGGTGAGTTGGGTATTAACGCCGCTTTTAAGAGTATTTCACTTCTATCACGGCTGCTAGTATTATGGCAGGAAGAAAGCCCGCAACACCATGCGGCTATCAATCATGGTGAAACCTGTGACCATCGGCTGGAACTTGCGAGGTGAGTCGGGGTTTAATGCCGCTTTCAAGAAGGGCTTCCACGGGTCCAACATATTGGACTCGAGTACGCGAGGGGTTGGACTCGACTCGGACTCGAGTACTCGAAATTAATACTTTTCATCTAAGTGGCAGCATGTCACAATAACATTTTGTTAGTCTTTGAGGTCTTTGATTTTGCATACAGTGGAACCCTGATATACCACGAAACACTACCAGTTTCGCGATACAATATGGGCATATGTCCCCCCAAAAAATCAGTACCCATACAACGTTAAGCACTGTACAGTTGATGAATATAACAACATTTAATGTTCAAATCAATAAAAATAATAATGTTTATTCAACTTTTGTCTCGGTGATAAAGACATGCATTCCATTTACATAATATTTACTTATGTTCGCCTTCAGTGACAAAGGCATACAGCATACAGCATACAGCATACAGATTACAGAAAAGGGTACCGTTGAACAAATGTGTGACAGTGTCGTTGTTCTAATTTTCACATCAAGTGGGTGAAATCTAGTTATGGAATAGTTAGGAAGGAATTTGACATCTAATGCTTCTACATGTATTCGAAACCATAATCGATAATCTTGAAAATCATTACAGTGTATAAGACTATGATCGCCATTTTTATAAACAAAGAATGGTCTTGATCATTTCATGAAGGGTAGAAAGTAGAAAAATAGAAATTGGTGCAGATTTAGATAATTTATATTAATCGTTAAGATATACTAAACAAACAAAAAGTATAATAAAAAAATAATATCTTACTTGTACAAAGGCGAGGTGAGTTGGGATTTAACGCCGCTTTCAATTATAGGTTTAGAAAGATACTATTTATTCAATGTCAACATCGTAAACAAATTCACATCCCTACTAAGAAATGGACCGCTTATAGATTTACAGTCCTTCTAGATCTGTAATCCGTTTCATATTGCATATTTGGATGAGTCATGTCCAAGCAAACTTCTCGCATTTTGATTAGTTGTGCCCCTGGTGATTTGACTTGACATGACATGGAGTATTTTACCTCATATGTCGGTGTCATTATCATTATTCTGTAGTGATATAAGATTTCGATATTGCCTTTTTATTTCGCAAATATACTGAAATATTAACAGAATACATTTATTATATTTTATGAAAAAGCGTAACATTCAGTATAAGATATGAAACCTGTCTACTGTCGCTTGTAGACTCGACCAACATACATTTAATAAACATAAGTTTAATTTTTAACATCAGTATATCGACCAACTTGACCATATACGCTTCATATTTATTTTTATTTGTTGCTATAAATTCCATCTGAAATCATCAATTCAATGTTTTATTTGGTTGCATTGCACGATTTTAACTGAACTTTGTGACTGTGACAATGAAAGATGCCGATGTGACCTAGGCTGGTGACACTGTTCACATGGTTTATAACTTGTCCCTCAGGTACCACGACATACGTCGTCCACTGCGGTTGTTGTTAAATCATTTCAGGCACGACATGTTCAATGTACAAGGTGACTAAAATCAATGTGAAATCAATGTGATATTTTATCAAGTCCCAGAACATGGACTCGAGTCCAGCTCGCTGCTGAACCCGACTCGTACTCGAGTACCCGTGGAAGCCCGACTTTCAAGTGAGTGAGTGAATTGTTGTTTAATGTCGCTTTCAAGAGTATTTCACTTATATCACGGCTGCTAGTATTATAGCAGGGAAAAAGCCCGCAACACCATGCGGCTATCCATCATGGTGAAAACTGAGCATCGGCTAGAACTTGCGAACCATGGTTGGTACTGCACTGAACTTCAGTGTAGCAGTGCACCCGAAGCATACTGTATGTACAACAGTTCCTATGCCCATGTCGGGAAATTTGTGTGTAATAATAACGTTTGGTGAAACTAGCATGTACTGTTTCAGAGTGAGTGAGTGAGTTATTGTTTAACGCCGCTTCGTATTGTTTCAGAGCTATAATCCGGAAACTCGAGAAAGTGATAATACCATATACAACAGTTATCAGCTAAGTCACATTTATTTGCTGTAATTATTTTAAAATACACGTGTATAAGCGAGCACAGCTCATACACACCCGCTTCCAAACATAGTTTGACATAATTGAAAATTGGAAAGACACTTCTGTGGGAATGACTAACCTGTGTGTAAAGTTGAATGAATATGGAATGTACAGTTCCAGAGATAATAAAATCATGTTTCCATGGAAACCACCAAAACTAAAATTCAGAAATAGGTCTAACCCTCACAAGGCACATCTAGGCACCATGGTGTACATGTGTAGCAAGTTTGGTGAAGCTAGCATGTATAGTTGGAGAAATATGTTCCGCACAAAATGATTTCCCTACAGAGTCACTGTTTTGGTCATGTTTCTATGGAAATCGGCCTTACCCTCAAAAGGCAAAACTAGCGACCATGCCTACCGTGTGTAGCAAATTTGGTGAAGCTAGCATGTACATGTATAGTTGGGTAACATGCTTTGCACAAAGTTTTGTGACGGGCCGGCGGATGGACAAACGGACAGAATGAACGTTATAGGAATCTAAAAGTGGAGAGTTAAGACTTTTAACAATGTATTTCTATTTCAGATAAAAAAAAACTTCAATGTCAACAACGTTTGAAGTTCTTCACCTCAAGAAAAACACTGACGACACATGTGCGTATCCACACAGGGGAGAAACCATTCACAAAACCCTTCCCTAAAACATTTCTTTACCATTTCATTTAATTATGTATTTGCTTCAGATATTGGAATAATTGTTCACAACAAAGAAAACCCTGCAAACGAACATGCGTGTCCACACGCAACTTCCCAATGCAAGGCATAACTCTTGCCAGTCTCCATTGCTGGCTGATTTAGGCCTTGCAGTATTTCCTTAAGAAGTCTGTGTTTAGAAATCTAGGCCCGCTATGCATTTCTGGTGCAGCGATTCACTATCTTGACACAACAAAGCGAGGGAACTACCGCAAGGGTTAAATAAGCCAGTAATGCAGACTGGCAAGAGTTATGCCTTGCGTTTGGAAGTTGGTCCACACGGGGGAGAAACATGTAAGGAGTGTGGGGAAAAAAACTCTCACAAAACCCTTCCCTAAAGAGACACATCAGGACCCACAAGGGAGAGGAACCATATACCTGCTTGGAGCGTGGGAGGAATTGTAATGATCAAGGAAAATACAAGAAACACTCAAAACATTAAGTCTTCATTGGTTTCGTCTTCTCCAGAACAAGAAGAATATCATATTGTCTATATAATACTATGTGCAGACACTTTAGCAAATGGGAATTGTACATTATAGATTTGGTGACCATGTAAGGCATATAAGGGGTATAATTAAAATTATACATGCTGTCAATATATGTTGTGTGGAGAAGATAAGCCCATAAGCAGTAGACGTAATCCGTCTTCTCACTGCGAGCAAGGCATCTATTCTACAGTCACACGGCTATCCCTGGGAAAACTCAATTTCAGCGTTGCGCATGCGTGTCATGGCTACAAATCACCTTCCGCTGTGTAAATAGCGTTCGGGCGATTTGCCTTCATGCCAGGAACAGAACAAAGACCAAGTAATCCACAGATAATTTTAAAATTATACGGATTGCTGCTGTGGTCAGCTAAAATTCTGTATTAATTATGTGGATTCAGTTCACGTCATGTCGGCAGTAGATCCACAACAACTCTGTTGGCAGCCATGTTTGTTTACAAACAATGACAACGTGAAGCCGTTTAAATTATTGAAAATAATTGTCAATAAAGTGTGAATTAAAGTAATAATGACAAAGTAGATAAATAAATATATTATAATATCTAATACAGAACATGTACTAAACTTATTTTTAAATATTTAAATAATTGTATATTCTTGATCTGTTTTTATTTTTAAAATAGAGATGTGTGACCGAGTTCGGCACGTTCTATTTATCAATGAAACAAGAAAATAGCACCGTCAACCAATCGTCGTGTCATTCTCTGGCACCTGACCAGTCAGCGTTGAGAGTCACTAAAGAGCACATGTGCGAATATCACAAAAATAATCACCTGTGTATCGTTACCCGTAAGGGTAATTTATGAGAAAGCCCGCAACACCATGTGGCTATGCATTGCGGTGAAAACTGCGAGCAACGGCTGGAACTAACGAACCATGGGTGGTACTGCACCTAAATTCAATGAAGCATTGAAATTCTTACTGCATGTGTAATTGTTCTCAACTGCAGACAGAGTGGCCTTGCCAGAACCAAACGTTTCTGCCTGTAGAACAATTACCGAATAATCAAATCTACAATTTATAATCCCCATCTGAAATGGTGTACAAAACATTTAAGCTTTCTAGTGCACCCACCAAATGAACAAGTTATTATCGTCATTGGCCTAAGAAGTCTGTGGAGAAAATGACAAATATGTATTTAGATCGTGGTCTCTTTGACCTTTCTTTTAGGCCCCTTTACACAGAGCGACGTTAATCGTACGACCATTGAGCGGCCAAAAATGGACAGGACGCCCAATGGTCGGCTGAATTCGCGAAATCCCGCGTAAATGTTCCTGCAATCGTCGCGCGTCCTTTGTACGACCTTGGATGCAACTTACGGCAATTTCCATGACAATCTTTGAACAACCTGCACGTTTACGGAGCCTTCCGTCTGCCTTCGCTGGGCGTTCACTGTGCAACCTAATAACATTTCAGCATCAAGGGCGACCCCCGTACAACCCGTCAATCTCCTCTGTGCCTTCTCTGTGAAACCATTGGTTGACCATGCAGCAACATTTCTGCCTCCTCTGCGATACCTGTACAATGCTTCAGTGATCCCTGGAGAGTGTTCGGCAACCTGGATAGACTGGGTTTATAAGCTGCATTCGTCTCCATTTCTTTCAGTCCCCATCCAACAGTAAAAAAAATAACCAACCAATTAGTTTTTGCAACTTCAAAACAAAGACAAAAAGCTTTACTGCTGAACAACATGA
Source organism: Gibbula magus (assembly GCA_936450465.1). Taxonomy (NCBI): domain Eukaryota; kingdom Metazoa; phylum Mollusca; class Gastropoda; order Trochida; family Trochidae; genus Gibbula; species Gibbula magus. Next base: position 14,905,642 of record OW388306.1, read on the forward strand.
TCAGTATTGTTTATTGTTTACAATATGATATTTTTTTTTAAAAAACCCTTAAGAAATAAATACACAAAAATACATATTATTAAATCCACGGTAAACATAGGGATAAAACAGGGCTTCCAGAAGTCAAATGGGTTAAATTTAAGTTTTTGACACATTATTTATTCATATTTCTGAAAATCATGCCTTCTAAAACTGGTCTCTTTTTAAAATGTTTTGAAATGGGAAAGTAACAAGGGACCTTTTGGCTTGTTGTGACTATGCTTCAGCAAATTAAAGTTAGAGAGTTAAAATCTTGTATCTACAATCTACAATTTTCTGTATTTCGTAATTTTGTGTACGAACAGAATTACCAAACATCCTTGCCAAATCCATGTTGAAAAGCTATTCCAGCACCCCGTATGACTGAACTTGTGCTACTTCTTTACAAAACTTCTTATTATCTAAGAAATTTAAAATCGACTTTATACAACAGCAGGGTTTCCGTTGTTACTGTTAAAAATCTGATGGCGTGATGTGTGAATTTATACATCTTTATTTGCTTGACTTTTTTCTGTTTTCTTGTTCCTTTTTGGAGCCATATGTATTATCTATGTGCCAACAAAAACAAGGAAACAAGTGTGAAAAAGGCTCATAGAAGGCTCAATGAATGCAGAGAGAAGGCACACAACTCGTCATTGTGGCACAAAGGTTGCTGCAAGATAATAAACGGCTCTGATTGCACAGAGGACGCAGTAGGAAGGAACAAAGGAGGCAGAGGCATCGCTCAACGTTAGCGAATTCTCTACATGGCGATCATTGTGCGTCCTTGGCACGTTCCACGTCCATTGTATGACCTTTCAGCCTCTTGGGAACAACCGTTCAGCGACCAGAATCGACGGCGACCCCTCTTTTTTGAGCATGTTGAAAATTGCGTAGCGTCTTCAGCGTCCATGGCGATCATTCGCGATGTCTCAACATCCCATATACAACCTCATCACGACCTTAACAACCATTCTGCCTCCCTTGAGCGTCCAACGGCGATCTGGTATGTGATTTCGTCGCACAGAGGACACACAATGGTCATTACGTCTGTGTAAAGGGGCCTTGTAGGCGACACAACCATAATCACAGGATATGCCTTATTATAGTTAGATCAGTATACTTTTTACTTTCTTTGTGATTTCAAAACCGTAAATAGTGGTGTTATCAGGGAGTTCTTTTTCATGTTTGTTTGGTCAATCACCTTTGTCTCTTTGGCGTGGTCTTGCAAGAGATTTCCTCAATTCTCTACACACTCCTCCAGTACGAAAGCTAAAGCTTAGTGCTCAAACTCCTTGGCCTTGGTGAAGAGAGATTTGGTCAAATTAAGGGTCACTGTGGCCACTTACGTACTTACCTCAGACATTTCCATGGAGGGTCGCCTTTTCCCCAAGTGAAACCGCCACCATGAGGTTTTTATCACACTGGAAACTATTGCTATATCTTAAATGTGCATCCATTATGTTTCATAATTTTTTTTATTTTGCTTTAATACATGCCAACATACGATATATGCTGATATCAGTTCAAATAATTTCACTCAACTTACATAGTAATCCCCGATCGCCAAATATGTAACAATTACTAGTTTTCAATTAAAACCGAGTAACATTATTATACTTGTGCTGCTACTACTACACGTTCCATTCACATGCACAGTAGTTTATTTTAGTCTGTTATAAATAAGTTTCCAAAATTACGTTTGACTAATTGACGCACGCCACACGCGGTGCATTGTCCGGTTTTCCATCAGAAATCGATATTTTTTCACCATTATATCGTTCGTATACTGAGTCGACTAATATTGAATTGGCAATTTTCCGCAACAGTCAGTACTTCTCGATAACATAACACAATTTATAACGTTTATGTGACCCCAAAAAAACACAATGGATGTACATGTACCTTCAAATTGAACTGTCGAGGCTTTAGGGTCACATTTAATGAACAGGGCTCCCCCAGGTTATAGTGAGTGAGTGAATATTGCAACCATTTGTTGTCGTCATTTATAACGTTTATGTGACCCCCAAAAAACACAATGGATGTACATGTACCTTCAAATTGAACTGTCGAGGCTTTAGGGTCACATTTAATGAACAGGGCTCCCCCAGGTTATAGTGAGTGAGTGAATATTGCAACCATTTGTTGTCCCCTAGGTTAAAATTCGTTCACCAAATACATACGGTAACCATGAAACCGTTCACAATTTACAATTATTTCTCTCCTGGTTCTCTCCTGATTCGCTAGTTCCAGTCGTTACCCGCAGGCTTCACGGCGGTGCATAACCACATGGTGCTGCGGACTTTCTCCCTGCCATAATAATAGTGAGTGAGACTAAAACGCTGTTTTTTTGTTCAGAACGATTGTATGCGGATAAAATCAAGAAAAAAAATGATCAAAGTCATGACATGCCTTCAGATTATGTTAACTGTGTTGTAATTTCAGGTGAGTTTTGTTAAATTAAGTATTAGGTACATTTTATACAGATGTGACATCGCCGCTAATGGCTGTGATACTGCCGAAGCGGCGTTAAACAATAACTCACCAACTCACAGATGTGACAGGTGAGATAACTGATTTAACGCCGCTTTCAAGTGTATTTAGAGTAAGTTGCATGTATTTCACATGCAATAGATGCTATGGAGCTTGTGTATCATGTAGTGAGGGATTGAGTTAATGTTTAACGCCGCTTTGGCAATATCACAGCCATTTGCAATGAGAATTTTGAGTTAATTGCCCAATTTAAAAAAATATAATTGCAACAGCTAACATGAAACGACACAAAGGCCGTAAAAAATTCATTGATTTAGAAAAAGGTTAAAAGACTTTTAGCTAAAATGTATAAGCAGAGAAGAATAATTATTTACTAATGCCGAACAGCCGCATCGAAAGTAATATTTCAAATCCAATTAAACATGTTAAAATGTTTAAAGTGGTTTGTTGTGACCGACTAAACTTTTCTAAAATAATCCAAAGAAGGACAAAACATGCAAAACGCTTTATTGTATTGTTCCTCGTAAGATCTTATGCGTATTATTTGAGAGGTTAATCGGCGATTTAAATGCAATGTTACAAACAATGAAAAACCTGTAAATGTAAACGATTTATTTTCATCGAGTGTATACTGCAATATTAATCCCACATCACCAAGGCTTAATGTTAATAATAATAATGGATAAAATCTCCACGGTATGGACTCGTCTAACATTTCACCTTGGTCTAACCTGGGCGGCTGCAGCACCCGGAGGTCATCTCCATCACAACACTAGGTACCCAGTTACTGCTGGATGAACTGAGGTCAATATTGAATAAAAGTAGCTTAGCCAGAGTGACACAATAAGTCTAAACTTATATCTCAAAGTGGGACAGGGTTTCCCCCTTCAAACTGTTTATTCAGCACATCTACACACCCTTGATCAGCCAGGGCTGAATCTCCCGACACTCGGCTCACACTCATGGCCAGGTTGGGTAAACTACATATCACATTAGCTGAACATGAATCCCAAAAGGCTGCTGAATGTTGCCGATTCAACAAGTTATTGTAAAGTCGCCTTTTCATTGGTTCCCTCGCCGCGAATGGCTGTGATACTGCAGAAGCAGGGTTAAACAATAACTCACTCACTCACTCACTCACTCATAGGTTCGCTGGTCCACTCGTCTCATTTGCTGACTTCATCGAGAAGGATTGGACCTTTGGGCTATCGAAAGTGGTGAAGTATTTATTGTCCAGACGAAACTAGTGACGGGTGATCTATATGAAGAGTATCGGGACATTCAACAATGGCGGACCGAGAATTGATGTCCAACTGATAAGCACATACATTCACCACCACACCACAAAGTTAGCTTGAATGAAGTCCTCATATGCAGTACATAAAACACATGTTCATGAACACAGGCATAGTTAAGGTAACACTGAAAAGAAACACTACACTTATTAAGTAACAATGGAGATATAAATTAATAATAAAACTGTTTTGCAGGAAAACGAGTAGAGGCAGACAATTAATTCAAACATCTGACAAGGCAAAATATGCCGTGTTGTGATGTAGTGATCACTAATCTACTAAACGTGTAACAAGAGACTCCATTCCAGCACAATTTTAGAAAACCAGTTACTACATCAATATTTCATAAACATGTAAACAAATTTATTAAATGTCATACAATATTCTCTTCCAACATGAAAATAACCATGAAACTAACTGACATTGCTTCGTCACACTGTCATGCTTCTTCAGTGGCGGCTGTTTGCTTAATGTATCGTATTATTGGTTTCTTGATCTTACAGTCGTTGGCAACATTGACTTGTTAACCCAATATATAAACGTGTCTATCGGTGTCTTATTTGGACTATAACTTTCTGTAATAATCGACAGTTGTCAGTTTTATCGGTACTGAGGTGACTGAGAAGCGTAGCTGGTCAGACGGTAAACTTACAGATGTCGAGTAGACTAACATTCAACTCAAAGTAAACTCAACTAAATCCTAGTCCACTCATTTAACATGTATATCATGATGATCTTAGCATAATCAATTAACATGTTTATAACGATGATCTAAGTATAATCAATTAATATGGTTATAATGATGATCAAAGCATAATCAATTAACATGTTTATAATGATGATCTAAGCATAATCAATTAACATGTTTATAATGATGATCTAAGCATAATCAATTAACATGTTTATAATGATGATCCAAGCATAATCAATTAACATGTTTATAATGATGATCCAATCATAATCAATTAACATGTTTATAATGATGATCCAAGCATAATCAATTAACATGGTTATAATGATGATCTAAGCATAATCAATTAACATGTTTATAGTGATGAACTTAGTAAAACCAATTATTTTTATTGCAATGATAACCTTAGTATAATCAAATAACATTGTTTTTATAATGATGACCTTAGTATTATCATTTGATATGCTTATATTATTGACTTTAGTAAAATCAATTATTATGGCTATAATGATTAATTTAGTTTAATCAATAACCATGGTTATAACGTTTACCTTAGTAAACTCGTTTGATATGGGTTATATTATAAATCTTAGTATAATCAATTAGCATTGTTATATCATTGACCCTACTATAATAATTAGTATGGTTATATTATTGATCTTAGTATAATCATTTATAATGAGGACCTTAGTTTAATCAATTAACATGGTTATAATACTGTCCTTAGTACAATCATTCAACGTGGCCAAAATGATGACCTTAGTTAATCATCAACAAATATTATAACAAAGATATTAATATAATCATTTAACATAGTTACCTTAGTATATTCATTTACGTAGTTATAATACTGACGTAACACATACCTTAACAACCAACGGTCGATACATTGTATACATAAAAAAATTGTGGAATCCGCTTTCCGGATCCTTCCTGATCCCTCAAGATCCGCCAAGATCCGCCAAAATTTGGGAGAATCCGGAAGGATCCGGCAAATGGATTGGACCACTTTTTGTCTTGTGCTTTTATTTTCATCCTTATGCAACCCCTTATTCTGACGGTGCACTCATTTCCTGTACTCCGCTCCAATAGTAACATATTAGCCAGGAGCAGGTGTCGCATATGGTCAGATTACGTCATATAAGGATGCTGTTTTCGGGTCTATGAATTGCAAACGTATTTCTGCTTGGTTTGGAAACAAATATTATTTTGCTTTGATTGAACACTTAATTGAACTAAGACGAACTCGTTGTAAATTATTTAAAACCTTTCAGTAATACGTCAAACGACTCTTAACATTTCAGTCGAGACGGATGACGCCATTTCGGTCATGGTCGCTCAAGCGATATCAACTGATCAGTCATCGGCAATCAAGATGGAATCAAAACTAAATACAAATAATGCTAAGTTTATGTTAGGTATGTTAGGTAAGTTTATTTCGTATAAGGCCTTAGGCCCACGTACAATACAAAATAACGAAAACAATGTATAATTTATGGTAGTGGAAGATGGACAATCATGTATAAAGAGAGCGTAGCGCTAATGAATCCTTAATATAGTTAGAACAGGCCAGTGTATTTGAATGATCGGTGCACATCAATATGTTCAAAAAGTATTGTTGAGTAATATGATAAGGCAAATGTTTAAAGTATTTGCTGCGTAAATCATGATATATTTTACATTCAAATAAAAAGTGAAATTCATTTTCAACATAATTATTGTTACAAATATGACAAAGACGTTGGTTCCTAGGAAGACCATCAAATCTACCAGTGTTTTTATATATGGGTAGTGCACCAATTCGTAACAATGTTATTCTACGCCTTGCTTCTTTAGATTTAAAAAAAGTAAGACATGGTTCGCTGCAAAAGACCGTTTTGATACAAGAATAAACATCTAGTGATGAACACTTGGAGATTTCAGAAAAAAACAATTGTTTATGACAATCACTAACTCTTACATAAAAATCTTTCAAAAACTGTTCCTCATTTCCAACACCTTGAGCTTCCCAAACGAAACCGAAACCATAATTGAATAAAGTAGTTCGAACAAAATATAACCAAGTTTTCTTACCAACTTTATCAAGATTATATAGCATAACATAACACTGCTTAGGATATCTATTCCTTGGATAATGTAAAACTTTGAACCAATACTTTATACCACGTACTAAGGTATCAACAAAAATATAATTTCTACAACATTCCGCCAGGACAGCAACATTTGAGCACTTATAGTTTACACCCAGGACATATTTATAAAATCTAATATGGAACTGTTCGACAACATGCCACTGCTGAAAACCCCATATTTTTGAGGCATACAAAATGATAGGTTTTATCTGTACATCAAATATTTTAAACAAAACGGCTGGAGGAATATTTTTAAATCTTCTAGCAAAAAACTTTAACTGAAGAAAGTGCATTATTAGCCTTATTAATTAGATTTTGAACAGATTTAGACCAAGAGAGTCTATTTGAGAACAACAAACCAAGATAATTATAATATGATGCAATTTTTAATTTATGATCACCAAAATACCATGACTCATACTGCCTTAGCTTACCACCATTTCTGAATACCAATACCTCCGTTTTCTCGAAATTTACAGATAACCCCCATTTTTTACAAAACTCAAATAAGATATTAATTTTTTTCTGAAGACTAACGACAGAATCTGCAAACAAACACAAATCATCTGCATACAAAGGCAAATACAGTTCCATGAACTCTGAGTCAATGAATACTCCCCTATCTCTACAAGTGGTGATTTCCTGAACAAACAATGCAAACAATAATCGACTTAATATACAACCTTGTCTAACTCCACTCATGAAATAAAAATATTCAGTAACATTTAAATTATTATATTTAACACCAGCTTTAGTTTTCGAGTACATATCTTTAATGATATTGAACATAGAACCATGGATATTATGAGATAAAAGAACAAACCAAAGAAGATCTCTATTTACTGAATCGAAAGCTTTGCGAAAATCAACAAATAAACAATAAAATCTACCACCTTTTTTAGACAAATACTTCTGAACGACACTCTGAAGAGTAAATATGTTATCAACAGTACAGTAACCCTGACGGAAACCACCTTGACACTCGGGGTACAGATCTAAAAACTCAACCACCTTTTTTAAACGACTATTAAGAATAGAAGTAAAAGAGATACCACGATAATTATTTACTTGATGAATGCTACCCTTTTTGTGCAATGGAAATATAATGCTCAATGACCATTGATCTGGAAACTTCCCCGATCTAAAATACTATTGAATAAAATACAAAGATATGACTGTAAAATAATCTTACTGCTTTTGAGCATCTCAGGTGGAATACCATCTTGACCAGGACTTTTATTAGAACGTAAACCAGAAAGAGCATTATCCACCTCCTCAATACTTATTTCCCTGTTCACAATATTATTTATATCATCATCTTTACAAACTCCACAGAGAGCCTCCTGTACCTCATGATTATTGACATAATCTATCGTGAAAGACAAAAAAATCTTCATCAATATGGATATCTTCGACATTCAAAACACTCTTAAAATATTCAACCCATGATACACAGTCAATTTTTGGCACAGATTTACATGAAGCGCCACTAAAATGTCTCACGTAGGACCAAAATGATTTGACTCTTTTGGTGTTAGAAAAGTCTGATATTATAGATTTAGTTAATGCTAATTTTATTGACACTACGGTAAAAAATACGAAGTATGCTTAATTCTCCCTCGGGTAATTGATCTCATGTACCATCTTTGTACATGTGTCATCCCTCGCCTGAAGGCTCGGGAGACACTCGTACGCAGATGATACGTGAGAGAAGCATACAACTTATATAGCATAATCATTTGTAAATGGAATACACTCATTTTGTGACACTCGCCGCTAAAGGCTGCAATACTGCCGAAGCGGCGTTAAGCAATAACTCACTCACTCACTCATTTTGTTACAAACTGAGGATTGTTATGTCAATTGTGAATTACTGCCTATGCATCATGCTGAGGGGTCTTGCAGACTGCATAGTAACAGTAATTCAGGACAAGGAAGTGAATCAACATAAATTTCTTTGTGCATTGCATTCTGTATCCTCAAACAGAAAAACAGTTATAGGATCAAGTTGACTTTCCAACTGCGCCTTGGGGAATGGAGACCTCACGTGACTGTCGTTGATTGGATAAGGGTTTGATGTACTGCTCGTTGTTAATTGTATTGTTGCATTGAGTATTACACAATTATGCTTGTGGTCAGAATTAATCCATTCCGAGGTCGTTGCATGATTCATCACTGTCATGAAATACAATAAATATCCTCACACACCTCATATCCAGTCAGGTCACACATACACAAATACAAATGTACAAGTCCATTGAACGTTCTGCCTTTTTTCTCGCTCTTACCCCGGAAGTAACTACGCAGCTGTTTCCTGCTTGCTAATAGTGATGAAATGAGTTGCTTCTGGAGAAGGTTTATGTTCACAAGAACAACCGTACAGCTTGCAGAAGACATGGCGGAACTTCTTCCCAAATAAGAGATAAATTCCTATGTGTAAGGAGAAATTCATATAGTATATGAGTTCAAACACTCGATGCAGTATCATGTCGCTAAGGCTTGGAGACAGGAAGTGTACGTTCTGTAGCACCATCATCTTTATCCGGATCACGTGACTCGGTGTATGAAGAACAATGAAAATGGTGGACACAGCATACAGAAGTTGTGATACTTTGATCTCGAGAATGGACGTCCTCCGTCGACTGCATGAAACGTTTTCAAACAAACGCTTACGACGTTTTCTGGCTTGGACGACGTTTATGGTTATTGCTATATTCAGAAAGACCATTAATAATAACGGGATTAAAAGTGTCAGCACGGAGTCTACACACGTCATAGCGACCAGCAACTTCTCGTATCTCTCAAACACTAGACAGGACGAGTCGTCATTGCTACTGATCAGCCCTGTTGTCCATAGACTGAAGCTGTAGATAGCGAAGGACATGGTTATAAGAATAACAATTGTATATTTTGCACGCTTAACATTACACAGCTGTGGCACGTACCCCGGGAGGGACACTCGAATAAAGTTTTCCCATGTTATCAGTACAACAAACCATACTGAAAGGAAACTACTTATATAGGTTACAAACACTGTTGTCTGACACACTCCCTGGGTGCTGAAGACGTGGACATCAAGCCTATACAGCCACACCACCATCAGAGAAGCCAGGAAACATATGTCAGATATAGCCTTGGATGCCAGGTACAGACAGCAGGATGTATTCCGGAGGGGAAGACTGAGGAATGCTCCGGCGGCTAATATGTTTCCGATAAAACCTGCGAAAAAAACAACTGGCAGAGCCGAGGTCTGGATACCGCGCACCACGAGATACCAAGGGTCCTGGTCAACCGACGTCTCGTTACCGCTCAGAAGCCGTCCTTCCGCCGTCGTATTCATCTTCAGTTGACTCGAGAAGCTACGAGCTTCCAGGTTTGTCCTTGGTTAGTGACACCAAAGACCGTGAAGACTTTCAGTTTAAAGATAAGTACGACACGTTGAGACTGGTGCAAAATACATCAACATTTCAGTCTACACCTGTCACACGCCGGCCCGTAATAGGCAAATGTAATTTTAGATTGATGGGTAGTAGCTTAATTGGTGTTTTTCCTGACATGAATTTATTACGTTTTGCGAGAAAGAAACGTGAGCTTTATGAATACAGTGTAATCTCCTGAGTTCATTGATACGTCCATTCTTTGTTATGTTTACGCCAAACCTTGGTGTCGTCTTTGATCGTTTAGCGGTTAGCAGTACTGTCCGTCCAATACCCTCTCTCTTATCTAAACTCATGATGATGAAACGTCTTCCTGAAACACCAGAAACATATTTGTTACTAAATGAGGATAAATGTTACTTGTGATGTACTTGACTCTGTGAGGGAGTCATTTCGTCTCCCCAAATAACGATGTTTGCCCCATGGCAATCTACCACGGTCATGGTCAACCACGATGTCGCGATCTGAATTATGTTTGTTATGGATTTGATCTAACTGTCACTTAGTGAAATATATAAAGAATAGATCAAGCCATATTGTCCTTTCTGAAGCGAATCTCTAAAACCTAAGACTCTGCTTACAATAACTGCAGTGGTATGTTCACACGAAGAACGATACATTGGTGTGCATTTTACTATTTTGAAGCCTTTTTCTTTGACCAACGTTAGAAACGGGGGTATATGAGTAAGTTGTATTCACTAATTACCTCTGTGTAATACATGATGTCAACAGTGGTATAGTTTAGTCCTCAGTCTTATCCTATCTTCGTGGTAATATTAAGGGTACACTCGTTCTGAAAACTAGCTCTCTCACTGAGTACTGTTAACGATTGCTACACATGATGATTGATTGTATTCTTGTGCTGTGTACTTCGCTTGGTCTGTTTATTTGTTATACATGTGTCATTTGTTCAACAGACCATTGAAGATCATGGATCATAAATCAGAATTTGATCATTTAGTGAAGGGAAACACCTTCTCAATTATAATGCGCCAGGGGCACGGCAACTTTGTCTGCAGTAGAGAACTGTTCTACACGATGTAAGGTGTGGGTGCAATGCTACACTGAATTTCAGCGTAGTACCACCTATGGTTCGCTAGTTCCAGCCGATGCTCGCAGGATTCACCACAATGCATAACCACATGGCGTTGCGGGCTTTCTCCCTGCCATAATACTAGCAGCCGCGATATAAGTGAAATACTCTTGAAAGCGGCGTTAAACCCCAACTCAAACTCACCTCAATTATAATGAAAGGTGAGTATAAGAAAATCGTAGAACTAAGAGCAAATCAACAACAATAGAAAAGAGACAGATTTCTGTAGGCATTTGATGTCCTCGGATCTTACAAAGTGAGAATGGCCATGGATTTGTTGCTGAGGTGATTAATGAAATAGCAAATGTGTCGCCAGGTTTAACTATTGTGCATGGACAAGCTAGACATCCGCATTCAAGGGAGTGTAAAACGGGCAAATGGCGATGTTGAACATTTTTTGAAGTGCTGAAAAAAAATACCAAAAGGACTTTTGGATTAAATTTTATCCAATGTCGAAAGAACATCCATCGCCACAACATATGGTCAATTGAGTGGGACATTTTGTTGAGACCAGTTTGAACGCATTCTCTTCCCACACAGGTTACTCCCTACAGATTTCCGATCCTAACCTCTGTTCTTTTTCGCTTGAAATCGAGAGCAGCAAACTCCCATAGCGGAGGAAAGCGGAACAACGTACTCTATCACTGCTTCTTAACCAATGAAAACTCATCTTTCAGCGGCCATGTTGACCGAGTGACTTCAAAGATCTAGACATTTAGCCTTAAGGGTCTTGCTCATTAGCATATGTCATTCGACTTTGTCTGATGTAAATAACACACTTAAATATTGTTTGGTATTTGTCTCTGATTTGGTCTTCTTTATTCATAAGCATGTTTATGATCAATAGTTTTCACAAAATCAAATAGCATATTTCGAGGAAAGCGAAAAAAAGGGTATATCATACGTTTATTTAATAATAATGATGTGTCGTTGGCCAATGTCGCTCTTACAACGGCGTCGCTGATTGCACAACTAGATTCAACTGCAGCCAATCAGGACACAACCTTTCTGCCCTCGATTTCAAGCGAAAAACAACAGAGGTTAGAATCGGATATCTGATTGTGAGTAACATCTGTGGGAAGAGAATGGTTTGAACGAAGCGAACACAACATTTTGAAAATGGATTATGTGAGAATAAATAAGGAAATTTCAGTTAGAGCAGCTGCAAGGTGGACAGTGTTGGAACTGGCCATGGTTACAACAAATGTTAATTTGTCTATTTCCATTTTTTAGTACATTTTCATTCATTCATAAGAGCATTGACATATAAATACATGTGCATACAGATATACATACATTTGTTTTTTAGATTTCCCATTTGAGTTGGAAATTATTCAGGAGTTTTTAAAAGCATATGGAGAGATGACCAGAAAGTAAGAAAGTTTGCATATTTACAGTTGGAGAATGCAATGAATTTGGTTGTTTGATAATATCTGAATATATTATGTTGTAAAGTTTGAAATTTGGTTTCATTTTCTTAATACTGCATCTATTAAGCATCAATTTTGTTACAAGAATGACTGCGTTTAAAGGGTTGTTATTTGTTCCCTTAAATCCAAACAATATATTTTCTTCATTAAAATCAATATTTCATTCAATGTAATTTGCAAGCCATTCTGTTAGTTGTCTCCAAATGATTTTTGCACATTAACAGGCATGCTTAACAACAACTGTAACTGTAATGGGCAATATGGCACCAAACGCTGCACGTGCTGCAAGGACGGGAATAAACGCACTAGCCATTATCATCCTCGAAACAGCAAATGCCAAAATAAGTAGTTGCTTAAATAGAATATGTGTTAATGTTTGTCTTACCAATTTAAGTTTTAAAATAATATATTGTTGCAATTTTAACTTCTAAAATGTTAGGATGTGTTATATTGTTGTACTGTACAGCTTTGACAGAATCAACATTAATCATTGCAGAACAAACATTATTTATGTCTTCAATGTTATCTCCCATAAGGATTATCCCTTAATCCTTGCCCATTGTGTAAATGAAATCTCGAATTGCCCAGTTCCCGGGAATTGGGCGAGCCTCTTGCCCAAAACTAGGGAATGCGCAATTTCGGGGATAGGGCACTAGTTCTATGACCTATTAAAGGGGCAGTAGCACGTTTTGTCGCTCAAATAAGTTGGTGAAATATATTGAAAAATAATGTCACTGATAGTAAAACACCCTTCTCTCTTTGGAAAATCAAGTTAAACAATGAGTGTACATAGTTCGGTAAAGCCATGGGAATCGTTTTTGTCATTCGAAATAATAAATGTGTTCACAATAAAATGGCCGCCATTCAAGTTTTGCTTTATACACAACACCGTTATTACCACAATGGATAATTGGTTTGTGTTATAAAATCGCCGCAAATGGCTGCGATACTGCCGAAGCGGCGTTAAACAATAACTCACTCACTCACTGTAATAAAATGTTTTACCCTCTAAAGTAAATTCAAATGAAATAAACTATCATTAAATTTGCAAAACAAAAATTGCAAAAAAAACACTTGCTACTGCCCCTTTAAACACTACCAACAACATATATTTCTGATTGAGATAAACTCCAGTCGTATTGGATTATCTGGGTTTTGATAATTTGACAATGACGACTTGACACCGTTATGGTACTGTTATTGAATCGATTAACATAAAGTTATACTTTTCAGCAGCCGTAAACACTACTGGATATGATAACTACATTGATAAGGTCATGGCATGTCATTCAAAGAGATAGTGCCGCTTTAATTAGGAACAACCTTTCTTCTGTGGACGTCAAAGAACTAATCATTATAAAGAATAGGAAATACATGCCATTTAGATAGAATAGTAAACTTATGTAACATTGTTACATATGGGATATTATTGCACTTTTCCCGCAATATAATATTATGGCGAATATGAATCTTTTATGCTGAACAATTGATTAAACTATGCTTTTTCAAATGCGCAACTTAATCTGTTTTAAAACTGATATTATTTTATTGAAACGTTTTTAATGCATTTGTTGTGTATAGGGAAAGGAACCAATTTTATTCTGGATATTAGATCTCTCTGCAGCCATATGTTAACATATCTGTTTTATCAAAACTTCATTACGTTTGTTATATTTCCGCCTACGCCCTGTTGCGTCTCTCTCCATGCTTCTTTAACTAGGTACCTGGAATAGCAGTACAGAATACAGTACCTCATTTACCATTTACTGTTATTTCCGAAACTCGTAATCGACTACATTGCATATACTTCAGTAGTACGCAGTGAACATATTTCTCTGACTTCAGACTGACGGTAACAGTCTTGTGAAATCAACTCTTCTCGTATGTTATTATCCCCCGCCACAACGAAGTTGGCGGGGGATATAGAAATGAGCTCCGTCCGTCCGTCCGTCTGTCCGTCTGTCTGTCTGTCTGTCTGTCCGTCTGTGTGTCCGGGCTTTTCCATTCCGGCCTCAAACTTCATAACTATTCATTATATTTTGCTGAAGCTTTGCACAGGTATCAACCAAGTAGTCTAGATGTGCCTTTTGTTATATAGAAATTTGAGAATATTGTCATTGTGTCTTTGTGTTAGTTTTCTACTTCTTTGATCTTTTGCTTTGCCGTTTCCTTGGAAATGCATCTAAGAATTTTGTTGTTTCCGAAACATAACTCAAGGCAATAAGACCAAGCTCGATGAAACTTGATAAAACAAATATAGTTGGTCACTGTGCTTTTTCAACTTTTAAACTTGTTTTTGGCTGTTTCAATGGAAAAACATCTTAAAATTGTGTTTCCAGACCTTAAATCCAAAGATGTATGATCAAGGTCAATGAATCTTGGCATGGGCAAACACATTTATTCTAGGACACACTGGAAATCGTAAAACTGAGTTCAATCAGACTATCAACGTGTTCAGGTTAGAACTATCATTTATGAGTTGTGAGTTATAACAATTTTCAAGAAAGTAAATGCATTATATATTCAAAATGCATAAATATATTCAAAATTCCTACATGGCGGGGGATATGGCCGACTCTGTCTGCCTGTTACAATTGTTTTTGTAACTTGAAACGCATTTTATTCAACAAGAACTGGATTGGCAAGCAATCCTTGATACTGCTAATACACATACATACGAATGCCGTTTCACAAAAAATTTATCATAACTCTTAAACTAGACTTAAAGTCGACTGGAACATCATTTTTTCTACTAATTGCATTACAATGATAAACGTTATTTTTGAAAGCTAAGTCTTCGGAATCGAAGAAATGATCAAGACCCATGCTATACTATAAATTCAATAGAACCTTATTTCATACTAAAACCTTCACGTTATCAATTGGAACAACATACACTGCGTGATAAACATTAATGACCATTTAATGACATTACAAACCTTAAGTAATAACTTATTTACTAGTAATTACATTTTTATGGCATTAATCTACCTGTAAATAAATACCTGACACACCAATGTATTATAAGTAATACACATATTCCTACCAGCAATCGGATTTCTAGTAAATATATCATATTATGTTTCAGCTCAAACTGAAGACAACTAAACATTCGGAAGAGGACATTTTAATCAATTTGAATTGGCCTAACCTTTCTGTTAAACCACACGTTATTAATCAAAGCCCTACCAAGATGCTCCAAGCTCTGATTGCTCCACCGAATTTCACTTTATAAAGATGTATATTGTTGACAACAGTCAATTATACTTTCTTGCCTAGCGGTATCAACATCTGTTTTGGGACTGTAGTAAGTAGAACAGCTTGGAATTTGTCAAATAGTTCCAGATTGCACATAAACAAATGGTCAACATGCTTGCACACAAATCCTTACTGTAGATGCAATCTTCCTTCAATGTTTATTTTCAAAAATGAAAATCTTCTTTGACTTGAGGTGAGATGACTTGGGGTTTAACGCCGTTTTCAAGAATATTGCACTTATATCACGGCTGCTAGTATTATTTCAGGCAGAAAGCCCGCAACACCAGTGTTGCTATGCATTGCAGTGAAACCTGCGAGCAACGGCTGGAACTAGCGAGCCATGGGCGGTACTACACTAATATTCAGTGAAGCATTGCACCAAAACCTTACTGTTGGTAATCGGATGGTATAGCGAACCATTGGTGGTACTACGTTTACTTCCTCTTTCCAATAGATAATGACACTACAGAACATCAACTTGTTATGGCTTCACAAGAAAGACCGATGCCCCCAGATTGGAGCATAGTTTGGAATTAAATTATTGAACATAAGTACTAACACCCCATGCGAATGATTGGTGAGGTACCAATCGGTACACTGCTGACCAATGCAACGTTTTGGGAGAATGCAAAGTGTGGCAAGGTCAAGATCACAAGGTCAAAAATTAGTTTCCCTTGAAAGGTCTCATTACAATAAAATTGTAAATTGGTTTCTACGTCAAGGTCACTAACAGACGGACAGGTGAAAAACAATATACTCCCGGCATCTCCGATTATGGGGCATAATGGAAATGGTAGATAATAACATGGTAGACCCAGTGGTCATAACTATAGGTGGCGCTGGTTCCAGTTTCTTAATATAGCGATTTGAAATAAATGTTCTGTTTGGTCTATTTGTCAGTAACATACCGACCTGAGGACTCCTTTGATGATAATGTTGTAAAACATGCAATTTATCGCTCAAGTAATTATAAAAATATATTTCCTATATTTAGCACTACTTTAGTAACACATGATGATGGTGTTTACAACATTTCAAAAAGAATTTGAGTACTAAAATGATACAATCACTTCATAACGCTTTGTTACAAACGGATATAGACTGTATGTACACACTAGGGATTAGCCTTGATCGGGACAATTACCGTGCATATGACTGAACGTCACATGGGACTAGTTGTATGCGACACATCTGGATCAATACACCATTCAGGAAGAAAACGATCCCACAATGCCTCAGTTAAGATTTACAGCACAGGAATACTATTTGCCAATTCATGACTAGTCGGAAACGGCTGGTCTCCGCTCTATGATGGAACACTGGGAATATGACTGCTCAACATTGCTTTCTAATAGACAAAACCTTTCTGATGAGAACACAAAATCATGTCGTTTCGCATTAACGAGAAATTGATTGCCTCTGTCCATACATAGTAACATACATTGCAAGTAAAATAGAAAAAGCCCGTGGTTCTTACTGAAATAAAGTGCTCTCACAAAAAGGAAAATAAGTGTTGCCATTGTTTAAATAATACTCCTGAATCAATAAAAAGAGTTCTAAAACGAATGTACATGGTTCGGTTAAGCCATGCGAGTTCATTTCCCATCGAGTGGCGATTTTAATGTGTTCACATTAAAATGGCCGTTCGAAGCACGTTCAAGTGATCTTACTATTGCAGCGACACCTAAACACTCAAAGTAGAGTTTGCAATATTGTACAATGGTGAAATGGTCAAACCATGTCGCTTTATACTTGGCATCATTTTGTTTAACAATAAGGACGACCGTTATCTATGAATACCGCTTATCGGGTCGTGTGATGAGATGTTTTACCCTTTAATATTACCCACAATAAATTGTACACATGTTAATAATAGATGACACATTTGAGATAAAATAATATGCTACAGCGCCGTTAAACCCAGCGTAACTGTATGGAAATAACACTTTGTGATACACTGTACCCAGGATTATTGTTCGTGGTTAGACAGAAATATGATAGCAAATAGATATTCATTAGGAGACGCCATAAGTAAGTTTTATACTTGTGTCTAATCCGTTTGGCCTTTCTGTCAATAAAATATGTTTATGTATTCAACGGCATAATATTGAAAACCTACATTGAAGCACTAAGATAATTAAAACCCAATATTATCGAAGCATTGGTCACAAAAAATTGAAACCAGAATCAGTTGTTTGCTAATATTATGAAGAAGAATTGTTAATTTCAGAAGCACATGTAATGTGTGAACTGAAATTGGAATTTCATTAATAAAACGAAGTAGATGTGATAGCCCCACCATTTCAGAGAGGATAGTGTTATAAAAGGAATCCCCGAAAAGCTTTCCCTTAGTCTGAACGAAGCTTTCTTCATGTTTGTACAACAGACGTTTTGCTTTCTTGTTGTCTTTCATCAGTTTAGACAGCACAGAAAGGCGTCTATGAAAATTCATTGACATATTAGCCTGACCTACAAAACAAACAGATTTTTCGATTGTGTCTAAAAGATCATAGATGTCCAAATCAGGGGAGATAACCCCGCGTCTTATTTTGTCCAGGTGCTGCCATAACTTTGACAGTGGTCCCATGACATTCAAAAGACGTCTTTGAATGAATTGAAGCGAGAAGTCTGGTTTCTTTTCAAAGGAGCGTTCTTTAGCTTCAAACAAATCGTCAAGAAAACTATCAAGTTTTGGTGTGTCAAGGCATTCTTCGCCTGGTAATGGATTATCATCCAGAATGTTTTCAGTCAGAACATTATCTTTGATAAAGGTAGAAAACTGTGTCTTTAAATGACTAGATAGGTTTCGAGACAGTGACCAAGAAGCGGATGTGTTTTGTGTGATCGAGAATGGAACATATCCATCATCCTCAACACCAACATCGTCTTCGAAAGTAACCCGACGTGACTTACCTTTATCACACGTGGTTGACAGCCGTGACCTCTTTTGGGACGGTTCTAAGTCTGAATCAGAGTCTGAACTCACTGAACTTCGACTGTCATCTGAGTCTGAACTATCGCTCTTTTCGGAGCTACTACTAGAGCTTACTCTTTCTATCCGAGCGTTTACTTTATGTTTCTTACTCGTAGTGGCATGCTTACCTTTCTTGTCAAGCACATGGTCGCCATCGTGGCTCGTACTGGCCAGATTTTGCGACTGATTTGCGGCTTCTCCACTCTTGGGAGAGTTGTCGCCGACCCCTGAGCCTTTACTAGGCTGTTTGGGGAAAGAATCGTCATTCATGATACGAAAAAAGAGCCACTACAATATAAAATCAGGAAAAGTTTACGAGAGCGTAAACCGAAGCTTGTTACCTGCGCGAGGCCATGATGAAGAAGGGCTTATGGGTAATTTAGTCTCGCTCTCGTTAACGAGATCTCGATCTTTGAACTTGGCCTATTTTTAGTAACATATGATGAAGACACCGCTATCACATCTACGGAGTTTTATGAAGTGAAATTGTGCGCAATCCTTTACGTTTTCCCTTCAGAATTATTAGAATTGCCAATACGCAACATACATGAAGTAGGATTCGTTACGTAAATTTTCCATCTTATTCCTTTAAAGAAATGATAAAGCATGACATTTGTAATACAGTCTTATAAAAGGCCTCAAAAGAACGTCACTTGACACTTAAGTCCTGACGTTGAAAATGTTAAAAGTTAAATGGCAGTATTTGGAAAATGTTAGCGAAATTCAGAACAATGCGACGTGTATGTCAAGTATTAGACAGAAGGTTTTAACCGAAGGCAGAACCATGACTATATCAAAACAACGTAAATATTACTCACTATGGATAACTGGATCATTAAATGAATTGCTTTCTTCTCCACATATTTATAAAAGAGTGAGTGAGTGAGTGAGTGAGTGAGTGAGTGAGTGAGTTGGGGTTTAACGCCGCTTTCAAGAGCATTTCACTTATATCGCGGCTGCTAGTGTTATGGCAGGAAGAAAGCCCGCAACGCTATGTGGCTATGCACTGCGGTGAAACCTGCGAGCAGCGGCTGGAACTAGCGAACCATGGGTGGTACCACGCTGAAATTCAGTGAAGCATTGCACCCAAACCTTACTGCGTGTAGAACAGTTCTCTACTGCAGACAAAGTTGCCGTGCCACTGGCGGGATTCGAACCCCGGACCTCTTGATCCGAAGCCGAACGCGCTAACCACAGCGCTATCCCGCCCCTATTTATAAAAGAATAAATGACAAATAAAAAGATAAATTAACTTTCAAACGTAATACATAAATCTTGTCAGTCTCCATTACTGGCTGATTTAAGCCTTGCAGTATTTCCTCGGTTTGTTGTGCCAAGATAGTGGATCACTGCACCTGAAATGCAAAGTGGGCCCGGATTTCCAAGCACAGAGATTTTAAGGAAATACTGGAAGGTCTAAATCAGCCAATGGAGACTGGCAAGAGTTACGCCTTGTATTGGGAAGTTGGAAAATATAGGATTTTCGCATTGTTTGTGTTCAGAGTAGAAACACAGAACAAGTGAGTGAGTGAGTTATTGTGTAACGTCGCCTTGGCAGAATCGCTGCAATTTAAGTTAAGATTGATTAACAACGAAACACATCATATACTTTGTGAAATCAGCGTCAAGCAACAGCGGATCTGTGGAGTCCAGTGCTATATTTAAATTATCTACATGTATCGGTCGGGGTCAACATACATCACATAATAGAGCTGAGAAGACGAATAAGATACTTGAGAAACTTTTTAAAATCATTTTCAAAATCCCTGGATAATATTGAATCACCATATAATATTGAACATATTTTCAAATCTAGGCATTTGAAAAGTCACACTCGACAATATTGAATTTAAAAAAGAACCTACTTGCTGAAGAGTTGATGACCACCCTGAAGACTCGGTCATCCTGACGTACAGTTCCCCGCTGTCTCGACGGACTAACGCGCCACAAAGCAGCACTCCCAACTAATAACGTGCTTGGATCGATCGCCCTCAGCCAATGAAATAAGGGGCTCGTAATGAAAGACGATGGATATAAATGCTAACCAGGTTGACAGCTGGTTTGTCGCGCAGCTTCCATGTCAAGTATAACGCAGTGATTTCAGTAAGTCTATTTGAGACGTGTGGAAGAATTTATCCGATATCTGGAAGACTGTGCACGTCTCATCATGTCACTAGCAGGCTCTGTCTCCTTTTATATACATCTTGACATACCTATTTTGTTGGAGTCAACATTAATTTCAATACACACAGAGACGTGAGCTGAGCCAGTGTATTAAACATGCGTATACATCTGCTCCGCTATTTGTAATTGATGTGTAGACACTCTTTACAGGGGGAGACCAAAACAAGTTTTCTACAGTTTGCTTAGCACATGACATTTGTTATGCAGCAGTCACAGCTGTTTATACAATGTAGTATTATGTATGACTCAAAACAACATACGGTGGATTAGAAGTTACGCGTACACTGTCCATTGATGCAAATTTGAATTTCATTTGACGTCCTTTACAGAGCCAAGAGATGAGCTCTTAACGCCTTCAAGACTAACAGACATCCGCGGGTGTCACGGGGATGACTCTGTTTCCCTTTACTCTTCGTGCCTGTGTAGTTACTGACCGACTTTGATGTACACCGTGTTGGTCATTAGAGATGTAATTTACATTTGTTTCAGAGGATATAAAGCAAGGACTTTTTTTAATGAAGAATTGCTCAGTGAGGGAAACGTTGTCGGATATGCAGTCCGAGACTCTCACTTAAACTCTGGCGTCGTATATATTCAATTACTGAAAGTACATATGCATGGTAAATGTTTCTGTTACTTGACAAGCATCTCAGTACATTGCCCTCTAGAAGTGTTGTTTATGTGAGTGTTCGTCTCTTCCCTCTATGTGCATATTAAAGTAGTTATGACTTTTTAGCTCACCTGGCCTGATATAGCATAGCATGGCGTCCGCCCATCCCTCCGTTCGTAAACTTTTCACTTTTTCGACCTCTCCTCAAGAACCAGTGCCCTTTGAGAGCTGCACTTTTATGTACAGACTCCTTGGCTAATGGAGATTCTTAATTATATATTAGGCTACTCTGTGGTCCAAAATTATAGGCCGTGACCCTTGTGGCCTATAAACCTTTTTTCAGCGTCTTCTCCATTACGAAAAACCCTAGAAAGCTTAAATGTTTGTACATACTACTTATCCAATGGGGATTATAAATTGTATATGTGGCAACTCTGTGGCCCCAAATATGGATCACGGGGGCTACGACCTAATAACTTATGTTCTTCTTTTCCATTACGTAAAGTACTTGAAATTTGTTATTCCTCTGATAACTACTTGAAACTTTAGTTTATTGTTTAATGCCTGATGAGTTATAGAGTTATAGAGTCAAAGATTCTATTTTAAATACATGATGTTGTTGGTTCTAGAGTCTATATCCTGTTAATTGCAGTCTTGAGTAATTGACAAAATTAAACGTATTGATGAAGACGATGCTATTACCCTATCCTGTGTAATCGAAATTAAACAAACTTCACATGAAGGTGAGCGTTATTAGTGTTTTATTAACTTATTCACTGTTGAGGAAATCTGAACTATATGGCAAAAGAAACGATAGCTATTTTTGAAAATCGAGTGAGTGAATGAATGAGTGAGTGAGTGAGTTATTACTTAACGCCGCTACGGCAGTATCGCAGCAATAAGCGGCAGGAAATTTAAGTTAATTGATTAATTTGAAAATAATTGCAAAATGTAATGACACAAAGGCCATACAAAACATCAGCAAAATATCACAATTTTGTTAAAAGCTGATAGAAAAGATAACATTTAAAAACTCGAGGATGAAAGCCATCCAGACAAGTACAAGGAGTTGCCGAAATGAGCCAACAGTGCTGGCGAACACATGGCTTCCTCCAAAGAGTGCCCACGGTGGAACAGGAATCTCAAATCCTTAAACTTAAATTCACTCACAATATCTCTTTTCCCGAAACCAAACGCCTGGTTCTTAAGGGTCCTAAACCCTCATACTCAACCATAGTATCTTGAGCGAGTGTCACTATATGCTCTGTATCAACTCAGACAGACATTGAGTGGGTGAGTGATCCACCGACTCAAAAAACATTGCGCTCTTCAACATCTTCCACCATTGGTACCATGACATTCCCTCTTCTATCATTTTCAAATCCTATCAAGTCAGCTTCTCAAACAAAAAACCTAAAAGCAAAAAAAAACTCAAACCAGAAATCAAACCCAAAAACTGAAAACAAAACTAAAAACAAAACATCAAACCGCACTCTCAGGGGCCAAAGGAATGTGGTCAAGATCAACAACAAGTTTGGATCTCTTGACATTGGCTCTGATGATGTTCTTTTGGACGCATCACACACAGCTTCACTCAAAAATTCGCCCAAGAAGGGGCAGAGGGGTCGGTCCTTTGACAGACGTCTTTCTCCAATAAAACTTCCAACATGAAGCTTTTAATATTTTATTTTCTCCTCGCATTTATGGCGATTCTCCAGTGGAATTGTCGAGGCTTTAAGGTAAATCTTAATGAGTTGGACGTGTTAGCCCAAAATTACAATTCCAAAGCTATTTGCCTTCAAGACACCCATCTAAAAGAATCGGATAAGGTCACAACGAGGCCATTCACTATTTACAATTCTTTCTCCCCTAGCTTCTGCTGATAGGGCAAACGGGGGTGTATCAATTCTGGTATGAGATGGAATTATCCACAGGGAAATTCCATAAAAACACAATTGCAGGTTGTTGCAGTCAGTTTATCATTATTTAAAACATTAACTCTATGCTCTTTATACATTCCACCATCTCAAGATCTTACTTTAAAAGATCTTGATCAACTCGTTAATCAATTACCTAAACCTTTTATTATCATGGGTGACTTCAACAGTCACAATCCCCTCTGGGGTAGTAATACCCTAGATTCTAGGTGTAAAAAACTCGAAAGTGTCCTCACTCTAAACGACTTATGTCTGTTTAATGATGGCACAAACACATATCTACATCCTGCTACAGGATCATATACAGCTATTGATTTATCAGTAACTGATGCATCCCTTTTACATGACTTCTCATGGTCAGTCCATGAGGATACATGTGGAAGTGACCACTTCCCCATTGTATCAGAACCCTCATCATCTATGCCCGAGGAGCACAATCCTCGTTGGAAATTTTACAAGGCTGATTGGAATACATTTTCTTCCCTATGCTGTGAGCATATTATATATGATAAAATTCTAACTGCAACTGATCCTGTTGAGGCCTTTTGTAAAGGTCTCATTGATTTTGCAAATGAAACTATCCCTAAAACCTCGGCAAATCCACGCATTCACAAGCCATGGTTTAATGAAACCTGCGATACTGCTATTAAGGCACGTAAAAAAGCTGAACGCAAGCTCGGTAAACGACCTACAAGAATAAATTTGGATAATTTACGCAAGGCTCGAGCTAAAGCTCGACGCACAGTCAACCAACAAAAACGCGAATCTTGGAGAGGCTTTGTCTCTAAGATAAGTTCCAGAACACCTATAAGCAAAATCTTGAATATGATTAGTAGAATAAAAGGCAAAGGTTCCAAATCTACAATAAAACATCTTAAGGTCAACGATGACCTTCTCACCTCAAAATATGACATTGCCAATAAGTTGCCTGAAACAATCTCTAAAAATTCTTCATCTGAAAACTATGTCCCTGCTTTCCAAAAGTACCAAAAGGTACAGGAAAAACGACGACTTAATTTCAAATCTGACAATGGAGAAGATTATAATGAACACTTCTCCTTGTCAGAGCTCAAAACTGCACTTTCTAAAGCTCATGATACAGCAACCGGCCCTGATGAAATCCATTATCAGCTTTTTTCAAACATTTACCGGAACCTTGCCATGAGGGTCTACTTCAGGTATTTAATCATATTTGGGAAACATGTGAATTTCCATCTTGTTGGCACAATGCTACTATTGTGCCAATCCCAAAACCTTCGGAAGGATCATACAGACCCTTAATTCCAACTACCGACCTACAGCCTTAACAAGTTGTGTATGTAAAACTATGGAACGGATGATCAATGACTGTCTAGTTTGGTACTTGGAAATTTATAAATTACTAACTGATATTCAATGTGGTTTCCACAAACAACGCAGTACCACTGATCATCTTGTCCGTTTAGAAGCATCTATTAGTGATGCATTTAATAACAAACAACATGCTGTGTCTATCTTTTTCGACTTAGAAAAAGCTTACGACACGACATGGAAGCATGGCATCCTAACAGATTTATTTGAATTTGGCTTGCGAGGTCGTATGCCTCATTTTATTTCCAATTTTTTACATGATCGCCAATTTAAAGTGCGTGTGGGCTCCACCCTTTCTGATTTCTTTGATCAAGAAATTGGTGTCCCACAAGGTAGCATTTTATCTGTCACATTATTTAGCATTAAAATCAACAGCTTGGCTAAAGTCTTAAATGATCATACAGATGGGTCCCTTTTTGTGGACGATTTTGGAGTTTCCTGCAGAGGTAAAAATATGCCATCAATCGAGCGCCAATTGCAACTCTGCCTCAATAAAATCCATCAATGGTCGTTGGAAAACGACTTCAAATTTTCCAAAGCTAAAACATCTTGTGTGCATTTTTGCATTATGCGCAAAATGCACAAAGATCCAGAATTATTCCTTGATAAAACTCCAATTAAAGTCGTTCCTGAGGCCAAGTTTCTTGGTCTCACATTTGATAGTAAATTATCATTTATCCCACATATTAAAAATTTAAAAGCTAAATGCTTAAAGGCATTAGACCTTTTAAAGGTTGTATCCAATAATAAATGGGGTGGAGATGAAGAAACTCTTCTATCGATCACTCATCCGCTCCAAACTAGATTATGGATCCATAATATATGGATCTGCTCGCCCCTCTTATATTAAAATGCTAGACACAATCCATCACCAGGGTCTCAGGCTTTTTCTTGGGGCCTTCAGAACTTCACCTGTTGAAAGCCTTTACGTTGAAGCTGATGAGCCATCTCTTGGAGATCGGCGCATCAGGCTAGCACTTCAATATATATTACCAAATTAAAATCCAACCCTTCAAATCCTGCATACAACTGCGTATTCAATCCTGAATACCAGCAGTTGTATAACTCAAAACCTAAAGCAATTCCATCACTCGGTATCAGACTTCAACAACATGTTGAAGATTCTGATATCGACCTAACAACAAAAGCAGAGCATGGTCTGCTTGCCGCTCCGCCATGGCAGCTGGTCAGGCCCCATATAAACCTCTCTCTATCTACTCATAAAAAATAAAATACAGACCAATTAATATTTTAACAGGCATTTTTTGAACTACGTGATTTTTTCACAGACTATAAACCAATTTACACTGCCGGTTCTAAGGATGGACCCACAGTTGCAGCAGCAACTGTGACTCCTTCAAAAACATATGCTTCAAGGCTGCATGATGGCAGCAGCATCTTTACTGCAGAAGCTAAGGCCATCCTTAAGGCCGTCCATCACATTAAAAACTCAACCCCTAACAATTACATTATTTTTTCCGATTCACTTTCTTGCCTACAAGCAATTAAAAACTGCAAGAGTGATCACCCAATTATCGGGTATATTTTATTACTTTATAATTCTTGTCTCCAATGCGACATCGTCTTCTGTTGGCTTCATATCCATATGGGTATAAGAGGTAATAACAAAGCTGACTCGGTAGCTAAATCAGCGTTAAACCTCAAACATATTTCTCCCACTAAAGTTCCATATACGGATTCTAAACCTGCTATTAAATCTTACATTAAACAACGTTGGAAGTCCCGATGGGACCAACAACATCATAACAAACTTCACACTATTCAACCTCATTTAGGATACAAATCTCTATCATCTTTTACCCGGCAGGAAGCTTGTGTCCTACGACGATGTCGTATTGGACACAGTCATCTTACACACTCATATCTTTTTAAGGGGGAAGATCCCCCGGTATGTATACCCTGTCAGTGTCCTCTCACAATCAAACACATTCTATGTGAGTGTTGGGACACTGCACATATCAGGGAAAATTTTTATCCTTCTATTTCAATCAATCAAGTTTTTACTCATTTCGGTGAGCATCGTGTTTTAGATTTTCTAAAGGCTATACACCTTATTGACAAATTGTAAATTTTAACTTTTCATTATCAGCTTTTATTCAACTTGTGATAATACGCTGATGTTTTTACGGCCTTCGTGCCGTGTTCTGTTTTTCAATTGCAATTTTCTTTTTTAAATTAGGCAAATAAAATAAATATCTCGCCGCTAATGGCTGCAATACTGCCGAAGCAGCGTTAAACAATAACTCACTCACTCAATCACTCAATATATAACCAAATTAAAATCTAACCCTTCTAATCCTGCATACAACGTCGTATTCTATCCAGAATACCAGCAGTTGTATAACTCAAAACCTAAAGCAATTCAACCACTCGGTATCAGACTTCAACAACATGTTGAAGATTCTGATATCGAGCTAACAACAATAGCAGAGCACGGTCTGCTTGCCACTCCGCCATGGCAGGTAGTCAGGCCCCACGTCAACCTCTCTTTATCTACTCATAAAAAGCAAATACAGATCAATTAATATTTTAACAGGCATTTTTTGAACTACGTGATTTTTTCGAAGATTATAAACAAATTTACACTGACGGTTCAAAGGATTGACCCACAGTTGCAGCGGCAGCTGTGACTCCTTCAACAACATATGCTTCAAGGCTGCATGATGGCAGCAGCATCTTTACTGCAGAAGCTAAGGCCATCCTTAAGGCCGTCCATCACATTAAAAACTCAACTCCCAATAATAACATTATTTTTTCTGATTCACTTTTTTGCCTACAAGCAATTAAAAACTGTAAGAGTGATCACCCAATTATCAGGTATATTTTATTTCTTCATAATTCTTGTCTCCAATGCGACATCGTCTTCTGCTTGCTTCCTATCCATATGGGTATAAGAGGTAATAACAAAGCTTACTCGGTAGCTAAATCAGCGTTAAACCTCAAACATATTTCTCCCACTAAAGTTCCATATACGGATTCTAAACCTGCTATTAAATCTTACATTAAACAACGTTGGAAGTCACAATAGGAACAGCAACGTCATAACAAACTTCACACTATTCAACCTCATTTAGGTTACAAATCTCTATCCTGTTTTAACCAGCAGGAATCTTTTGTCCTATTGGACACACTCATTTAACACACTCATATCCTTTTAAGGGGGAAGACCCCCCGACGTGTATCCCCTGCCAGTGTCCCCTTACAGTAAAACACATTTTGTGTGAGTATTGGGACACTGCTCATATCAGGGAAACATTTTACTCTAATATTTCCATTTCTCAAGTTTTTACTCACTTTGGTGAACATCGCGTTTTAGATTTTATAAAGGAAATTAATCTCTTTGATAAACTTTTATATATTCTATATCAGCAGTTGTGATAATTTGCTGGTGTTTTCACGGCCTTCGTGTCGTTCTGGTATGTTTTTGCTATTATTTTAAATATCTAATTTAATCAAATTTCTCGCCGCTAATGGCTGCAATATTGCCCAAGTGGCGTTTAAACAATAACTCACTCACTCACTCAATATTCTTTTCTGGCATTACCTCGTTGAGCCAAACATGTATACAGTCAGTAATGACGTCACGTTGTCTTTGTTCTGTATGTTCATTTATTACTCGCCCGTGGGTGATATGGCAATGTAAGCTGTATAAGGTAATATTAATCTAGTGTAACACTGTTGGAAGCAGGACTTTACACAATATCCAGGTATAATTTTTATGCTACCGCAATTACAATGGAACATGACTCGTGGAAGTCTCAGTTTCAGTACACTGTTGGAAATTTCGCTTGATTAATTTGGACAAATATATGAACAACATACTAAACTTCCCTCCGTTCTTTGAGAGGCATTGTAGAACGTGTAGAGATGAAGAAAAACCGAGATATATGGATAGTAAGTTTCTTTATTTCAATGAATACGGCGTTTCAGTGTGGATACTTACAACGTTATCAACACCGTTATCAACACCGTTATCAACGCCGTTATCAACACAGTTATCTCCCATAAAATATCATATTTTATTTATCATCAATGATTTGGTATAACTCGCTTTCTCTTGTTTCATACGATCATATAATTTTAATAAAAAAATTTCTTAAATCAGCCGCATGGAATGGAGATGATAGCTCGCAATAATTCATTTAAGGCGCCATGCTACGCGTTCGATTTGATTGATTTAGACAAGGTATAATACAGAATCATTATAATTAATTATCTCTACACTGGAAATACTGGACATGCATTAAGCTAATGGATGACAATGAAACACATATCTACTTTGGCATGTTCGCTCCCCTATCATTCTCACGTTTTTTCTTTGAAATTGTGCATAGCACACAGTTTGATGCTTCTAGCTTTTCTCTCAATTCTCAAATGTGTTATTTTAGCATGAAACACTAAACTTATGGGATGTTTAAATACAACATACCACGTTCCTGTGAGCACATAACTGTTTATGTTATCAAAGAAGTGTATCATATTCTTGGCGTTCAGTGTATGTGATTGGTTGATTTGAAAAAAAATCCCTCTGTTGACTGACAGTGAATATCCGCAAATAAGCTAGGGCGACTCACCGTGAACTGATACATAGAATACCAAACTAGTTCTGTATGGAAGTCATTTTACAATTAACGCATTATTTGTTAACGTATTTATCGAGCGAAAGCGTTCTCACTCACGTGTGTGTAATAACTCATGTTTACTAGATTTGGCGCAAACAAAGACTTAATGTCCGTATATATTACAAATAATGAATTAGTTTCAAGTAACGAAAATATTTTCAATTTACTAAATTTGTCAAATTTGCTGCCCTCTGTCATACGGCCATTCTTTTAATGCCGTTGGTTGATGTCTTAATGATCAACCTATTTGACGTCACAATGTTAGCGTCACTGTCACAATTGTCTGAGGCAAGTTGAATTGTTTTTGTTCTTTAGTATGTTTGTCGATGCCGTAGGTAAATGCTTATCGCCATCTTAAAGGACACAGTGAATATTGTAAGTAACCATAGAGTGACACTGTTCGGGGTGACGTGTAAATTGGTTCCAATGTATATTACCGAGAAATCACATGTTTTATGACATGACCACACCTCAGACAACAATAGAACAGTCGCAAAGTCTTTTCCACTCGGACATAGGAGTACGTAGGTAGAAAAAGTGAGTTGTTGTTATGGACATATTGATTACTTCAGTTGACTTAAGTAACTTTTAATACAGTAACTGAATTCTTAGCTTAATTAAAAACCTGTCTGTATAACTATCACTATATTATTGTGTTTGTTTTGATATTGCACAGGAAGGAATTATCATGGACTGTTACAAACGGTTACAATCATCCATTAAAGGCAGACACACTATCATGGACTGCTACAAACGGTTACATCATCCATTAATGGCAGACACACTATCATGGACTGCTACAAACGGCTACAATCACCCATTAAAGGCAGTCTCACTGTCATGGACTGCTACAAACGGTTACAATCATCCATTAAAGGCAGCCACGCTGTCATGGACTGCTACAAACGGTTACAATCATCCATTAAAGGCAGCCACGCTGTCATGGACTGCTACAAACGATTACAATCATCCATTAAAGACATCCATATTGCCATGGACTGCTACAAACGGTTACAATCATCCATTAAAGGCAGCCACGCTGTCATGGACTGCTACAAACGATTACAATCATCCATTAAAGACATCCACATTGCCATGGACTGCTACAAACGGTTACAATCATCCATTAAAGGCAGTCTCACTATCATGGACTGCTACAAACGGTTACAATCATCCATTGAAGACAGCCACACTGTCATGGACTGCTACAAACGGTTACAATCATCCATTAAAGGCAGCCTTGCTATCATGGGCTGCTACAAACGGTTACAATCATCCATTAAAGAGGTTCCCAACAATGATCAAAATAAATGAATGTTAATTGGCTTGATGCAAGCTGAATATGAATTATTCGCGATTAAAAAAAAAAGAAAAAAAGTGCGTGTCACGGACCTTTTTTTTCTGCAAAATTTCTTGTGGTAATGTCTAAAAAAATGGCAAACTTGTTTTATTTTGTTAAAGTTACTTTTTCAAAAATAATGATAATCATTCAGAGCTATATTGTTGTTTTCTTTCATAAATGGAATGTTATTAGAATAGAAAAGTGACTTCTGCAATTTTTACGTTGCTTTTTCTTCACTAACTTTATATGATAATATACAATGTCAACAATGGATTCTGCAGAAATAACTTCAAAAGTCATGTTCAAGAATAAAAATAAATAAAAAATAATTCAAACATGATATAACTTGTAGGAAACTTACTGCTGAAAAATAATAGAAAATAAAAAATATATGTCACGGACCTATTTTCTCAGTAATTTGATGCTGAAGTTGAATATTTATGAAAAATATTGGCAAAGGGAGATAACTCTTCAATGGAAAATTTAATTTTTTATTACATAATTCATTTATATAAGGTTGTAGAGCAGATAATATTTTTACCATAAAATATAAACTATGTCACACATCCATACCATTACCTTTCTTTATTAGTATCCAAAGGTAATTTGATTTTTAAGGTTTCTCACAACACATGAAAAGTAATGGCAAAGGGAGATAACTCTTCATTGGAAAATTAAAGTGTTTATGACACAATTCATGTATATAAGGATGTAGAGCAAATGATGTTTGTACCATAAAAACTAACTATTTCACACAACCATAATACCACTACTTTTCTTTATTAGTATTCAAAATTGATTTTTAATGTTTCTCACAACACACTGTTGATGAAAAATGGACCTAAGCTATTAACTCCTGAGAGCGAAAATCTGACAGTTGGAGATGTGCGTGGGCAATTGTTTCGAACCCCTTTAAAGGCAACCACACTATCAGTAGTTACGTAGCAGGTAGCAGAAGATTACCGACATTTCTGCTAGAGAGCTGTATATTCTGAAAACATGATATTGATGAAGCGACGTTAATACAGATATTGATTAAATGCCAACAACATAGGTGTCGGTTACTCTATTTTGTCATTAATATATTCCCATATAGCTAAAGAGGCAAACGATCTAGGTCAAGAGATCATTTTCAAAATTTGTAATTTCTGTCGTAGATATGTGTGGCAGGGTATTACGGTTACTAGATGCGTCAGAACCTGTGGTTTAATCAAACAAACCTCACCAAAGGATCTTTTTGGGACAATATGGCAATTTGTTGTCGCACTTAATTTTACTTTCATAACCTACATCGTCTTCAGTTCTTCACAACATCGGGCGAGACGTAACAGGACAATCAGATGGCTACAGTCAAACATATTTATATATTTACACGTAGTTGCCTATTTCATTAAAACAATTGAGAGTATTTTTCTGTTAAAGCAATACATTTCAATCTCAAACCTTATTAACGCTTACATGCAGTTTACAGTTTAGTTTTCGTCTGACAACCTGCTAGATGTCAGAAGATGTAAAAGTGTATATCTGCATATCGACATTAACTTAAGTTATATGTTTTATGCTTAATGTTTTATGTTTTATTCTAAGTATGCCTTTTCATCAAAGGAAAGTGACTTGTAGAGTGATAAAAATGTTTTAAATTTGTAATTGATATCTGAATGTTTTCAATTTGTTGTTTCCTTTTGAAGTTTAAGCAAATATCATTGGCACTATGTTGTATACATAGGTCGTGTGGGCACTTAAAGGTACATCCATTGTGTTTCATAATATTTTCATATCATTTTATTTGGCTTTAATACGTTCCAACTCACCATATGGGCTGTCTTGCATATTTATCCCCAATCGTCAAATATATCATAATTACTAGTTTCCAATTAAAATTAAATAACATCATTATGCATGCGCAGAAACCGAAACTGCACGTCCCATTTACATGCACAGTAGTTATGTGACCTATTAAACACAATCAACTCAATTTGTCTTTTTGTCTGTTATAAATAAGATTCCAAAATTACGTTTGACTCATTGACGCGCGCCACACGCTGTGCATTGTCCGGTTTTCGATCAGAAATCACTACTTTTACCTTCATATCGTCAAAATACTAAGTCTACTGTCATCAAAATGGTAGTTTTCGGTAATAGTCGGTACTTCTCGAT
Organism: Gibbula magus; assembly: GCA_936450465.1. NCBI lineage: Eukaryota > Metazoa > Mollusca > Gastropoda > Trochida > Trochidae > Gibbula > Gibbula magus. Next base: position 14,938,686 of record OW388306.1, read on the forward strand.
AAAGTGATACAATTTATAACGTTTGCAATAGGTGATCCCAACAACACAGTGGATGCGCCTTTAAACTAAGGAGCGTTGCGGACTTTCTCCCTGCCGTAATACTAGTTGCCGCGATATAAGTGAAATACTCTTGAAAGCGGCGTTAAACCCCAACTCACCTCGCCTCAGGAAAGGAACGCAGTCACTTTTTAGAATTCTTGGAAGTATATAGGAATTGCAACATATTATGTACGTACTGTTTCAAACAAGACTAAGACAATTTGATTTCCAAAATGATTTATTTATGAAATGCGAATGATGTGATGAGTGAGACAGACGGAGCTGGGACTCGGATGTCACGTGATAGCCATCACCACGTGGTACAGCCACTTGCAGATGTTATAACCTCATATTATGCTTGAGGGAACTAATAGTCGCAATTCTTCAACTATGTTAACTCATGCGTATTCCAGTCCCTGAGGATATGTTCAGAATAATGGGTCTAATATATTAGCACATCAGTTGAAAATGTCATCCACTTGTGAAATGTATTAAATGGTACCAACAAGTGGGAACAGAAATACCTTTGTTGGAACCATCAGGAGAATGGTTAACTGCCACACCCATATTAGAGGGGGGCTCAAGACAAAATGAAAATGTCAACTTCCTATGTCAACTGGAGAAGATGTTGTATAAAGGTATTAGGTAAAATGCCCGTCACATCAATATTTGAGGGGATTCAGGACCAAGTAATTTTGCAATGTCTCAAGAGTTTATTTTATTTTTATCATATTCATAACTTTATCTTTCAGACTGGCTTTTAAATGATTCCAAATGCTTTCAATTTTACTGACGGTTTTAACTTTATATGCTTACACAGTGACTATACTGTTAAAATATACCAAACATTAACAAAAGCCTTGAGTTCAGTAGAACTACTTTCCTACTTTTGTTTCTATGAATAACAATGAATAAAGGACATAATATCAAGCACTCTTCTTCTTAATGCAGAACATGTTTTTTCACCTTTTTTCTGTTTATCTGTTAATGTTAATATTTTTCAATGCCCTCTTTCAAGTCCGTAAAAATATGGTTTTATTACTGCCTATTTAAATATGACCCTCAAAATTTAACACAGCAGCACAATCTCAATTAAAATATCTTATTGAAGATATCGCGCCTTTTGCATTATGAATAATATAATATAAACATGTCAGTATTGAGCATTGTAAGACGGAAGGAAACCTGTTTAATTCAATATCTAACTATATATATCAATATTCAGAAAAAAAACATGAGCTTAGGTGGGAATTATTTTGCAGATTTGTCCTCGACCTTTAAAACGATCCAGCATCATAAACTCACCAGGAAGTAGAATGATCTGAATAAATGCGCACAACCCAAGATGGACAGCATCGCTTCTACTGTACAGATAGTAATATGTAAATCGTACGAGGTATCAACGTGCACTCTATGTCATCTATCCTTAACACATGGATCTAAGTTCCTTTCCAGGGGCACGGCAACTTAGTGCAGTACCACCCACGGTTCGCTAGTTCCAGCCGATGCTCGCTGGTTTCACTCACTATGTGGCTATGTGTTGCGGGCTTTCACCCTGCAATAATACTAGCAGCCGCGATATAAGTGAAATACTCTTGTTATTTATTGTTATAAAAAAACGTGTTTTCCCCATAATTTCTCTTTAACTATTTACTATCGAGTATCCAGCACTGTCATGGAATGCTGAAAGAGTATCCATGTGTAGGTGTTGTGTAAGTTAGTTGTTTTTTCAGGCAACATGTGAGCATTGTCCTATGACATCCTCAGCAGCAGCGGTGTCTCCCACAAGACAAACACGTATTGATTTCTGTTGTTGAAGATTTTCTTATCGATTTACTAACATCCATTACAATAGGGCTTATTTACTTAACCAAGACTCTTGTTACACAAGACATTCTGTGGCCTTGGTTAAATCCTTGGACAGGAAGCCAAATCATTAGCAATATGGTCTAAACATATTTTATTCATGAAAGAAATAAATTGGCAAACAAACAAAACAAGATGCCTTATAAAATCCAAATATTGCTGCTATTTATCTAAGGTATATTTTAAATGAATGTGATGAGCATATTGTTTGTGAAGAAATAGACATCAGGACACATTACTGTTAACTCTTTTTCTGTTTAAACACCCATGGGATGGTTAAATCACTGTTTCGAAATTAAGATTCTCCAGTGATTACCGAAGATTATCAGTGTAAGGAAATCAAGTTAATGGATGATGTTGTCGACATATTGACTGGTTGGACTCGTGGACGCATGCTAATTGTAAGTCGTCATTAAAGAAATATAAAAGTCCTTCTTACTCTCCTGTCAAGCCTAGTTAAGATGATTTCAATAGGACGATTTACAATAGGCGTGTAAAGATATATTGAGTGATAGCCATGTGGCAACTTTACATTACCAGGATTTAATGTATTACGTCTTTCTACAATTCCTTTCAAGTTTGGAAATCTTGCTTAAAAAAAGAAGAATGAATGCTATTCTGTAGATATGCAATTTCTGTATTATGTTTAGTCGTTGTTCCGGAATATTTAGATTCTGATGTCTAAATTCAAGCAATTGATAGATGAGGAGAATTTGGTTTATATATTTTAAAATTTCAAGCAATTTTGACAGTTTTAAATGCTCCAACATGCAGTATGTAGGCTCAATAAATTATTTACATAATTGTACAATGATTTTAATAAAATACAAAGAAAAAATCCTGTAAACGGAAGAATAAAGATTATAAACTCAATCATATGTTTATTGAATCAGATTTGTAAAAAGTGCCAATTCGAGAACTTATCTTAGCTTTGCATTTTGTTATGTGCAAATCCCGAGTGGACGTTTGTTGCATGGCCATGGGTAGACATAATAATAATAATAATAATTCATGCATTTGTATAGCGCATCATTCACAGTTCTATGCTCTGTGCGCTTAGCAGGAGAAAGCTTTAGAGAAAAGAAATGTTTTGAGTTGCGCCTTGAATGAATCAAGGGAACAGGCAGATTTGAGAGTTTCAGGTAGACAGTTCCACTTTTCTGCAGCTGCATATTTGAAGGTTCTTTTTCCAAAAGTTGAAGTGTGAATTTTCGGAACACTGAAAAGCTTTTGTTGTTGTGATCTCAGAGGTCTCGGAGGACGGTATATGGTGACTATTTCATTGAGGTAAGGTGGAGCAATGCTGTGAAAGCATTTGTAGGCATATAGAAGGACTTTGTAGTCAATACGAAATGAGACAGGTAACCAATGAAGTTCTTTCAGGACTGGGGAAATGTGATCAAATTTTGATGATCTAGAGGTGATTCTTGCAGCAGTGTTCTGGAGGGTTTGAAGCCTTTTGATCAGTTCTTTAGTGGTGTTCACAAGGAGACAATTACAGTAGTCCAATCTGGATAAAATGAGGGATGCAGTGAGTTTTTGAGCAGCAGGTTTGGTGAGGTATGGACGGATCTTACCGATATTTCTCAGATGGTAGTTCGTTGTCTGGCAGACACGAGTAACATGATGGTTCATGCTCAGCTGTTTATCAAACAGTACACCAAGGTTCTTCACTTTTGCTGACGGAGTAATGATTGAATCTCCAATGACAAGTTGGGGGATTTCTTTGCACTGTTGGAGTTGCCTTTTGGTGCCTATTACCATGAACTCTGTTTTGTCTTGGTTCAGCTTTAGTAGATGACACAACATCCATTTCTTGATATCATCGCAACATTGCTCTATTTTTCTTACACTTGTATCTGCATTTCCAATAGTAAAACCAACGTACAACTGATTATCATCAGCATACTGATGTTGTTTGAGGCCATGCTTGTCTGCAACCTTGCTGAGGGAACGGGTGTACAGCGTAAACAAGATAGGCCCCAATATGGAACCTTGAGGAACTCCACACTTGAGTGCACATGGATCTGATGTTGAGTTGTTTACCACCACAGATTGATGTCGATCAGCTATGTTGGCATATGCAAGATGTTTTACAATTAAAGCTAATAGTTTTAAAAAGACGAGGATCAAATTAACTGGACAATTGTTTTACCACGAACTTAAAAAAGGTTCTGTTGTCTTATAAAAGGTAGATTCAAACACAGTTAATTATTGAACTAAACATGAAGATTCTGTCAAAACTTGGTAACCATGCTACAATTACAAACGAGAGAATAAAATCTATATATGCATTCGTTATGACAGAAGTGTTTCATTCTAGAGAGTTTGCTATTCCTCGGCCGAATACTATGTAGCAGTTTTTAGTGGAACCATTAGTGGTATGTGTTTCTTGGGCAACGAAAGAGAATATGGTTGTAGAGGTTCCAAGAATCTATGTCCATGTCAGTTACTTATACGTCAATTTAATGTAATGTTGATTTCGATTATTTCTATTTCCGTTTAATAAAGTTGACTACCAGTTTTCTGTCTTGTAATGATGTCTTGTCGCATTTGTTTTTGTTGATGTATACGTAGTCTAACTTTGCTTATATTGATTTTGAAAAAAAATATTTACTACATTACCGACTCTAAACAAACAAGAAACAAGAAAATGTTGTTTTTTGTATGAAAATTGCAAGCGACATTAAGGAATTCAATTATAAATAACATAATTTTTTTCCCGGTTTTTATCTGTGAACACGTTTTTTCATTATACCAAATCGCTTGGAAAGCAATGCTAATGTCGGAGTCTATTATCTCGTGACTAGACAGTTCTCCAAACAACATCCAGTTACTCACAAAATAATGTGTTATGTATCAATTCAACGTCTATGTATACTTTTGGTTTACAGGCCCCGTAGCTCAATACTCGGCTGTTTATATCTAACCCAGTACCTCATTGAAAGGGGGATACAACATATATAGTATCGCATTAAGGCTGATTTTCAGGCCTTTTAATTCAGATTCGCCACTGTAGTAAATGCCATTTAATATGAATGTTCCCTGACAAGAGATAAGCTAAACTTCTTCTCGTACTTGTGTCAGGGCGAAAACAAATACATCATTCATTCATTCAGTTTCTAGGATGTCCCTAGGATTATCGATACCCAATATGTACAAAGAATTGTAAAGAAAATCAGCATGGCGGCTAAACCACGAGAGCTACAACTTTGTAATGATTTACTTTTTTGCTTTTTTTGATCGTATTGTTATTGCGCATATGTTTTGCAGAAATCTCTCGTATGTTAAAGTTTTGCTTTATTTTGAAAGGAAGTGACTGTTCGCGAGCGATTTTAATTTTTTACCATAGTCCTGTCCTAATCTCCTGAAAAAATCTTTCAATTCGGTGGGTAGGTTTTTTAATTATCTCCCTTGAGTTTGCGGTGTACAACATTTGCTTTACTTTGAAAGGTCACTGTGAAAAAGTAGTGGGAGTTCGCATGGGGGTCAGTAAAAATGAAAAAGTGTCTAAAATCAAAATGGCGACTAAACCACGTAACTAACGAATTCGTCATGATTTACTTTTTTGCTTGCATTGTTTTTGCGCATCTTTTAAAAATTAAAACAAATTCCCACGTAAACAATCTTAATTTTGATTCCAACTAGACCTCTAATGGTTTACGCCGATATGCATTTGCTTCAGCCGTTTTGGCTGAATCCACAAATTTTTTGAAATAATAAAAATAACAAAAAACGAAAACAAAATAATAACAAATAACAAAAAGAATTCAGCCCAATGGCTGAATCCTTGAAATGAAGCCACAACGTCGATTAGCGAGAGCGATTGCATTTGTAAATTTGGACAGACTAAAACCCTGACATGCTTATCTGCAATTGATTTATCGTGGCATGTGGGTATCAGTTCTAATTCGTACGACATTTAGGAGATTAAGTCATTTTAGTATTTGTTACCTCATATTTTGTATGCCTATTTACTTGTATCTCCAATTCCTCCAAACCTTCGCCAACACCAACTGCTGGTCTTGAAATAACGGTGTTAGAATTTGTCATCATTTGTTTGATAACGGTGTTAGAATCTACAGTGAAACGTCCAACTCCTGCAATAAAGCAGTTGTACATCCATAAAACACGTTCTCCTCCCTTCTGGGTGCAACTATACAAATCCTTCGGTCAGCCAATTGATTATTACAAAAGAGGAACAAACTTTCTGGATGCAGCTATAAAAATTCTTTGGTCAGCCAACTGATTATCATTACGTGACGTGGCAAGATGGCGGCTAACAGCTCGTCGATTTTCTGTCTGTAATGATTTTTGTATATGACAGTCCCTTATCTTATATAAACGTCCGGAATTTGCTTTGAGGTTGTACTGGATACATGTTAATATGCCGAGAAGTGAATATAGTAACTCCTATGAACCAATCAAGCGTAAAAAGGAATCGCTGTCTACATAGAGAAACCGACGCAAACATGGCCGATATGGACACCCCCAGCCCGCCCGCTTCACTTGAATGTATGTGGATTAAGAAACAAACTGATTATCCTAATCTCATTAAAATCATATCTTTGATTCGTTCTTAAGACTAGACCTATTTGGGTTGTCACTCATCCAAGATCTGACGGAATCCCTTAGAGCTCAGTGTTCACAGGAAGTTGTTATTTTCCCATTGAAAATGCATGCTTTCAAACTTCTGAAAGCGGACACGGGACTCTACGGGATTTCGTCAGATCTTGGATGAGTGACAACCCAAATGTTTAAAGCTTAACCTTGGGAACGAATCAAAGATATGATTTTAATGAGATTGTGAATTATCCTGAATTTACCAATCCTCGATAATCCAGCGTTTTCGTTCCGATAAATTTACACACAAGCCCTCGACAATTTTTAAGTGTATTGTGTTTTTAATGTGATGGACGACCTTAAGAATGGCCTAAGCTTCTGCAGTAAAGATGTTGCTGCCATCATGCAGCCTTGAAGCATATGTTGTTGAAGGAGAACCTTAGAACCGTCAGTGTAAATTGGTTTATAATCTGTGAAAACATCACGTACTTAAAAAATGCCTGTTGAAATATTAATTGGTCAGTATTTGATTTTTTATGAGTAGACAGAGAAAGGTTGACACGGGGCCTGACCACCTGCCATGGCGGAGTGGCAAGCAGACCGTGCTCTGCTATTGTTGTTAGGTCGATTTCAGAGTCTTCAACATGTTGAGTGGTGGTATTGCTTTAGGTTTTGAGTTATACAATTGCTGGTATTCTGGATTGAATACGCATTTGTCTACAGGATTGGAAGGGTTTGATTTAAGTTTAGTTATATATTGAAAAGATAGTTTGATGCGACGATCTTCAAGAGATGGCTCATCAGCTTCAACGTAAAGGCTTTGAAATAGGCAAAGTTCTGAAGGCCCCAAGACAAATCCTAAGACCCTGGTGGTGGATAGTATCTAACATTTTGATGTAAGAGGGGGGTCGGATCCATAGATTAGATCAATTTGGAGCGGATGAGTGATCGATAGAGATGAAGAAGAGTTTCTTCATCTCCACCCCATTTATTATTTGACACGACCTTTAACAGGTCCAATGCCTTTAAGCATCTAACTTTGAGGTTTTTAATGTGTGGGATGAATGATAATTTATTATAAAAAATGAGACCAAGAAACTTGGCCTCAGGAACCACTTTGATTGGAGTTTTATCCAGAAATAGTTCTGGACCTTGGTGCATTTTGCGCATATTGCAAAAATGCACACAAGATGTTTTAGCTTTGGAAAATTTGAAGCTGTTTTCCAACGACCATTTATGGTTTTTATTGAGACAGAGCTGCAATTGGCGCTCGATTGATGGCATATTTTTGCCTCTGCAGGAAACTCCAAAATTGTCCACAAAACGTGAACCATCTGTATGTTCATTTAAGACTTTAGCCAAGCTGTTGATTTTTAATGCTAAATAATGTGACAGTTAATGTGCAACCTTCTGCGACACCCATTTCTTGATCAAATTCCAATAAATATTTTAGGATGCCATGCTTCCATGTAGTGTCGTAAGCTTTTTCTAAGTCGAAAAAGATAGAAACAGAATGTTGTTTGGTAATAAATGCATCACGAATAAGTGATTCTAAATGGACAGCCCCGTGGGGTGCCCGGGTTAGAATAGGCCCTCAGTTCCTCCTGCTTGTCGTAAGAGGTGACTAAATGGGGGCAGTCGGTTTGGCATGGGTTGCGACCTGTGCGGGTGGAGGAAGGATGCCTGGTGGTTGAGGGTTGTGTGTAGCAGAATGCTACCACTACCCAATACACTGCTTCGGCCCTGACTTCATCTAGACAGGTGGCCAGATTGGTCCGGTCTGGTCAATCGGCTGGTCATGCCAAGCACTTGGTTGCGCACATCTTTGCTATCCTTCTTCTTACGATGCTACCTCTCTTTACAATTATTTTCTTTACTTTCTTGGTTCTCTCTTGCATTCCTTTCGACAATGCTTTCCTTCCTGATGATGTACTATCCCTACTCTCTGCACTCTTTCTTAGTGCTCTCTTGCACACATTCATCAACTTTACTCGGCTTCCAAGATAGCGGTGGCCCATGGGCCAATCCAGTGAAACATTGGCAACGTTTCAGTGGAGTATATCGTCCTGGTATCCCCGGTGCAGTCAGCAGGAGACCCGCTGACATACAACATTGCCCTTGTTGGTGCTCCGTGATGGGTGGGGATCCAGGTTGATGAATATTTACCAACCGAACATGACTCGTTCAGTTAAAAACAAGCGAAATTTGTCAACAGATGATTGTCCCTCTTCTGAGGAAGAGACAACATCATCAAAATCAACTAAAATTTCAAAATCATCCAACTTAAAACATTCATCTTCTACTTCAACTTCTAATTCAAATTCCAGCACCTTTCCCCGATTTCTGGTCACATCATCCACTGATGATAAACCTCTCCGTCTTAATCCTTTCGCCACTGCCAAGACCATTCAGGTGTAGCACAATCATCTATGCTCCGTACATCCAACAAAGACAGGCGGCTTCTCATTTTTCAATCGTTTAATTCAGTACAACACTTTTGATATCATTATACAATCTGTAAGACATGTAACAGAGGTACTCAGTGTATATGAAGAGAGAACACGACGAGCACTTGTGGGGGTTCAGTGGATGGATTTATTCCATCGGATGGAGCAGTATAAACAAAGAAAGGAAAAATGCCCTGGGCCCCCTTTCACAAAGCACTAAGGTGATCGTAAGTCACTAAGGTAGCCTTAGCGCAATGTTAAAGGATGGGAGTTAAGGTTAACCTTAGTTAAGGTTGCTTTGTGAAAGGAGGCCCTGGAACACAAAATACAGAAATATTAATATATATCGTGAATTACACAACATCCATACATTAAATTACTATTACACGTGAATGCACATTACATGAGTGAGTGAGTGAGTGAGTGAGTGAGTGAGTGAGTGAGTGAGTTATTGTTTAACGCCGCTTCGGCAGTATTGCAGCCATTAGCGGCAACACATTACATGAACATTCAAATCATATATACAAGTGATAAATAAACTGTTGTTACATAATCCTTTTGCAGCATTATTACATCATACATTAATACTAGGGCATAATCACATACAACAGCACATGATACTTATGTTATAAATCCATCACATTAAAACACAATATTGCATAAAATAATACTATTTAACTCGGTCAGAAAGGCGCAAGTAATCAGTGATACCTAAATGTAAAAAAGGAACAACTTAACTAAATGTAAATACCGAAAGATAAGTAAACTTGGCATATACCGTCTAACATAACTATACTAATGATATAATACATAATACTAACTGTAACCTTTACTTATGTTAAATAAACCTAATCTGAATTGAATGTATAGTTAGAATATATGATTCTAACTATGAATATACTTATATCCTAAATACTATAAACTTATGTACCTATTATAATTATACTGACATATTGTAGATACTTAACTTAAGCAAATATATGTACGAATACCCTACACTAATCCTACACTTACACTAACACTTGTCAAAGATACATTTAACTGACGTAAATAATTATCCTAGCATAATAAACCTAACATGAAAACCCTAAAGTAATACTAGAAAACCATAAATACCAGCAATACAATTCCAATATAACGTAATAACACTATCAGTACATACTGCACTAATATACATACGATAAAACAACTCACGGCACATGATGTACTTCATGCACCAACACTATCATACAAGCTAGTGATACATAAGAATATTTACACCATTATAATTATATATAATGATAGCATAACTGATATTATTACAGCATTGTACTATGCCGTAACATGATAAAACATAAACATAAATACATATTACACATAACCTAAGTACCTACGCAAATAACTAAAGATATAACTGAAACAGAACTTACCCTACATACTGTGGTGTGAAGATGGTGACGGCCAAAAGGAAGAATGCCGAGTAAGAGAGAGAGAGGAGAGAGTAGAGTATAAGGTACCTGACTATCACATACCAAGCTAACCTAAACAATAGACACTGGTCACAGGACAAGCCTCTGACCACCCAGATACCCAAGTAAAACCCTAACACATAGAACTAACTTAATTACCTAAGCTACAGTGAATAACTAGCTTGAACAACCGGTGCAAGTGTTAGTAGGAAATTCGTAGATATGTGTTTGAACCATCATTTTATAGACATAAATCATTTTGGGTGAGGAAACTTTTAAGTATTTTACCCCTAGAGTCTAGGGTTTTACTACCCCAGAGGGAATTGTGACCGTTGAAGTCACCCATGATAATAAAAGGTTTAGGTAATTGGGTAACAAGTTGATCAATATCTTTTATAGTAAGATCTTGAGATGGTGGAATATATAAAGATCAGAGAGTTTAAGTTTAATTGGCAGAAGGGGAGAAAGAATTATAAAAAGTGAATGGTCTCATTGCAACTTTATCAGATTCTTTAAAATGAGTTTCTTGAAGGCAAATAGCTTGGGGATTGTACTTTTGGGCTAGCAAGCCCAATTCGTTAAAATTGACCCTAAAGCGTCGACAATTCCACTGGAGAATCGCCATAGATTGATGGATGTTTTAGGGGGGGAAGCGACGGTACAAGGACCGAACCCTGTGCCCCCTTTTGGGCGAGTTGTTTCGAGACACAGTGTCTAATGCGTCCATAAGGACGTCATCAGACTCAAGGTAGACCTCAACCGCACTCCTTAGGCCTTTGGGAGTGCAGTTTGCTGTTTTGGATTTGGAATTTTTGGAAGTATGTTTTGAGTTGGATTGTTTGGAATTTTGGTTTGCAGTTGGAGGTAGTTTAGATCCTGTCAGCTTGACAGGCTCTTTAAGGGACAGAAGAGGGAATGTCGTGGTACCTATTGTGGAAGAAGTTGCATTGCTAAGTTTGTATTGAGTTGGGAGATCACTCACCCACTGAATGTCTGTCTGAGTTGATACAGAGCATTTAGTGGCACTTGTTGATGATACTATGGTTGAGGTCCGTGGATTGTGTAATACCCTGCATACACTGTTGTTGGAGCTTGTGAAATTGCGAAAGTTAAGAGATAGGTGCGCGTCTTGATGATGTTGCCATCTTTCTTGATAGTAAACCGCTAAACAGCAGTCACCGCTTAACTCTTGACGTTGTCAAGGAGCTCCTTTTCTGATGAATCATCGAGACAGCGATCCTTGTCCCAGATGATGCCTTTGCTGTTGTTTAGAGAATTTTCTGGGAAGTGATGAAGGTGAGAAGTGATGTTGCCTGTTGTTTTGTTCTTACTTCCACAAGAAGGTACCCATTCCTAATCTTCTGTACATCCTTTACTTCACCGGCTAGACCTTGAATTCTTTTGGCGAAGGAAAAAGGATTAAGACGGAGAGGTTTATCATCAGTGAATAATATGACCAGAAATCGAGGAAAGGTGCTTGAATTTGAATTAGAAGTTGAAGGTTTTGAGTTGGAAGATTTTGAAAGTTTAGTTGATTTTGATGATGTTGACTTATCGTCAGAAAAGGGACAATCATCCGTTGAAAGATTTCGCTTGTTTTTAACTGAACGGGTCATGTTCGGTTGGTAAACATTTCATCAACCTTGATCCCCACCCACCACGGAGCACCAACAAGGACAATGCTGTATGTCAGCGGATCTCTTGCTGACTGCACGGGGGATACCAGGATGATATACTCCACCAAAACGTTGACAATGTTTCACTGGATTGGCCAATGGGCCACTGCTATCTTGGAAGCCGAGTAAAGTTGATGAATGTGTGCAAGAGAGCACTAAGAAAGAGTGCAGAGAGTAGGGATAGTACATCAGGAAGGAAAACATTGTGGAAAGGTGATGAAAGTATGCAAGAGAGCACCAAGAAAGTAAAGAAAATTATTGTAAAGAGAGGTAGCAGCGTAAGAAGAAGGATAGCAAAGATGTGCGCAACCAAGTGCTTGGCATGACCAGCCGATTGACCAGACCGGACCAATCTGGCCACCAAGTCGGGGCCAAAGCAGTGTATTGGTCAGTGGTAGCATTCTGCTAGGCATCCTTCCTCCGCCCATACAGGTCGCAGTCCACGGCAAACAGACTTCCCCCTTACGACAAGCAGGAGGAACTGAGGGCCTATTCTAACCCGGGCACCCCACGGGGTGCTCACTTAACAAAAACAGACTCACTTGATGAAGTAGAAAATGATAGGTATAAATTGTATCTTCACCAGATATCAAATTTCGTCAGGAAATCTGGTGGTATTGGGTTAGGAAAACTTACTCTGACTTTATTTCATTAGTGACCGATGAATGTGAATATGTTATATGGAACACCATATAAAAAAAGTTGCTTAATATTGATAATGATTTGAATTTTGTAATTGTATATTTGCCCCCTGAAAACTCAAAATATACAACAGAGGATATGTACCCTCTCCTTGAACAATCTGTTGTACAAATGCAAAGTAAATCTGATTACCTATTACTTATGGTGACATTAATGCAAGGACTAGTACTTTGCAGGATTTTTGTACTGTTGACAAACATATCATTGAAGAGCTTGATATTGATATTGATGCAAACAAGTTCATCAGGCATGAAACTGATTCAGCTATGCACAAATACTAATATATTCATTTGTAATGGCAGGTTAGATAAGGATATGTATATTGGCACAGTGACCTGTAAAAATGTAAGCCTAGTTGACTATGTCTTATCTTCATCATTATGCCTTCCTCTTCTTAGAGACTTTGAGATTTCTAAATTTTCACCCCTTTATTCAAATATTCACTCTCCAATCACGTTCAGACTGAACTTAACTCCCGATGATATAAGCCGAATGATAGTACCCAGAAACCAAAGCGCTGTTCATTCACACAAATATTTTGTAGATATTATTGACCACAAAAGTGTTTCAGATGGGCACATATTTTGCAATCGACAACAGGTCATGATGACTCAGCACCTGCAACCAATGAATTCGCCGCTGAAGTGGATGTTCTCTTTGGAGCGGCACGTGCTGAGTTCGGTTAAAAAAGACCATTTACAATGATTCTAAAGCTCGGCCTAGTTTGGTAAAGAATGTAGAATAAAACGTAAATATGTTCATAAATAAAAACTGAAATACTTCAATTACAAAACCCCGCTTAATAAAACTGAATACCACCGATATTCTAAAGAATATAAAAAAGTGTATGAATAAACATATCAAGCAGTATAAAAATGAGTTTTGTAGATTGATGAGAGAAAACAAAAAACATCAACCTAAAGAGATTTGTAAAATTCTCACAAATAATAAAAACTAAAATTCTAAGGAGGCACTGGATATTGATATACTTTTAGAACATTTTAAAGATATTAATAGGGGAAAAATTACAGATGATCTTGCAATACATGTAGATGTCGAAGACAACAACAACCACTATGATGATTTTATACTTAATAAAGATATATATCTTTAAGAAGTAGATTTTGCAAATAAAAAACCTAAACGCAATAAAGCTTCTGGGATTGATCAAATTGAAAATGTTATTTAATAGATTCATTTGATTTTCTAGGACCTATAAATGTTTAATACTTTAACTTGATCCTATCTACAGGAATATTACCGGAAACCTGGATGACGGACTCGATCAGACCAATTTACAAAGAAAAATGATATAAATCAGATCCATATCGACGCATATCGACCAATCACCATACTAAGCTGTTTCGGCAAGCTATTTACAAGTATACTGAATAAAAGGCTTAACCTTTTTCTTGAAACAAATAACATATTGACCCCGGCCCAGGCTGGTTAAAGGAAAGATGACTCAACAAATGATAACACCATCGTAATGAATATGCTCAACCAATTGTTAAAAATTGGTACAAGAAAATTGTTCTGTGCTTTCATAGATTTTTCTGAAGCATTTGATAGTGTGGAGATTTGGGTTGTGGTACAAGCTTCTCAACAATGGAATCGTGGTAGATTTGTAAAACTTGTTGAAAATATATATTCTTATATCATGTGTACTATCCCATAATAATACGTCGGACTACTTCCCATGCTATTCAGTGGTACGCCAAGGTGAAAACCTTTCCCCTCTTTTGTTTTGTTTATCAATAAATGACCTGCATGAATTCCTTTCTAATGATGGCTGTAAACCTCTGAGTCTCTTTAACATAGGGGGCGGGATAGCGCAGATTTCTTATTACGGCAGAAACATTATGAATGTAATTATTTAATATGCCATTTCAATACTAGTTTGTCCAAATTTATCTTTAAATAATGGTGAATAAATACACTGGATCAAAACATGAGGGGGCGGGATAGCGCAATGGTTAGCGCGTTCAGCTTCGGATCAAGAGGTCGGAATGCTTAAGAGCAAGTAGACCCGCTTTAAACAATTCAGAAGTCAATTCACAACATGTTCAGATGCAATAACCGTCTGCCGTCGAGGCGGAGGCATGTCTTCTTAAAAATCGTTTGATTGATATGCCTAACTTCCCAGGTGGCACAGATAATTGGACTAAAGTCAAGTTAAGGGAAGTAATACAATTATCGCGTGGAGCTATACTTGTGTCCTGGGTATTAGTAGAGCTTTATCAGAACGTGTACACTGGAAGTATCGAGGATGGTATAGTATGAAATCAGATAAAATTGTTTAGAAATGTAATACGAATATGATGAAAGCTTGTAAGCGTGCAACACCTTATCAAAGTAATCGTTGTGTTCTTACGATAAATAACGAGAGTCCCCTTTCGTATCAAATCTAGGTTCCGAATGAAATAAGTGTCGTGCCTTGGCTATCATATTTACTATTATACTAACATTATTAGAGGAAGAAATACCAAGAAAGCCCTGTGGTTCATGTTAGTTTTTAAATATTTCAGAGGCATCAATTCTAGAGGGAACATTAATCTGTATCAATAGTAATGGTAATTTGTCTGAATTAAATTTTTAGGTACCGCGTTCCAAATTTACAAATGAATGGTTTGCTTTATAAACTGATAAAATCTGTAGTCGGTGACTTTACGTAAAATCCTGAGTTGTTTCCCCCAATCCTCTTGTTGGGTGTCTGTCTGTTCGAGGTCGGAGCTTGAAGCCGAGGCAGGGATTCATGTTCAATTCAATTCAATTCAGTTTATTGTATGCTTGGCCTCAGGCCCATATACTAGTAAACATAGATGACGTACATATATACATAATCGTTGGCAATGGAAATTTACACATACGAAAAAATAATACTATGGTTCACATGTTGTTTTCTTTCGTTCTTTCGTTTCTAATAGAAAGTGCATGCTTGCTGAATTTACACAAGTTCAGAACAGTTTTGGCATTAGTGTCCGCCATAAGTATACAGAACATTTCTAAGTTACAGTTCTGTATGTATTTCTTTTGGATGTATTGCTGCCTAATTTCATTATACAATGTACATTTCAAGATGACATGAACTCTTCTTCTTTAACATTTAATTTACACAATTTACAAATGCGATTTTCTTTAGGTACATTATTTCGACGTCTAATATCTATCTGAAGTTGGGCTCAACCATTTCTGAGTAACGCTAAATACCGCCGCATTTTTTTATGCTGGAAAGTTATGACATATGTTTCTGGAAAAGAATTATGTTTCTATAATAGGTAATTATCGTATCTAGTACTCTCGTTCAAAATTGAATGCCATTCCTGTACAGAAATATCTTTAAGTCTAAGATACATGTGGATGACAGTGTAATAGATACTTTAATGACACAAGTGGGTCTATTCCACAGGACAAAAAGTGGTGGAACCCGCTTGCCGAATATCAGCTGATATTTCGTTAATAATATGTACACGCCTCTTTTATAACCACCTGACTATTACACTATTGAGTTAAAGCCTAATAGAATCTGATTGATAATATTTCTATGTTATAGACTTCTCAAATTACAATACTACACATAGTTCAGAAATGAAAGTAGAGATGGTCATAACACGACCTTTGCAGAGGTACTGAAGGCGAAACTGAATCAATGAAAATGCTTCCTCATTGTTTGTAGTTATAAGTCGTCACTCCTAAACCATCAGTGCCGAATATAATATAATCTGGTAACAAGCAGAACGGTTGATGTATTCAGGTATATTTACATTCTAACGAAGACAAATCCTACACATACATGTAACTCAAACAATTACCATATTCCACTGTCTAGTTGACAGATGACCCACTTGTACTGCTCTACGACATTGAAACCATACATCAGGTTTAATGAGAAACTCTGTGGAGTTCATCCATCATGGCAGTCAGATCACTCTGTTGAGTTCATCCATCATTTGATGCTGATTATATCCTTTTTCTCAAAATTAAAAGTTAACGCCATCAGAAAATAACTAAAATTCAAGCTATCTTTCAAAGTGGATATAGTCAATGAGTCAATTCGCAAAAGTGTATGCGTCATGTTGACGGCATGTCAAGAGGTTTACTCAATGGTGTTATCTTTAAGAATTAGGATTTCCTTTAGACCTAAATTATATTGACAAATAAACACCCTTTTCACAGATGCACAATAATCAACCTAAAAATTACCACGTTACCATTAAGTTACTATTGCAAGTTCTCGAACATTGGCAAGGTACAGTAGACAGACCGGGTAAGCTTTTCTAAATTGCGATTTCCTCATTTTGGAACAACCTTTTTGAAAATGTTCGATATCGACAATATCATGAACATTATCGAATGACTATCAGAGAAACCAATGACTAATGTTTGACTCTGTTAGTCACAATTTGGAATTTTTGATTAGAAATTGAAGTTTCGAACTATTGTTCACCCCCTGTCACTTCTACGAACTATCAAAACTGTTACGGTTGATTGTTGGGGATGAAATGATGTTATATTATGGTACATTCAATCATCACTTCTGAACTTTATCAGTTTCGTAATCGGCATGTTTGGTGTGATGGCCAAGTAGGTGAACTGATTGTCGGGATGCAATGTATGTTCATACATCCAAGCATTGTCGCACTGTAGTGTCACGGAAATGTTGTACCTATCTCATTGGAGTAAGGAACATACATTTATACCGGCACATGAAAGATGATCGTTTCATCAATATTTGAAAGGAATATTGCTTTCATGGCTCGCGATAACCTACATCAGGCAGTAGACGTTACAAACTGATATTACAATTGGATTGACGTTTTTAAACGTTCCTTTGTATTTACATGAATGATACAACTTCTCGCTTGAAGGACGAAAATGACACTAGTCGAGTTAAGAAAGTCGAGTCTTGACTAAAATTGTAACTGTTCATCTAACTGGAAGAATGTGAACAACCTTTCGAGGTGGCAAAGTGTTAGTGTCATTAAAGATCCTATCCTAATGTGTTATGGTTTACATAATCCACCAATGTCATTGCCTGTATGGGGGGTGGGGGGGGGGGGGGGGGGGGGGGGGGGGGGGGGGGGGACATATTATATAAATACCCACCCACTCGGTAATGAATCTCGCCTGTTTTTGTTGAATGTCACTGAAGACCATTAATTAAGCTAAACGGATTACAACGTGCCACCATATTAAGTGCGTTTTGATTAATGTCCTATGTGACTTTCTTCCCGAGAACAAGCGACAACAGGGACATGTCTTATGATGCCAAGGGCATCTGCTGTAGTTGTTAAAAAAATAATGCATACATTATTGCCAGTCTCAAATTTGTCTAAAATAATTTTCTGAATACTGCAATGAAGTTTTAAAGCTATGAATGTTAGAATGTCAAGGACTCGCATATGTCTCCTATGGTATTAGGAACTTGATGGATGGGAAAAACTGAGGTTCTTAAACAGATAGCTATTTAAAGATGAAACTGTTTTCAACGTTAACCTCTTCCATCATGATTAAGGAAATCAAATTAGATTTTATTTCGTTCCTCCATATGGTATTCAGTTGTTCTGAATCATGACAATATCTAATTTAACATGCTAATTGGTAGAGTCGATTAAGTCTTGTGGGGTAGTGTAGCTGAAATATAGGTCTCGTTCATCATGATTCAAGTTTACATGAAGGTATCGGAGAAATGTCAAGTTGACCCGTACGTGGACAGATTAGGGACGTACGGAGTATGATAATGATAATGATAATGATATGATAATGACATTGAATATTTACCATTTCAGTCACCAAACATTTTATAATATGCGTTACCTAAAGAGACCATACACTTGATTTCAGTTTCATAGGTTGCTGGTTCTTGAGAAATATATGTATGCCATGAGAAGTTCTGATAACACTGAGCACACTGTTGTAAAAGCTATGGTTATGGCATAAATAATTTTTTTTTAAATCAATAGAACCGTAATATACATTGAATTCCATACATTATAAATGTAATTTGTTCACTGAATTTGTTTTATTAGAGATCCCAGGACTGAACTTTATAAATACCAGAGGCCGAGGAGTCAGTACACAAGATTCAGTTTTAAGAGGGCATCAGAGAAATCAAATCTATAATAAATCTTATAATCTCCATTAACTAAACAGACTATACACATGATTTCAGATATTATTATTTTGGTTCTTTAATAGAAGATTAAATAACACATTTTATGATTCCCTCCTTTGTTGTTGATACGGGCCACAGTCACCAAGTCGACAATGTACAGGTTTCATGCGCAAAGGAAACTGTAGACAGTTCAACCTACATGTACACATTTTTTTTTAGACATAATGGTTCTAGATAAGAATACAATTGTGCCAAAAAAAGGATTACGAAAGAGGATGGACGGAGGAACAATGGACGCTATGCAGGATATAATATGAAAAAGGTTCGTGTGAAACAGTAATAATTATAAATAGTTTGTAGTCATTTTGAGAAAATAGTGTTCAAATAAAACATGAATACATAAAAAACATATCTAATTCAATCTCTGTATTCAATTTCAACTCGAAAACAGGCTGATATTTAGAATGACTAATGATGAGATAGATGAAAATTATCTGAAATTGAAATCTCATTTTGTCCTTACAATTGTCGAAACGCGAGTCTGCTATTTTCATTTAAAGATTGCCCTGTTATGCTTAACAATCATCAATATTTGATGAAATATATGCAGAGTGTTACATTAAAGCTTGAGTTTTGCATTCACCTCCATCCCTCAACACAACCTTGACTACGCGAGAGAGTGAGTCATTGTTTAACGCCGCTTCGGCAGTATCACAGCCATTAGCAGCGAGAAATTTAGGTTAATTAATTTAAAAAATAAATGCAGAAGCAAAAAAATAACGGCACAAAGGCCGTTAATAAACCACCAGCAAATTATCATAATTTGGTTAAAAGCTTATTTAAAAAGTTAAAAGTAACAAATTGTTGAAAAGATTTACAGCCTTTAAAAACACGACGCTCGCCAAATTGGCTAAAAACTTGAGACATGGAAATATCTGGATAAAAGTTTCGCTGATGTAAGAGGGGACACTGGCAGGGGATACACATTGGGGGATCTTCCCCCTTTAAAAGAAAATAATGAGTGAAATGAGTGTGTCAAAGGACAAAAGCTTCTTGTTGGGTAAAAGAGGAACGAGATTTAAAACCTAAATAAGGTTGGATATTGTGGAGTTTATTGTGTTGTTCTTTGTCTCGTTGGCACCTCTAACGCTGTTTAATGTAAGATTTAATAGCAGGTTTAGAATCCGTATTTAACTTTAGTAGGGGAAATATGTTTGAGGTTTAATCCTAAGGGATGCTGAAACAGCTTTGTTATTTGCTCCAATACCCATATGACTAGGAAGCCAGCAGAAGACGATGTCGCATTGGAGACATGAATTATGAAGTTCTAAAATATCAATAATAATTGGATGATCACTTTTACAATTTGTTATAGCAAGTCTGAGAAAAATATATAATTATTGGGAGTTGAGTTTTTAATGTGGTGAACGGCCTTAAAGATGGCCCTAGCTTCTGCAGTGAAGATGCTGCTGCAAGATGGAGTGACAGGTGCTGCTGCAACTATGGGTCCATCCTTAGAACCGTCAGTGTAAATTGGTTTACAGCCTGCGAAAAAATCGCGTAGCTCAAAAAATGCCTGTTAGAATATTAATTGGTGTGTATTAGATTTGTTTATGAGTAGATGGAAAGAGGTTGACAAAGGGCCTGACCACCTGCCATGGCACAGTGGCAAGCAATCCGTACTCAGCTATTATGTTGTGGTCGATATTTGAATCTTCAAAGTGTTGTTGAAGTCTGATACCAAGTGGTGCAATTGCTTTAGGTTTTGAGTTATACAACTGCTGGTATTCTGGATTGAATACGCAGTTGTATGCAGGGTTAGAGGGGTTGGGTTTAAGTTTAGTTATATATTGAAGAGATATTTTGATACGCCGATCTCAAGAGATGGCTCATCACCTTCAACATAAAGGCTTTCAACAGGCGAAGTCCTGAAGGCCCCGAGACAGAGCCTGAGACATTGATGATGGAAAGTATCTAGCATTTTGATATAAGAGGGGCGGGCAGATCCATAGATTATTGATCCATAATCCAGTTTAGAGCGGATGAGTGATCAATAGAGATGAAGAAGAGTTTCTTCATCTCCACACCATTTATTATTTGAAACGACTTTTAAAAGGTCTAATACCTTTAAGCATTTAGCTTTTTTTTTAATGTGTGGGATGAATGATAATTTATTATCAAAAGTGAGACCAAGAAATTTGACCAGAACTTTATCCAGAAATAATTCTGGATCTTGGTGCATTTTGCGCACATTGCACAAAAGATGTTTTAGCTTTGGAATTTGAAGTGGTTTTCCAACGACCATTTATGAATTTAATTGAGGCAGAGCTGCAATTGGCGCTCGATTGATGGCACATTTTTGCCTCTGCAGGAAACTCAAAAAGACTCAAGGAAGACAAAAAGTGTCTGTATGATCATTTAAAACTTTAGCCAAGCTGTTAATTTTTATGCTAAATAATGTGACAGATAAAATGCTACCATTAGGGACACCCATTTCTTGATAAAAACAAATCTGAAAGGGTGGAGCCCACGCGCACTTTAAATTGCCGGTCATGTAAAAAGTTAGATAATAAATTAGACATACGACCTCGCAAGCCAAATTCAAATAAATATTTTAGGACATCATGCTTCCATGTAGTGTCATATGCTTTTGCTAAATCGAAAAAGATAGACACAACATGATGTTTGTTAATAAATGCATCACAAATAAATGATACTAAACGAACAAGATGATCAGTGGTACTGCGTTGTTTGCGGAAACCACATTGAATATCAGTAAGTAATTTATTAGTTTCCAAGTACCAAACTAGACGATCATTGATCATCCGTTCCATAGTTTTACATACGCAACTTGTTAAGGCTATAGGACGTTACAACCTTGGCTACGACGAAGACACATACATCCAAGCCGTAACCATACCCCACTGTCTCGTTGCCACCAACGACATTGGGACCATACATCAGATTTAATGAGAAACAACATTTGATTTCATCAATCATTGTTATGGTACCAGTCTTTACGCCTATTATATGCTTCGATGTGACAAGCTAACTTAATTCTTAGGCTCGTAATACAGTCATGCATTGTAAACCAGGGGTGCATTGTTAAGCAGTGCCGAATATTTGTCAACCTCATCCTCTCTAGACCCCCAACTCAAAGGCGATTGGGGCGTGTTACAATAAAATGAGTTTGTAACACTCTATGAGACATTCAGAATGTGGAAATCACAGAATCACGAGTATGTCTATGTGTAAATTTCGTCTTGTATTTTTATCCCAAAGGTGTGTAATACTTTGGCCTAAAGTCGAGGCCATCGTCATTACATTTGTCTGACCATGTGCACGTGTATTGCACCACCTTTTATAGGCAGACATTCTGATATGATATTTTTAAAAAACATTTTGAATACAAATGATTAGCAGTTTTACTTATACGTATTCGTGTACAAATATTACTTGTTTAACGTCATGGTCTGAAATTGATAACTTCGTTTTACAAGAAAAAATATTAGCATAGTTTGGTTTCAACATCTCTACCCTTCAGTCATGCTCGCTGTCGTATTTAACAGTTTAGGAAATATAAATTGTACAGCATTTTGACAGGTAAGAACATTTAGACAACAAAGACTATGATGTTGATCATAAAACAAAACATTTATAAACATTTTCCTTATCAACATAAAGAGGACATTTTACTCACTTTGAATTAGTATGAAAACAAAACATTGTTTGACTGTGACAATTTGTTGGACATTAAGATTAAGAGTTTATAGTTCACTAAATTTTGACCTCTGGTCATTTCCAATTTCTTTTATTATTGTTAAGGATCTTTGTGTGGTAAGAGTTTATGTTGAACTTGATGTGGTACATTCAATCTTTACTTCTGAGGTGAACATAATAAAATACAAATTATTGCTTTCGTTTACGCTGTGACATGTTTTACTTAGGTAAAATGGGAACAAACTTTCTAGATGCAGCTATACATGTAGAAAACCCTTCGATCAGCAACTGGTAAGCGTTAAACGTTCTCGTTGAAACGATGCCACACTTTTGTTACTACCTATGGAATGCTTAAAAGCAGGAAGACTTTCCGCTGAAAAATCTTTTTATTCAAAACAATGTTTCAGAGTCAACTAGAGAACATAAAGTATCTAAGTCCCTTTGCTCAGATACAATTACTGTCTAACGTCGGAGGTAACTTTCTTAGAAGTCTCTTGATTGATATGCCTAACTTCCCAGGGTACACAGCTAATTGGATGAAACGCTAGTCAAGGGAGGTAATAAAATTATTGTGTGGAGATATAACTGTGTCCTGGGTATTAGAAGAGCTTTATCGGAACGTGTACCGTGTAGTTAGAGAGCATGGCCTAGTAAGAAATCAGATAAAATCATTTAAAAATGTAACATGAATATGATGAAAGTGTATACAGCACCTTATCAAAGTCATCGTATTTATCTTATAGGACATCTAACACGTTTCCCCTTTCATATCAAGTCTACGTCCTGAATGAAATAAATTTGCTTTGTCTCGAGTCATATCATATTTGCTGTTATACTATCTTTATTAATACCAAGAAAGCCTTGCGGTTCATGTTAGTTCGAAATATTTCAATATTTCAGAGGATAATTTCTGAAGGTAACGTTAAACTGTATCGATAGTGATAATAGTTTGACTAAATTGAATTGTAAGTAACGAAGTTGCAGCTTATCCAATGGGCGGTTTGCTTTGATCTTTTATAAAATGATAGAATCAGTATTTCGAAAGCGACCCTGGGTCAATGACGTCACAAACAAGCCTCAGTTGTTCTCCCAAAAGTTGGTTGGCGGTCAGCTCAAGGTCGTATAGTTAGGTGTACACGTGTATGACACATTGTTCTACATTAGGCGGTCACTATCACAAAGGGCATTAGTAGAAGTTTTTACAAACTCTAAAACAGGCTTTGCAACATAAAATCAACTGAGGTACAATTCTGCGAAGCTTGCCATTTGCATTGATAAATGTGGTCTGAAGTTACTTCATTCACATGATTCTTTCAGAACGATATGCGGTCAAATTGGAAAATTTGGAAAAGGCGTTTACCATACCATATAGTTAATTATTAGTGTTATTTATTACACAAGCTAGAACCATACTAACAGAAAAGAATTAAGTAAAACATATAATGTCAAATGCCAAAATAGGGTTTACTGTCATGTCACAATATGAAGGAACTTGATTTTGAAAGTAAAACTCAATATAATTGTTTGTATTGTTTTTGCATATATTCAATATGAGAGTATTCAATTTTGTCACTCATCATGTTGTAATTGATGAACACAGCTTAGAACGGTTTATGGACCTCACTCTGTTATTTAAATGACTCTTAATTAAATATTTTATGAACCTTTACTGTGTTATTTAAATGCCTCTTAATTAAATATTTTATGAGTCTCACTCTGTTATTTAAATGCCTCTTTATTAAATAGTTTATGAACCTCACTCTGTTATTTAAATGCCTCTTTACTAAATATTTTATGAACCTCACTCTGTTACTTAAATGCCTCTTTATTAAATAATTTATGAACCTCACATTGTTATTTTAATGCCTCTTTATTAAACATTTTATGAACCTCACTCTGTTATTTTTAAAAATGCCTTTTAATTACATATTTTATGAACCTCACTCTGTTATTTAAAAGCCTCCTAATTAAATGATTTATTAACCTCACTTTACTTTTTAAATGCCTCTTAATGAAATGTTTTATGAATCTCAATCTGTTATTTAATTGCCTCTTAATGAAATGTTTCATAAAATATGAGAAGCAACACTTAAGAGCTGAAGCGTTAGTCAAAACTAAACTATCTGGACCCATCTTTGTGTAATAAGCTGTTATAACTGTATATAATAACATATAATAATGTCTTTAAGTCAGTGTGATTGTGATACATTTCATTGGAATTTCTTGGAGACATCTATTAGGCAGAATAGGAAGTACTTTCAGGTTCAGGGGTGTTTCAGGTCAATGCTCAATTTCTGTCGTTTCAAATTTTCTCAACGTACTACTAACTATTTATTCTTCAATTAATGACACTCAAAAACTTGATTCAATTCATGAACGTTTGTATACATGTGTCTGCAAGTGGAGCAAGTATCCTAAAAGAAAAGATCTAAGGCATGACTCACTAACATCTTGGCCTTAAATTGCGTCTTAGGTAAAGTATCATATTGCATGGACCTAAATACGTTTTACGGATGATGAAACTTGTTGTACTCAAATCTCATTGACATATTATGGATTGAACTTGATTGATGACATTTCAGTACTAACTAATGACATGGTCTTAAACAAAATGATATCTCCTGAACTGTAAATAAAATCAGATGAAACAAAAGAAACTGTACATTCAATCTTGGATTGTATTTCTCTTTCTGTATCCTGTTTTATTAAGAGCGGTTTCAATTGTTTCCTTTAGTGTCATCCATAAATATTTCCGTTGATGTAGTATTACCTGTTGGATACATTTACGACGACTTACTTACGTTGACTTTAGGAGTAACCAAAATGACATGCTTCAAGTGACAATCAAAGGTGAACGTGTTGAGACTCGGTCTGAATATAAGTAACTAGGTTGACTCTATGTTAACACTGAAGCTGTATACAAAAAATGCCAGCAGCGTCTTCATTTCATGCCCAAACTATGTCTGTTTTGTCTTCTTTCTTTGTAGCATTTATCCAAAGTATTGTAACATTTATTTTCATTGTTGGTACGGGGCTCTCTGAGTTCATTTGAAATCTGAAGCGAAAAATTGTTTAAACATTGCAAGTAAAATCGCTTGGATCAAATTTGAATGTTTAACAGAAATACATGAGCGGCAAATCTTGTATCAAAACCATATCTTACCCAACACATTATTAATCTACATTCGGAATATCACATCCTCCCTTCAGGCCGCCGCTACAAAGTTCCTGTTTAGAAAACTAAGAGAGACCGGACATCATTTATTCCAAACAGAATACCTCTTTTAAATACACGTGTAAATACTTGCATTTGTATGTCAATAGATTGATATGATGTATTTGTAAGCCTGTTTTTCCCCTGTCATGTAGATGTGCTGCTGACTGTCCTCTTCTTCTCTCTTAAAATCACTAAGCGCATAAACGTCTCACCGCTAGACAGTGTGCTCTACTGTAGAAAACAAACTGATTTGATAAATTTCATTGACCCTGGCTTAAGTACCTATTGCACACAGAGACTTGACTTGAGACAAGAGGCTTGAATTTAATCTACACTCGTATTATTTGTAATTTATGATTGAAAAATGGCTGCATTCTCATCGTCTGGCTAATTGAGTATTACGCATTAAGGATTGAGGATGATTTGAATTGTACAACCTGAAACCTTAAGTTTATGGTGAAGTTTTAACACGAGGGCAATATATTGTTTTATTATTATCTCAATTGTGTTCCAAATTTCTTAAACTCTTAACATTATGAATTTTATTAAAATGTATCGTACACTAAAGGAACATTTTGCGAGTCAGAATTGAC
Source organism: Gibbula magus (assembly GCA_936450465.1). Taxonomy (NCBI): domain Eukaryota; kingdom Metazoa; phylum Mollusca; class Gastropoda; order Trochida; family Trochidae; genus Gibbula; species Gibbula magus. Next base: position 14,965,072 of record OW388306.1, read on the forward strand.
AGATTTCCTCAATTGATCTTAACATTCGCGTATCATATTTTAGCTTTAACAGTAAGATGTTGCTTTTCTTTTATCCGACAATGATTCATTTTCATGTTAACTATGACAAATGACCAAAGCAACGGTTCAAACTGCAGTTGGTATCACGGGAGCTACTGTATCCTTATTTAACAGCAGCACAAATGGGACAGTGATTTTGTGGGTAGGTATAACTGTGGGGTTCATATACATTTTCAAAGATTGTAAGAATAATTTCGAATCATAAGGCAGTTCCCTTGGTGAACAGAGGTATATTAATCCCAGGTGACACCATAATCAAACTAATTTCCTGATCGGGGGAAAGGCATTAAGTTTAAACAAATAAGAAATAATAAACTCTCAGGGTTAGCCAGATAATGAAGGGCTTCATCCACATGGTGATGATTCACGCCTGGTTATATTGAATGTCACTCATGACCATTAATTGAGATATACAGATTGCACCGTGCAACCATGATGCACGTTTTTAGTATCAGTTCATTGTAATTAATGTTTCATGTGACTCCCGTCCTACGTGGGGGCGGGGTGGCGCAGTGGTTAGCGTGTTCGGCTTCGGATCAAGAGGTCTGGGGTTCGAATCCCGCCAGGGGCACGGTAACTTTGTCTGCAGTAGCGAACTGTTCTACACGCAGTAAGGTTTGAGTGCAATGCTACACTGAATTTCAGCGTAGTACCACCCATGGTTCGCTTGTTTCAGCCGATGCTCACACCATGCATAGCCCCATGGCGTTGCGGGCTTTCTCCCTGCCATAATACTAGCAGCCACTATATAAGTGAAATACTATTGAAAGCGGCATTAAACCCAACCTCACCTCCTTCCTACGTGAACAAGCGACAACATGGACATGTCTTATGATGCCAAGGACACTTTCGATAGTTTTACAAAAAAATAATGAATACATTATTGCCAGTTTAAAGGTCATTCTAGCATAGTTTTCTAAAAACTGATATTATAAACATTTAAATGTTAGAATGTCAAGGATTCACATACATGTATGTCTCACTTGGTATTAAAAACTTGATTGATTAGTAAAACTGAGGTTCTTAAACAGATATCTTTTTAAAGATTAAACTGTTTTCGACCATTACCTCTTTCATTATGATTGGGGAAATCAAATTAGATCTGATTTCGTTCCTCCATTGCAAATTAAATTGTTCACCATCGTGATATATAATATTTAATTTAATATGCCAAGTAGTAGAGTCGATTGAAGTATTGTGGAGTAGTGTGACTGAGTATTGATATCGTTCGTCATGATTAAAGTGAACAGAAAGGGTATTATTTTGGAGAAATATATATGTAACTAAATAGACTGCATACGTAATTTCAGGTTTAGGAGAGTAACAGAGAAATCAAACCTATGATTAATAACGACCCTTAACTAAATAGACGGTGCACATGAGTTTTTATGATTTTGGTTTTTTAGTATAAGATAAAAAAAATGCATTTTATGATTTGCCCGCTTTGCCCCTTGAAAGAGACCTGGCCTATTGCCACCGAGTTAATAAATAGAGACTATTTCATTGTTTTTGCCGTATATCATTTCTATCTCATCGAGTGGAGTGAGAAAGTGATATTTTCACGAGTGGTAAAAACAATAAGAGATAGTCTATTTATTATATAACTTTAATCTGCATAAAACAATTAAAACGTAACATTGAAAGCTGAGAGCGGTCTTGATTGTCATAACCCTAACAACTCCCCGTTATACGTTCACGGTAAATGCAGTGAGAAAATAATTCACTGAAATAAATGGATATTGAAAACAGGACAATGTTTTACAAAAATAAATATGTTGTAAATGTTTATTTACGGTACCATCTAGTCAAGTGAAGATGCCTAAGACAATGAAAAACGCAAGTTTTGTCGTTATTTTAAACGCGAAGTGATACACATCATACAGCGAGTAACGTTCGTTATTGTCTGTCACATACCTCTCGCCTCACCAAGTTTGTTTTACGAGTAAAAGAACTACTATGCAACATATCAACAATAAATGAAGTTCAGAGTGTTAAGGAATATTGAATATGATATAAACACCACAAAAGGTCAACAGTCATTGACTGAAACATCACAACATTGGCGTTCACCGTAAGACGTGGAAAGCAAGGGAGGTAATCACTTTACAAAGGGAGATAATTTCATTTCAAAGGGAGACAATCATCAAAAGTAATTCCGGCCATACTTAGTAAATAAACGATAATCAATATAATTTCTAAGACTACATTGAGTGTCATACACAATAAACAAATTTTGTTCACTAAAGTTGTTTTATGCGAGTAACAGGACTGCACTGGTTCAATACCGGAGTCTTTCCTCAAGATTTAAAAACCAAAGAGACTTTACACATGAATACATAGAATAACATATTATAATTCAATCTCTGTATTCAATTTCAAATCGCAAACAAGCTGATATTTATAGTTACTAATGACGAGATAGATATCTAACGTAAATATCATCTGAAATTGAAATCTCATATTCTCTTTACAACTTATGAAACGTGAGTCTGCAAGTTTCATTTAAAGATTGCAATGTTCAGTTTCAATATAGGAGTGTTGTTTAGTATTATATTCATTTATTTACTTGAAATAACATGACCTACAATAGCAAACACGTTTGAATTCACCTCCGTTCATATACACAACCTTGAATCACACACTACTGCTGACGAAGACAGTTCGTTCATATTTATTTCACCATTACCATACCCACTGTCTCTGTGACAGATCACATTTGAGTGCCACCTTCGACATTGAAACCATACATCAGATTTAACGAGAAACTTTTGATTTCATCAATCATGGATATGGTACAGCCTTTATGCCTATTATATGCTTAGCTGTGACAAGCTATCTGAACTTGAGGACTCGTAATAAAGTGGTTCATTGTAAAGCCGAGTGGAGGAGCGACTACATTGAGTTGTCTTTTAACTTTTTTTTATCGCGCATCAAATGAAAACAGAGTAATAAATATCTGAAAATGGAACAATTTTCTTTACACTAATATATATGATGAACATTTTTCGATTGAACAGTAAAAACAATATTCACTCTGCGCATACACATTGAAACATAATAATTTATTATTTTTACCTATTAAACAATAAAGGAATCATGAGATTATTCAGCACTTTTCGCCTGCAGACACTTAGCCAGTAATCTCCCTATTGTTTCTAGCTAAACATGTGGTCAGCAGGTGTATCCTGTTGAAAGAGGGATGCGACAGACATTTTGTTTATATTCCTTTCCCTTTTGTATTCCTAAGATGATAATGATGAGCACAGACAATGCAAATTATGATTTTGTAAAAATGTAAAGACAACCTCATAAAGTACTTGAAACGTACTTTTAAGTTATGGAAATGAAATACGATACGAAAGTTTGGGCGACTTCGACATTGAAACCATACATCAGATTTAACGAGAAACTTTTGATTTCATCAATCATGGATATGGTACAGCCTTTATGCCTATTATATGCTTAGCTGTGACAAGCTATCTGAACTTGAGGACTCGTAATAAAGTGGTTCATTGTAAAGCCGAGTGGAGGAGCGACTACATTGAGAAAAGGGCAGATAGGATCAAATGTACACAGTTAAACGAAACTTTTGAATTCACAAAGTACAAGCAGGCTAGCTTTGAGTAGAAATACATTTGCAATAGTTGTCTTTTAACTTTTTTTTATCGCGCATCAAATGAAAACAGAGTAATAAATATCTGAAAATGGAACAATTTTCTTTACACTAATATATATGATGAACATTTTTCGATTGAACAGTAAAAACAATATTCACTCTGCGCATACACATTGAAACATAATAATTTATTATTTTTACCTATTAAACAATAAAGGAATCATGAGATTATTCAGCACTTTTCGCCTGCAGACACTTAGCCAGTAATCTCCCTATTGTTTCTAGCTAAACATGTGGTCAGCAGGTGTATCCTGTTGAAAGAGGGATGCGACAGACATTTTGTTTATATTCCTTTCCCTTTTGTATTCCTAAGATGATAATGATGAGCACAGACAATGCAAATTATGATTTTGTAAAAATGTAATGACAACTTCATAAAGTACTTGAAACGTACTTTTAAGTTATGGAAATGAAATACGATACGAAAGTTTGGGCTACAAAAAAGGCAGTGCGGTCAGGAAAAAGGCAGGGCGGGATAGAGATAGGACAGGGCGCATGTTTAAAGGGGCTAAAATGCCTAGGGGAAACACTACTCCAGACCCCCGACTTGAAGGGGATATGGGGCATTAGGATGAAGCGTTCTGTAACAATAAAGACAGTAATGTAACTCTCTTGTATCTCAACGACAGATTCAGAAGGTCACCGGTATGGACAATGTACCTGTCTGCATTTCGTCTGGTAGTTTTATTCTGCAGGTATGTAACACTATGGGCTACAGTCGAAGCCATTGTCATTATATAATTCTGATCATTTGCATGTGCATTGGCCAACCTACTTAAGTTAAGCCTTTTGATATTTTCTGATATCTAAAGTTGTATATACTCAGTTCCAAGGAAATAAGTTTCAATTGGAATTGGACTCTATATAGTGTTTTATTACCTTTGTACCCATAACCCATCTAAGATATGCTCAGAGAAAATGTACAGATTGTAATTGCGTGTTTTCCCCCAGGAAACTGATCTAGTCATTGACGCATTATATGGATTACTTCGGGGTTTTTTTTTCTCAGAAAAAACTGCAGTTATTAAAGTTTTCAAATATAAGAATTTCCAGATGCCTTGAATTTTTATCGAGACGAGTGAGACGCAATGAATAGTATTTATTTCCAAAACAGACAGTATCTATATTAAACAGAACAGAACGGAACAGCATTTTATTTTTCATAACTGACATATTGTGACATAGAGAGTATATACATAGTTATTCATTTCATATGGTAAATAACATGTTTACATTTACAAATATACATACATATATATATGATGATACCAATGAAACATGTTGGGAAAAATGGCTATGTGTTTTTTTGGACTTTTGAATATTTGTTACTGTATATTTGTCAAACTTTTTTTTTAAATGTTGACGTAAAATCATCATTTATGGAAAAATTCAATTTGGCACTATTTCTTAACAGAACACATCATTGATAATATTTGTGGACAAGATATAGAGAAGTCATGTTTTCACTACATATACAAGGGACATATATGTAACATGCCAGAAACAATTTTGGCGTACAACAAAAGAGACAAGGGGTCAACATTTGAAAATTCAGATTTCATTGTTTCTCCAATAAAATATTAATTAAACATAATGTCGGTAAAATTTCGACAGTAATAGAAAATATTTGTCAATGTGATGATAGAAATTATGTTTTTTCCCTAAATGATTATAACATTACAATTTTATAAAACAATATAAATTTTTGAGTTTGGGATTTTTTAACCCCGGTGTTATATAAATCCTTGCCATATTTGCTCCTGTAGAAATATTAGTGTCATATTTAAGTATATGATACAGAAATGATGTTTCTACATCTAAACAAAGATTCATAACTTTTGCGGGCATATTTAAGGAATAAATAAAAAATAAGTAATGTGACTGATACAGAAATATTTTTTTATTTTGTAACGAAAAGAGACACAGTCCGTCTTTATGAATTTGACACTTTTAGTAGAAGAGGTTTATGGGTGGCTTTCATGAAAGAGATATAAGTTTTCATTTAAAGGATATTTACAATAATATGGCGGTAAGAATTTAGTTGGTAACTCTGATGAACAGGGCAGAGCATAAGGAAATGGAACTCAGTCAACTCAGTTGTATAAGAATGTTTTACGTTATTATTACAGATATTTATTACGACTTAAGGGGTCCCAGGACGGCGAATGGCTGTTGTACCGAAACTGGGGTCGCAAGTACTTCCCATGTTGTTTTCAGGATAACATCATTATTTTGAAATAAATAGATGTCCTGCACATAGCAACCGACCAAATCACAATTGAGGGGGTAATACAATGGAGAAAAGGGTAATTAAACTTTGTGACATGCGACTCCATCGATCGTGTATATTCGATGGCGAGACTGCTCACCAGCGTACCCGCGAGTACCCGCGAACTCGCTTTCGTTCAGAAGCGAGTACTCGCGAATACTCGCGTTCCTGAACACGCCTCGGATTTATACGTCAACTGCTAGAGACACTTGGTGCCGTTAGGTGAAGCTCGCATGTGACACGAAGAAGGTTTAGTATTACAGTGAATTGTTTGTAAGAATGTTATACGAAGTACATTCCCTGCCCACAGAGGTCACTCAACAGATCCAACCACGTTAACCACGCACGGTACAAGGAGGCCATACATGTAGTTCTCGCCAAAATCTACTTGTGCAAAAAGTCGTACCACGATGTCTCCTTTCATCCAATGAAATCACCCAAAAGGATCTTTCTAATTTGAATAATACATGTATGTGTTCTGAATAAAACAAGGTAATAGATATACTCGACTAGCGTTTTTATGTTATTCAATGAAAGGTCTCGTTGTTTTCCTCTGCACGTCGGACACCCACGCATACACCAACACAGACACCAACACAGATACCCACACAGACACCCACACAGACATCCACACATACATCCACACCTTGTAAAGAGACAAGACAACTCTTTACAGGGCCATCATTTAGTGTTTTAGATATTTGTAAAGAAACATGCTGTGTTCGAAATGTAAAAAATCAACTGATCACATGAACCATAACGATAAGCGATTTTAAAAGTCTTAAAAAGACTCGACGGGAGAGGACATGAACAAGAAGACATTAATAGAACTTATCATTAATTTTTCCTGAGAAAAGATTTGAGGCAGAAAGACATCAGGGGACAAACAAGCTCCATTATACTTTATTGTTGGATATTTGGATGTAATTGTATGTATGTTTTTTTTATAACGACATACTGTTTCACTTTGATTGTATTGGTTTTCTTTCATTCTTTAAAAGTGATGATTATATGTCCAATAGCAACGTATGTATATTTAGTGTCACGTGACTTATCCTTGCTAATATGACTTATGACCTGAGGGTAAAATTGTCATTGACTAATGACTAATACGTCTTATCATGCCACGCCGTGGACAGTGTGGGGGTTGACTAAAGTTGTGCATGTACGTATCTTGATTGTTAACGTGATGGGAAGAAGGCTTGCTGTTTTATGATTAAACAGGAAATATACCAATTCCTCAGAAATCACATATTAATGTAATATATTCAGGCGCAAAAGAAACGATACATACCATTCAATTGCATGGGTGACCCAAAGGACGGAAAAGAGCTATATAAATTCTCCAACGGTAAAGTAAATTAAATACACATATTTGAAAGAATATCTGTTCTCGTTCAGATGCATCAACGAATTATATCCCTAGAAGGAAAAATGGTAATTTATATCGCCAACATCTGTAATTAATCAAAATTCTCATTCCACATTTTTAAAAACATAATTGTTAAACATTCTGGCTAAAATCAAGTTTAAGAAAGACTCACATATGTTCGAACATCAATACATATAAAACGATAATACCCGGATGAATGAAATTTTGCGTTCTTCTGTACAAAACATAAATGTATGAAAAACCGACTTTCTTCTGCATCAGTATTTGGTACTTTACTATGTTGGAAATGTGGTAGCGTGTCTTTTGCTCATCAGTGTTACGAATGGCTAAATAATACCCCTAAATCAATAAAAAGAGATGTAAAACGAATGTACATGGTTCGGTTAAGTCATGGAATTCCCTTTCTCATCGAGCGGCCATTTTATGATGTAGCGATACGTAAACACTGAGAGTTTTAGATATGGTACACTGGTGAAAAGGTGAACCATCTTGCTGTCTGAACTCTCAAAGTGTTATTAGACATCCGCATCTACCTCTCACACAGAAGAGTTCCACACAGCTGTCGCTAAAAACGTCGAATACGGATAACCGTTTTTGTATGGACACATCTCATCGGGTCGTGTAATGAGATGTTTTACCAGTTTACGTACCAATATATTGTATGAACTTTAATAATAAATGGCAAGTTTGTGAAACAAAATAATAAAAACGTGCTACAGCGCCTTTAAGTCATCCATACTCAGGCTTCCTGTCACCAGGACTTTAAAGTCATTACCAAAATCAACAGAACGTAATATTTCTTTGATAATTGGATGATTACACCTGTCTGCTATATATCGATAACTCTTGACATTCTTCCTAGTCATTTTGATGTCGGCGTGTTCCGTTTCATTCAAACCATTAAGTACATATAAGCGTCATACAGTTAAAAAATATCTCCCTGTTTGGAGGAATTGTGGTTTGATATTTGACATTTAGGCTACACTGATTCTCATGGACTGTATACCCTTCAGATAACAAGGAGACGTTTGTAAGGAACCCTTTAGAACTTTAGGATTTCACTTTGGATCAACACATTCCAGAGAGCGTGTATAATGCACAGTGTAACAAAAGAACAGACTAGAGATAGATAGTGACATCACATCTGAATTCAGAACAAGGCAGTGTCATTGACTATATAACAATATAAGACACCCTGGGCAATAAAACACAGGCGCTCAATGGTACCGACAGTGTGCGTTATGAGACAATAAAACGTCAGATTTCAGACGCCAGTTAGAGCGCATCTACGCAACGTCACGGGCGTAACATACAAATTTCCAAATCTTCTCTCTCCGGGTAGAATTTATTTCGATACGTTTTCACTTTGCCGTTTGCCAAGATAGTTAGAGCGTCGCTTAGTAAATGGCAGCATGTGACTGTACAATGCTAGTGAATGTGTTCTATACGACGGGCGACATTAATATTTTGAAAATATACTTTATACAAACAACAAGCTTCTCCGATGACGATAGTTCTGCCACCATGCAGCCTTGAAGCATAAGTTGTTGAAAGTGTGACAGTTGCTGACTCTTGACTTTGTGATTTGAGTTTTGATTTGATTTCTTGGTTTTCTGAGAACCTGTATTGACATGATCCGAAATGGACAGGTGAGGCAGCGTTAAGGTACATGTACCTATAGTTAAAGGTGCTGAATTTAGCAACTGTTTTGTTTCCATGGCCAAATTATTTTGGAGGAGGTTGAAGATAAGTGTGAGTTTTGATCACATTGCTTCTCTCCTGAGTGGTCCCTGGGTTCTCAAGAATCTCTTCTACAGTAGAATCCTCGAAATAATTATCTTATGGTGACCTTGTCAGGTTTTTTTAATGAGAAAACCACACGTTTTCTTCATTTTGTGGACAACACTCGTCACATTCCGTTCAACAAACCATTATGTGCATGTTAAATATTTGGTCATCTCTGCCCTTCGGATTTAAAGTTTTGTTGCCTTAATTTGCCATCTGGATATCTGATATGAGGCAGCGACACCGACTAGCTGAAGGAACAACATATCTTAATGATTAGGTCACATATCAAGATTATGATTGTATCATTTCATATTCCTGCTTTCCCCGTCCGTCAATCATGGATGGTCGGGGAAAACAAACATGTGTTGTATCTACTACTGTATATAAATCAAGGTATTGAAGAATGTATCCGGTATAAACAATGTTTCCCCCTTAATCAGGATTATATACACGGCATCACTTGAAACGTGTTCATAAATGCCTTACATATATGTTATCTTTACAAATAGAGACATTTTCCTTAAATACACTCAAGACTGGGCTAACCGTGTTTCTTTAAGACGGAAATTCCTGTAAACATGTCCAAAAGGACCTTGAAGAGTTGTAAGTATTTAATATGAAGCTGTTGTCATCTTTTCTTTCATTAAAATTAAGAACAATCGAATATCTTAGGATCAAGTTGTTCATATTTACAGTCTTTTCCCATTTAAGTGTGCCTTTCATGATCATTTAATGATGCTGTGTTTGATGTATGTTGCAATCGTAGACGGAAAGCTGCTTATCTGGAGCCGAATTAAAATCTGCCTTCCTGTTAATAGCATCAGTGACAACGTCTTGGAAACCAATTATGATGGACAGAACAAACATTGCCGTGCAATGAGATCGGGGAATGGTATCGGGAATTTAATAGTATGAAATGAACAGTCCATCACGCTTGTTTTTGTTTTGTAGTAATCAAGATCAAGTATCGACTATTGGGTCTAAGTTTTCCAAAAATGATGTATAATAGAAGTCACGTGTTGTCAATCACCTCACATAAATATGGAATGTATCTAAGCAGGAACAACTGCTTTTATGAAAACATTTGATGTTGCTGTCGTGATGTGTTTTAACAAAACTCAGGCTGTTTGTTAGAAGTCACCTAAAATAAATCTGGTTACAAAGAAAATTTTTAAATATTTACTGGAATGCAAGCAAGCACAAACAAATGCTTTTATGAAAACATTTGATGTTGCTGTCACGACTTCAAGGACATTTTAAAAATAACATTGCAAAATGAGCATTGTGCACTAAACATTGGAAAAATGTTTATATTGTCCAAAGGGAAAGTTCTTCCTTAGCCTTGGAATCGAAGTTAAATGTCATTGATAAAACCTCCGACAAAAATCATGACTTATTCTCCAATATTTCTATGTTGGTAAAAGCAATTTGTACTATGGTCTTTTTTTCAATGATACATTATTGTCCCTTATATTGGGATATCCAGAAACTTGTTCGCTTAAATGTCGATGAATCTCGGAAAGAACCAATTCCTCTAATGATTAATACTATTGATATAAAAACATGCAATTAAAAATGTAATTAAACGTTATGTTATTAAAAGAATGGATTCTTAAAGTGTTGTCAGATGAAATGTAGAATATTCTGATTAAATGCAGAATTGATTTCCCGTTGTGTGAAAACTTTATAAATATTTATAAATGACTAGCCCGAGGTCGAGATGTTGTAGAAAATGCATAGGAGAGCTTTACCTTTAACGCAAAAGGGGTTGGCTCCCTCCTAGGGATAGATATTATAGTATTGTGTGAGGAAAGGTAAATGGTCGGCTCCCTCCTAGGGATAGATATTATAGTATTGTGTGAGGAAAGCTAAATGGTTGGCTCCCTCCCAGGGATAAATATTTATTTATAGTATTGTGTGAGGAAATAATACTTTCACAAATGATTGAAAAAAAGCAAAATGCAATGTTTGGTGTACACCCGCGCGCCAATGAGTCAAACGTAATTTGGAATCTTATTTATAACCGACAAACTGATAAATTTTGGTTGATCATGTTTAATAGGTCATATAACTACTGTGCATGTAAGTGGGACGTGTAGTTTCGGTTTCTATACATGCATACTAATGTTACTAAATTTTAATTGGAAACTAGTAATTATGATATATTTGATGATTCGGAAAGAACGTGCAAGCCGAATGATTTTATTTGCACTGTAAACAGCACATATGGTGAGTCGGAATGTATTAAAGCCTTATAAAATTTTATGAAATGGATGCACTTTAAAATGGATAATTTGTGTATGTTTAGTCAGCTGATGTGAACTAGATATAGAGATACATGTATTGAGATAAGAGAATATAGACTTCTTATGGAATGTGATACGATATTTTGTAGTGACGTCGCCTAAAGCAGATTTGATTTCAATTAGAAACGTTCTTGTTTTAAAGATTCCTTCTAACTCTTTAACTTGCCCCGACACAGAATGATGTTTATGGCACATTTTCAAAGGCATCCGTTCTTCTGCTAGCTTCTGTTGATTGTAGATTATGTGTCTCATACTCTTGTAGATAAATAATATACATGTAAGTACATTCCACAGATTTAAGTCCACATGGATAGGTCGGGCAAATTGGGTATGAGCGTGGAATTAATGACCAGCTCTAACCAAGAGAAGCCAGGGAAACTGGTCCTGTTCAAATCAACAAGCAATTTGGATTGAACTCACTGATCATCAAATATGTAATGTTTACAAAATAAAGCGCTTTAATAAAGCATGGCAAAGTACACACGAGAAAGCTAGATTCAGTTGACTTGGGCAACTTGGATAAATATCTGTTAAGTTCTTATGGTTTTGGATTTCTGTGGTACAGTCAGGAAGTTGGGGATATTTCATATTTTAAGAAAAACGTATTATTGGTAAAATAAAGGATTCTCTTCATCTAAGATATTTCAAGGAAGTTAAATTTAGGAGTTAGAAGAAATCTCTGTTTACTACGATTACACGCACTTACCCTGTGATGTAATATACGAGGTGTTAATGTCAATAACATATGTAAAATGTGTGACTGTGGTCTGATTGAAACTGGAATTCACTTTATGTTTGAATGTACCGCATATGACTCAATTAGAGAAAATTACTTAATGTCGCTCAGACAGGGTAATATGTCAACTAAGTATTATAAGCTGATAAACAGCAAGTGCAGTCACTCTCTCTCTAACTGCTTCAAAAATATTAGCGAAGCTCTTGCTTTAAGGAAATGTGTTATGTCATCTGTATAAATGTAAATATAGTTTATTTTGTATAATTAGCTACTCTCATATACTGTATACTGTATTCCGATCGTACATTGTACAAAACCGAAATAAATTAATTGAATTGAATTGAACATAGAAACAATTCGCAAATTAGCATTAACATTGAAAATCATATAACAAATGAAAATAATTTAATGCTATTAACATAAATCGATTACCAACTTGAGATACTTGCACAAACATTGCAAAAAGATGGCCTCTCATAGCCGGAGAACTTGACAGAAATCTTAACATTTTTATCGGAGCACGAAGAATAATGGTTATTATTCACCATACATCAAACCTCCAATCATTATTTATTTTTTTGACAAACGTTTCTGAGTTTGTGGCTATTAAAGTCAAGATTTGCGATAGGAAATAACAACAACAATATAATTGGAAAATATGTTTATTGCAATTTACAATGATAATGATGTTCTTTACTCACTTGTTTGCCTCTCATAAACATTTTGGAAGTCAAATTTAGCCAACTAAAATCTCACTTGAGTCTTGTAAATGCGAACAAATGCTAAACGCCAATAATGCCAATATTTCAGAACAATTGAAAATCCAAGTTATTTTCATTCCTTTATGTAGTTCTTATATAAAAACCTTGTGTGTCTTCTGAGAACATTGGTTTGAATATGTGTTTTGCCGAAAATGTTGCTAAGAAAACCTTTTAACAAGTTTGTGTCCAAATATCATCAAATATAATGTTTGTATACATTCTTTGCAATCTGGATTTATCACTAGGTAAGTTGATTTTCAAAACAGTCAGCATGTGATAAATTTGTTGATGTTACTTAGACATTGTCAAAGATGAAAACCCAAGCATACGTAGAGATATGACATTACGTGTATATATCATTACCCGAGGAAGTATGCCATATAAATGTTACGAAACGAGTGTGAATAAATAAACAGAAACACAAAAAACGTCACATCTGAGTTGGTTTTGAGTTATTCAATATTTTAAAGAAATGAGATGCATTTGATTATGGCACAATGCAATAACACCTTTTGGCAGTAGTTTTAATGACTTCATTGTTGACTGTTTTATTTTTTGATTACAACATCATTTTGTAAACTAGACTGGGGTAAGAAATGACATCTACACCAACATAACCCCTACCATGTTTAAAATGTTGTAAATGTGTGCAGGCAAATTTATTGATTTTCCCACAGAGTATGTGTTATATATCGATGAACAGTTGTGTTTTATCAAAATTAATATTAGGGATTTTAAATTTCAAAATTTTTATTTTTGATTTAAAAAAAACCAACAACCTAGAATAATTATTTGAATGATTAAATATTGTGGACTAATTTCCCTAACTATTCAATTTGTGAAAACGACGTCGAAAACTCGAGAAATTTGACATTAAAAATTATACATATGATAAAAACCAACTGAGAGGCGACGTTTCCTTTGTGCTTCAGTTTATATTGCCCGAGCAAGTGAGAAGAATAGACACATATTTACACCATTAAAGCCATGTCTCACACTTTTGAGTGTACCAATTTCTTTTCTCATGCCTTTTGTGTAACGCAAAAACCCGGACAACAGCGAATAATTTGTTGTGACGTTACAAACAAAGCAATACGTGAAGTAGCGGTGAAACAATGGTTGCTTAGAAATGTTATAGAATATATTAAATCGGTAGTAGCATATGGATAAAATATTTTAACATATTTAACAATATCAGAAGACAATGTTGAACTCTACAGGTCACATTATACACAATTGTGTTTTCTGTCACTTGTTCTTTTGTCTCCGTTGACGTAACTTAAATGAGTATTCATGTCCTCGGTTTGCCTGGGCAGACTGCAAGCCAAGGAGATTGTAATTCACATAAAGCTGACATCGACCGGTTCCACCTGGCGTGTCATTATTGACCTTAACGAGTAATTTCTTCGAATAAAGGTTCGATAACTTTCTCTTAAAGGTACATCCATTGTGTTGTTGGGGGTCACATTTTGCAAACGTTATAAATGGTGTTATTTTATCGAGAAGAACCGACTGTTACCGAAATCTACCATTTTGATGATAGTATCCTCAGCATATTGACAATATGAAGGTAAATGTAGTGATTTCTGATCGAAAACCGGACAATGCACAGCGTGTGGCGTGCGTCAATGCGTCAAACGTAATTTTGGAATCTTATTTATAACAGATACAATGACAAATTTGGGTTGATTATGTTTAATAGGTCATATAATTACTGTGCATGTACATGGGGCGTACAGGTTCGGTTTCTACACATGCATAATGATGTTAAACGATTTTCATTGGAAACTTGTAATTATGACACATTTGACGATTGGGGATAAATATGCCAGCTGAGTGAATGTATTTGTATTGTAGACAACACATGTGGTGAGTTGGAACGTTTTAAAGCCAAATAAAATTTTATGAAATACAATGGATGCACCTTTCAGTATCACTTTACCGTAACCCAGGCATTTTCAAATATTGATTGGCAATGGTTTTAGAGACGGCTGAGAGCGCCACGGAGTGCTACAATTTGACAACATATTCGCCACTTTTGACATCCTGTCTATTACCACCAAACACTTAAAAATGAAATGCATTGCCTGGAGCCGGTAACCACAAGCCTCTACTTCACGCGTTTAGGTCAATGATTGATAAACATGTGTGTGACCTGACACATCCCCTTAGTTTACAAGCAACTGTTCAGCGTAGTCATTGAAACTATTAGTTGTACTTTCAAAAGGTGTTGAGTTCTTTTAAGTTTGGAATATCAATTGTATTTCCTTGTCACACTCGTGTGCTGATGGTTTTTTAAGTTGATTAGTGGACATGATGTACCCACTCAGAAAGCTTGAACACCCTTTGGACCAATATATCTTCATATGAAAAAAAACCCATAAAAATCAAACTAAAAACGGGAGCTGTTATCGTAAAATTCGAAATAATTCCTCCTCCGCAAAAGTGCCTCAGAATCTATAATGTGCTGACCACAAAGAATGGTAACAATTAGCGTGTGCCTGAAACTGGTTTGTGATAAATGAAATATGTTTAAACTACAGAGGAAGCTGCATTCCGAACATGATAAAACCCTCTTGTTTATCAAAGTGCAAATATAAGAAATACCCCTCCATTCACACAGTGTCTGGGAGACAACTGCTGCCATTAGAAATACAGGGGCGTGTATCGCTTAGAAACAGCGTTTGGAAGAAATATACCTAATAACCCTACCCTATGACTATATAAAAGGAAAGTAACGACGAAACCACCCCAAGCTCATTCAAAGTTATATTTCGCATCAAACACTAGTGCGCTAGTGTCAGCCATTATGACCTTGACATTCAGTTGACCCAGAGTGTCACATATTCAGCTTCCCGGGCCTACATTATCACTAATAGGCACGGGAACCAGCATATGAGCTACTTCAGGTCAAGTGAATGTCAAGGTCATGAATGAATGACAAGTTGGACTGCATGGCGATGATTTGAGACAAAACGCCGTAGTACAGTCGGAGAAATGATATGTAGGTGTTGTAATAGGTTTTTTTCTGTAGTTTCACTCTGGGGTTCGAATCTGCCGATGCATAGCTGGTGTCAACATTGTTGGAATCAATAAACGATTTTAAAATGTGAGTTTTCGCTGATTTTCGTGAGCGTCGAAATGTGGAGGTAGTGATATACGGGCTGTTTTGTCGCATAGCTTTTGAAATTATGATCCGATTGTGAACAGCTAATTTTGTAAGGAAATCATTTAGCTTTCGTACCGTAGTCATCGACTGTGCCATGAAAATATTTTTTGATGCGAAATATGACTTTGAATGAGCTTGGGGTGGTTTCGTCGTTACATCCCTTTCCCTTTATATAGTAATAGGGTAGGGTCTATATAGGTACAGTTTCTGTATATCAAGTTTCTAGGCGATACACGCCCCTGTGATCAGAAACACAACCACATACATTAACTATACATGATTCTTGACCATATTTCGTATTTGCAATGCTGTTCGTCCTACCTCTTTTGCACTTCTTTCATTGCATATACTATCGTGCCACTTATTTATTGTACAGTTTTATTGAGCAAACTTTGCCCTATGTAATATGTCCTAGTTGTAATCGATGCATTGTGTACAAGATATTGCTTCATGGGTGTGTAAACGGATAATTTATCACAACTACATGTTGTTTTCCACCATATGTCATCTAACTATTATTTTTTAAAAATATATACAAGTTTTATGTAGGCCTTCCCCGTCCGTAATCATTTCGTTTCCAGAGCAGAACTCGAAAACCATTCATGATATCTTTCTGAAAGTTTTCATGTGTATTACCCACCTACTGAAGTGGTGCCTTTTGACATTTCGAGATTTCTACAAAAATTGTTTCGTTTTCATAGAAACGTGTTGAATTTGGACTGTTCAGGGACAGGTTCGTTTCCGGAGCACAGCTCCAATTTAAACTCCTTATCATATCTTCCTGAAACTTTGCATGTCTATTACCCACTAATTGAAGTGGTGCCTTTTGATATTTTCAGATTTGTGAAACATTTATTTTATTCTGTTTCCTTAGAAACATGTTGAATTTGGCCTTTGTTCAGAGACAGGTTCGTTTCCGGAGCACAGCTCTGAAAGTCTTCGTCATATCTTCCTGAAACTTTGCATGTGTATTACCCACTGAATGAAGTGGTGCTTTTTAATAGTTTCAGATGTCTGAAATGTTTTCGTTTTCCGTTTCCATAGAAACGTGTTTGATTTGGACTTTGTTCAGAGATAGGTCTGCCTCCGGAGCAGAACTCCAAAACCCTTCATCATATATGGACCTCAGCAAGTGTATTACCCACTAACTGAAGTGGTAGATATACAATTATCTGTCAAAATGTGTTTTACAAATTATGTGGGTTCCGTGGGATATGTCATCTTCTGATGACTCTTGTTTGTGAATGTGTCAGATGAAACGCGCATACACACTTCAAAGAAATAAAGAAGCAAAATAAAGTAGCAAGATGTGATAGAAAGTGAACAGAAGAAAACCTTAACTCAAAGACAAAAACTAAACTCAAAGACGCTCACACAGATTGTGTACTCATCTCAGCTTTGATGTTATACAATCTAGATTCTGAATCAGGGTTTTTGTAAAATAAAGGAAAACCGAAAATATGAATAAAACACACGCAATAAGTATCACCTTCTTGATGTGCGGGATAGCGCAGTGGTTAGCATATTGGCTTCTATTCAAGAGGTTCGCGGTTAGAATACCGAATTCAAGGCTAAAGAAAGTGTAATTATAAACATATCAGATTAGGTCGCTGAAGGGCATTTAGAAGTGGTATACATAAGAACATGAAGATTTTCTGGATAACAACTTCTTTAATGTGAAAATAGGGAATCATTGGTAATTTAAGCCAAATGTTCTTTACCGTATATAATCAATGCATTATTTACATTTTTATACAAAATAAATAAAACCCAGCAACTGTTCAGTGTAGTCATTGAAACTATTAGTTGTACTTTCAAAACGTGTTGAGTTCTTTCAAGTTTGGAATGTCAGTTGTATTTCCTTGCCATACTTGTGGGTTGATGGCTTTTAAGTTGATAATTCGACATGAGGTATCCACTCAGAAAACGTGAACACCTCTTGGACCAATATATCTTCATATCCATCATTTGGAGAAAAAAACCATACAAATCAAACTTAAAAAGGGAGCTCATTATCGTAAAATTCGAACAAAATAATTCGTACTCTACAAAAGTGCCTCGGAATCTATAATGTGCTGACCACAAAGAATGGTAACAATCAGCGTGTGCCTAAAACTGGTTTATAATAAATGAAATGTGTTCAAACTTCTCAGGGGAAACGGCATCCAGAACACTTAAACTGTAAACTTTTTGTTGATAAAGTGCGACTATTAGAAATGTTTCCTCCCCAGTGTCTGGGAGACATCTGCTTCCATCAGAAACACAACTACATTCTGTGAACTATACACGTACCCTGGCCGTATGTCACATTTGCCATGATGTTCGTGTCTTCCTCTTTTTTCCCGTCTCTCAGTAGATATAATATCACGCCTTGCGTATTTTTTGTACATTTTTATTGAACAAATATTTCTATGTTCATGCTTATTTGATACGTCAAAGTTGTAATCCATGAATTGCGTGCAAGATATTTCACATGTTGTTTGTGAAAACGGACAATTTATTAAACCTACATATTTTATTCCACAATACATCATGTTATAATTATTCTTGAAATCCATGTTGTATAGAGGCCTAAATGTATGGATTGACACATTCGAAGTGATCCATGGAGACGATTTTTAACACTTTTAAGAATAGGTGAACTGAAAATAATGAAAAACCTCGAAAGAAGAAATAATATCCCTAGAGAATTAAGATTTTGTCCTTTCTGTATAAATGTTTTAGAAGATGAATTACATTTTATCTTTGTATGCCCTATGTATAACGAATTAAGAAATACATATTAGACTTGAAATGTAAAACTAAAACATCTCTAACTACTCTGTTGCAAACTGAAAATTTTAATCGTTTACATGTATATTCACACTATATCAAAGAAGCTTATATGTTACGTTGTTCACTATTGCAAATTGTATGTATACGCCACGTAAAACCTGTAAACAAATGTTATGATGTTTCAGTTATTACACCTTATCTGTTAATTTCATCAAATGAATTTTGTATATTGCATCTGTGGCCTTTATACTGAATAAACTATTTCATGGCCACCTAAAGTTCTACCCAAAGTATTCTACCAAAATCGTACCTACCCAGAGCATTCCATCCTAAGGGTTGCGCTAAACACTTTCTTCTATAATCCTTAAGTCTGGGCTGTGCAAAAGGGAAAACTTCCGGTGACGTCACGATGATCGGACGTGCTGAGAGAAATTGCTCCCGAGAAATTGCGTGCACTTTCAAACTTTAGTGGAAATATAATGTTTTATTACGACCGCAAATGAATGGTATGTTTGTCAAAAACCATTTATGATCCATAAATTACAAATTTATGAATGGATGCAGTATCTATTGTGAAATACAAAACGGATTGAACTCTTGAACTTGAAAATTCTATCGCTATGATTACATGTGATCTGACTCAGGTGAGTGGTGTTATCCTCGAGTCACTTAAAATTTTCAGTAACTGTACTATATATTCCAAAGTGTGCCTAAACTACGTTTGAAATAACAACTAATCTATGAATAAAACACCGGTAGGCAAACGTATACGGTCTGAAGCTTCAACCCCAGACTCTGAAGACGCTAAACGTCAGTGTATTCAAAGCTTTGTTAGCTCTGACACATCATTCATAATGGAAGATACTGGAGGTGATAGTGTGTATCATGCAGGTGTAACGAGGAGTGCTTCCTCGCTCCTTTCTCCCGCCTCTCATGATCATCACCTGTATCATTATTCCATGTCAATCATAATTGTATATATTAAAAGAGGAACTTGTCCTCTTTACATCCATGTATCGTCTGACCTTCTGCTATTATTCATATTGATGTTATTGGCAATTATGTGTGTTACAGTCAGTTGTTTCTGACTTGGATTCTCGTCATATCCTTTATAATATTTATGTATTGATGTTTATGTTAACTATATTTATATGTACATGTAGCTTAGAGTGAGCCCTATCTTCTGATACTGATACTGATACTGATACTTCTGATAGTAAGCTAGGGCCATTCTTGTGTTTTAACAAAACACATCTTAGGGAGTCGGAGTTCACCTTCCAACAGTGCGGGTAGGTGGCTTTCTCCGACGTCCGCCCGCTTTACTTTTAAGAACTAGCTAGTCGTTCTGGGGGCAGTCTGGTCTCAGCCCTCTGGGCACCACGGGCTGGACAGGACACTTCACTCTGGGAAGCTCTCTTAGGATTTGGTGAGATGACTATCTTGATATCTCTGTTTTGTATGGTTTATTGATCACATAGTTGTATACTATAGACTACCATTTCCACTTTATTTGTAAACATTACTTAAACCTACCCCTAAGTAACTTACACCCACTGTGTGGGATATTTCCGTTATAGGGTTTACTTGGTACTGTGTGCCGTAGATTTATATCCCTATTTAACTCGCTCTGTGAGTGAGATTGTCTTCCCAGTAGAGTGTCACAGGTCCAATCCCATTGTCTACCCGTAATTAACACTTATCGCAGTTGTTACGTGCTTTAGTAGTGTCATACTCCCGTGGAGCGTTACTTTAATCTGTGTGTATATTGTTGAGCGGTTATTTGCTTGATTGATTGTCTTTTGAGCTAATAAGCATTCATTAAGTGGTGTGTATTGGTCAGAGATACTTAGATGCTTAGATGCTTAGTGGCTACTTGCTTGATTGAAATAAACATTGTTCGTTCGGTAGCTTGGCTTTCTGTCTTGCTTTGATGTGTAATAGTTTATATTATTTTCCTGATTTGGTGTCTTCCAATTGTTGAGCTAGGAACACCGTGACACAGGTGAAGATGCTTTTTACGACAAGATATTGAAAGTCCTACAAACTAAGGAGGTTATGACTGGTATAACTCACGGTTGCTGAGGTAATGAGGCCTATGATCCGACAGGAGTTGGAAGTCTCCAAGCACGAGGCCGCATCTACTGTGACTGCACTGAGATCATCGCTGGACGAGAAGGACGAGGATATCAGGACGGAACGGCTTGATGCAGCGAACAATACTCCCGCCGCAATAATGTCCGGTTATCGGGCATATCAGAGGTACAAAGTGAGGATACTGATGCTCTCATTATCAAAGTTGCTAAAATTATCGGTCTCGATGAGTCTACCAACGATATAGACATCAGCCACAGGGTCCGACGTTGCCCGATTATCCCACAGGATAACCCGAGGCCTCTTTTAGTGCACTTAATAAGCAACAAAACACAGCGAGCCTTCCTACTTTAGTTGTGACTTTTGGTTGCGGCGTTAACATTCACGCAACTTCACGCAATGGTATAATTTTGATCATTAAAACTGAAAACTCAGTTTAATAATTTGTTTTTGGTTTTGTGTGATTTCTTCTACTTTAGTAGTGACACTAGGCGGCCTCTTTTTTTCATTTTGCATCAATATGCAATGGTAAACTTGGATCTCTTGCATTGGTAAGCTTATTGGTTTGTTAGTTTAAACTAGGTAAATATAACAATCATATCAGTGTTATGTTACTGATCCAAGAACATTCATTCATTCCACAATGTATATGTATCATATTTTCTAATATCGTTTTTGTTTTATGGTAAATATATTTTCATTTTGCTTTTCCCCCTTCATTTTGGTCTTGACTATACATTAACAAAACTCGTTTCTAACATGGACATCACATTTTCTTCAACAAAAGTATCAACCTAACATATTAGATTAAATGTTCAATTTCCAATGAATCGTTAACATTTATTACTGATGACCGCTAGATTCTACTGAATTCATATTACATCCCCGTATCCCCCTGCCTTTGCCCATTGTTTTACCGTAATGAAGTATACATCATTTGATCTTCAAATACATCAATAAACTACTTTCAGAAATTGTCTAATCAAATACTCACAACTTTTGAAATTATCTATTCACAGTAAATGTTCAACAAAAAATATATAATCCAGTAAGCCAAACATACCCACTACACTACACTCAGTCCACATGCACACATGCACGCAGTAACAAGACAGAGATTAAGTTCCCTCCAAGTTAATCCGAGCAGATAGATATAGTGACAGGCCGTCAGGTCAGGCCATACCTTGCGTTGTGTGAACCCAAATGGTGTCAAGACAGGTTCTATCTTCTTAGCCGGTATTTAACGGGTTGGTAGCTGGCTGGACCATAACCTGTCATGCATGGTCAGTGTCACGAGATCGAAGTTTAAGAATCACGAGACCATTGTTCCCTACCTACACCGGAATATTATCTGACCATTTGTCGTTACTGTGGATGTAAACAGGAACCGTAAAATGGTATGGTCAGCTCAAGCTAAGTGTTTACATTCCGGTTTGACCATCACACAGCCTTCTAGTTTAAGAGTGGGGTTAATCAATGGTCAGCCAGCCACCTAACCCGACATGCTTATATGACATGCTTAAAGATAACAATTCATATATTTAAACATACAGTTATTTGATTTTAAAAGAAACATTTATAATTATTGTTGCCTTAGACGTTGACTTTGTTACACGTGCATCACGCTATTCGAGCTTTTTTCAACAGCTGTCTCGGTCGCTTACTCTCACATATTCAGATTTCTATTTTCCCACTAAATCACCATTCTAACAGATGATGATGATAATCTGTTGTTGTATTTTTCTACTATTGGCTATTTTCCAACTTACATTTTACAACTTTTTCATTCAGTGTGTTGTTTACTTTGTATATCTTTTAATTTTTCATGTATCACATTACTTTGAAGCACGCTGTTGGCTACAAACTGGTTTACAGTCTTCCTTTCACTTCCATATTGCTTCCATTCCAACAACCGCCTTATACCCCTTACTTTTGACAATACTCGATGCCGATGTCAGTACAGGCGGGCGGTTGGATTAGTTCATAACAAAACATCCAGCAGGGCATATAGCAGATTTTTTTTTATTAACATCAATTTTATTCTCTTACGCGTGTCTCTTTAAGTTAAACACCCCAAATTACATCTTTATCCTTTTTATTATGCTGTGGGGATATTCATCCAAATCCCGGCCCCAGCAAACTCGGCAATCTTCAAGTTGTTCATTTAAACGTAAGAAGCTTGAAAGATAAAGTTGATCTATTGGCACTCGAATTTAATTTTGCCTGACAGAGACGTGGTTGAACGGCGGTATTCCTCAGAGTGATATTTCCATTCACAATTTCCATTTGCCATTTCGTAACGATCGTCCAAGCCGGGGTTGGGGTACATAACATTTACGTCAATAGTATGGACAATCTCTCTGTACAATAACTAGAAACACAATGGGTCCAGTTAAAATGTAAAAACAAGAATTCTTTAATTGGTAATTTGTACCACGCAGATAAAAGTGAAGCATATTGGGACTCATTAGACTTGTCAATTTCACACTGCTAAGAAAAAAATTGTGTCTAAAATCGACAGCAAGATAAACGACTACAACTACAGACCTGTAGCCCTAACAAGCTGCCTGGCCAAAATTTCGAAAAATGTGTTTTCAAATGATTATGTATTCAACTATTTCAGAGATAATAATTTATTAACCAATCTTTAGTCCGGTTTTATCCCTGGGGATTCACCTTCTGACCAATTAACCTTTCTTTATGACTTTATCACAAGAGAAATTGATAAAGGCAAAGAAATAAGAGCGGTTTTCTGCGACATAAGTAAAACCTTTGATAAAATATGACACAAGGGAATTATTCATAAGCTCAGATCTTACGGTATTTGTGGCAAACTTCTCTTATGGTTTGAAAGCTACTTCAATGATCGTTCACAACTTGTCGTTATCAACGGTTATAGCTCCGAACTATACACAGCGTGTGGCGTGCGTCAATGAGTCAAACGTAATTTTGGAATCTTATTTATAACAGATAAAATGACAAATTTGGGTTGATTATGTTAAATAGGTCATATAATTACTGTGCATGTAATGGGGTGTACAGGTTCGGTTTCTACACATGCATAATGATGTTAAACGATTTTCATTGGAAACTTGTAATTGTGACACACTTGACGATTGGGGATAAATATGCAAGCTGAGTGAATTTATTTGCATTGTAGACAACACATGTGGTGAGTTGGAACGTTTTAAAGCCAAATAAAAGTGTATGAAATACAATGGATGCACCTTTAAGCATCACTTTACCGTAACCCAGGCATTTTCAAATATTGATTGGCAATGGTTTTAGAGACGGCTGAGAGCGCCACGGAGTGCTACAATTTGACAACATATTCGCCACTTTTGACATCCTGTCTATTACCACCAAACATTTAAAAATGAAATGCATTGCCTGGAGCCGGTAACCACAAGCCTCTACTTCACGCGTTTAGGTCAATGATTGATAAACATGTGTGTGACCTGACACATCCCCTTAGTTTACAAGCAACTGTTCAGCGTAGTCATTGAAACTATTAGTTGTACTTTCAAAACGTGTTGAGTTCTTTTAAGTTTGGAATATCAATTGTATTTCCTTGTCACACTCGTGTGCTGATGGTTTTTTAAGTTGATTAGTGGGCATGATGTACCCACTCAGAAAGCTTGAACACCCTTTGGACCAATATATCTTCATATGAAAAAAACCCCATAAAAATCAAACTAAAAACGGGAGCTGTTATCGTATAATTCGAAATAATTCCTCTTCCGCAAAAGTGCCTCAGAATCTATAATGTGCTGACCACAAAGAATGGTAACAATCAGCGTGTGCCTGAAACTGGTTTGTGATAAATGAAATATGTTTAAACTACAGAGGAAGCTGCATTCCGAACATGATACAAACCCTCTTGTTTATCAAAGTGCAAATATAAGAAATACCCCTCCATTCACACAGTGTCTGGGAGACAACTGCTGCCATCAGAAATACAGGGGCGTGTATCGCTTAGAAACAGCGTTTGGAAGAAATATACCTAATAACCCTACCCTATGACTATATAAAAGGAAAGTAACGACGAAACCACCCCAAGCTCATTCAAAGTTATATTTCGCATCAAACACTAGTGCGCTAGTGTCAGCCATTATGACCTTGACATTCAGTTGACCCAGAGTGTCACATATTCAGCTTCCCGGGCCTACATTATCACTAATAGGCACGGGAACCAGCATATGAGCTACTTCAGGTCAAGTGAATGTCAAGGTCATGAATGACTGACAAGTTGGACTGCATGGCGATGATTTGAGACAAAATGCCGTAGTACAGTCGGAGAAATGATATGTAGGTGTTGTAATAGGTTTTTTTCTGTAGTTTCACTCTGGGGTTCGAATCTGCCGATGCATAGCTGGTGTCAACATTGCTGGAATCAATAAACGATTTTAAAATGTGAGTTTTCGCTGATTTTCGTGAGCGTCGAAATGTGGAGGTAGTGATATACGGGCTGTTTTGTCGCATAGCTTTTGAAATTATGATCCGATTGTGAACAGCTAATTTTGTAAGGAAATCATTTAGCTTTCGTACCGTAGTCATCGACTGTGCCATGAAAATATTTTTTGATGCGAAATATGACTTTGAATGAGTTTGGGGTGGTTTCGTCGTTACATCCCTTTCCCTTTATATAGTAATAGGGTAGGGTCTATATAGGTACAGTTTCTGTATATCAAGTTTCTAGGCGATACACGCCCCTGTGATCAGAAACACAACCACATACATTAACTATACATGATTCTTGACCATATTTCGTATTTGCAATGCTGTTCGTCCTACCTCTTTTGCACTTCTTTCATTGCATATACTATCGTGCCACTTATTTATTGTACAGTTTTATTGAGCAAACTTTGCCCTATGTAATATGTCCTAGTTGTAATCGATGCATTGTGTACAAGATATTGCTTCATGTGTGTGTAAACGGATAATTTATCACAACTACATGTTGTTTTCCACCATATGTCATCTAACTATTATTTTTTTAAAATATATACAAGTTTTATGTAGGCCTTCCCCGTCCGTAATCATTTCGTTTCCAGAGCAGAACTCGAAAACCATTCATGATATCTTTCTGAAAGTTTTCATGTGTATTACCCACCTACTGAAGTGGTGCCTTTTGACATTTCGAGATTTCTACAAAAATTGTTTGGTTTTCATAGAAACGTGTTGAATTTGGACTGTTCAGGGACAGGTTCGTTTCCGGAGCACAGCTCCAATTTAAACTCCTTATCATATCTTCCTGAAACTTTGCATGTCTATTACCCACTAATTGAAGTGGTGCCTTTTGATATTTTCAGATTTGTGAAACATTTATTTTATTCTGTTTCCTTAGAAACGTGTTGAATTTGGCCTTTGTTCAGAGACAGGTTCGTTTCCGGAGCACAGCTCTGAAAGTCTTCGTCATATCTTCCTGAAACTTTGCATGTGTATTACCCACTGAATGAAGTGGTGCTTTTTAATAGTTTCAGATGTCTGAAATGTTTTCGTTTTCCGTTTCCATAGAAACGTGTTTGATTTGGACTTTGTTCAGAGATAGGTCTGCCTCCGGAGCAGAACTCCAAAACCCTTCATCATATATGGACCTCAGCAAGTGTATTACCCACTAACTGAAGTGGTAGATATACAATTATCTGTCAAAATGTGTTTTACAAATTATGTGGGTTCCGTGGGATATGTCATCTTCTGATGACTCTTGTTTGTGAATGTGTCAGATGAAACGCGCATACACACTTCAAAGAAATAAAGAAGCAAAATAAAGTAGCAAGATGTGATAGAAAGTGAACAGAAGAAAACCTTAACTCAAAGACAAAAACTAAACTCAAAGACGCTCACACAGATTGTGTACTCATCTCAGCTTTGATGTTATACAATCTAGATTCTGAATCAGGGTTTTTGTAAAATAAAGGAAAACCGAAAATATGAATAAAACACACGCAATAAGTATCACCTTCTTGATGTGCGGGATAGCGCAGTGGTTAGCATATTGGCTTCTATTCAAGAGGTTCGTGGTTAGAATACCGAATTCAAGGCTAAAGAAAGTGTAATTATAAACATATCAGATTAGGTCACTGAAGGGCATTTAGAAGTGGTATACATAAGAACATGAAGATTTTCTGGATAACAACTTCTTTAATGTGAAAATAGGGAGTCATTGGTAATTGAAGCCAAATGTTCTTTACCGTATATAATCAATGCATTATTTACATTTTTATACAAAATAAATAAAACCCAGCAACTGTTCAGTGTAGTCATTGAAACTATTAGTTGTACTTTCAAAACGTGTTGAGTTCTTTCAAGTTTGGAATGTCAGTTGTATTTCCTTGCCATACTTGTGGGTTGATGGCTTTTAAGTTGATTATTCGACATGAGGTATCCACTCAGAAAACGTGAACACCTCTTGGACCGATATATCTTCATATCCATCATTTGGAGAAAAAAAACATACAAATCAAACTTAAAAAGGGAGCTCATTATCGTAAAATTCGAACAAAATAATTCGTACTCTACAAAAGTGCCTCGGAATCTATAATGTGCTGACCACAAAGAATGGTAACAATCAGCGTGTGCCTAAAACTGGTTTATAATAAATGAAATGTGTTCAAACTTCTCAGAGGAAACGGCATCCAGAACACTTAAACTGTAAACTTTTTGTTGATCAAGTGCGACTATTAGAAATGTTTCCTCCCCAGTGTCTGGGAGACATCTGCTTCCATCAGAAACACAACTACATTCTGTGAACTATACACGTACCCTGGCCGTATGTCACATTTGCCATGATGTTCGTGTGTTCCTCTTTTTTCCCGTCTCTCAGTAGATATAATATCATGCCTTGCGTATTTTTTGTACATTTTTATTGAACAAATATTTCTTTGTTCATGCTTATTTGATACGTCAAAGTTGTAATCGATGAATTGCGTGCAAGATATTTCACATGTTGTTTGTGAAAACGGACAATTTAATAAACCTACATATTTTATTCCACAATACATCATGTTATAATTATTCTTGAAATCCATGTTGTATAGAGGCCTAAATGTATGGATTGACACATTCGAAGTGATCCATGGAGACGATTTTTAACACTTTTAAGAATAGGTGAACTGAAAATAATGAAAAACCTCGAAAGAAGAAATAATATCCCTAGAGAATTAAGATTTTGTCCTTTCTGTATAAATGTTTTAGAAGATGAATTACATTTTATCTTTGTATGCCCTATGTATAACGAATTAAGAAATACATATTAGACTTGAAATGTAAAACTAAAACATCTCTAACTACTCTGTTGCAAACTGAAAATTTTAATCGTTTACATGTATATTCACACTATATCAAAGAAGCTTATATGTTACGTTGTTCACTATTGCAAATTGTATGTATACGCCACGTAAAACCTGTAAACAAATGTTATGATGTTTCAGTTATTACACCTTATCTGTTAATTTCATCAAATGAATTTTGTATATTGCATCTGTGGCCTTTATACTGAATAAACTATTTCATGGCCACCTAAAGTTCTACCCAAAGTATTCTACCAAAATCGTACCTACCCAGAGCATTCCATCCTAAGGGTTGCGCTAAACACGTTCTTCTATAATCCTTAAGTCTGGGCTGTGCAAAAGGGAAAACTTCCGGTGACGTCACGATGATCGGACGTGCTGAGAGAAATTGCTCCCGAGAAATTGCGTGCACTTTCAAACTTTAGTGGAAATATAATGTTTTATTACGACCGCAAATGAATGGTATGTTTGTCAAAAACCATTTATGATCCATAAATTACAAATTTATGAATGGATGCAGTATCTATTGTGAAATACAAAACGGATTGAACTCTTGAACTTGAAAATTCTATCGCTATGATTACATGTGATCTGACTCAGGTGAGTGGTGTTATCCTCGAGTCACTTAAAATTTTCAGTAACTGTACTATATATTCCAAAGTGTGCCTAAACTACGTTTGAAATAACAACTAATCTATGAATAAAACACCGGTAGGCAAACGTATACGGTCTGAAGCTTCAACCCCAGACTCTGAAGACGCTAAACGTCAGTGTATTCAAAGCTTTGTTAGCTCTGACACATCATTCATAATGGAAGATACTGGAGGTGATAGTGTGTATCATGCAGGTGTAACGAGGAGTGCTTCCTCGCTCCTTTCTCCCGCCTCTCATGATCATCACCTGTATCATTATTCCATGTCAATCATAATTGTATATATTAAAAGAGGAACTTGTCTTCTTTACATCCATGTATCGTCTGACCTTCTGCTATTATTCATATTGATGTTATTGGCAATTATGTGTGTTACAGTCAGTTGTTTCTGACTTGGATTCTCGTCATATCCTTTATAATATTTATGTATTGATGTTTATGTTAACTATATTTATATGTACATGTAGCTTAGAGTGAGCCCTATCTTCTGATACTGATACTGATACTTCTGATAGTAAGCTAGGGCCATTATTGTGTTTTAACAAAACACATCTTAGGGAGTCGGAGTTCACCTTCCAACAGTGCGGGTAGGTGGCTTTCTCCGACGTCCGCCCGCTTTACTTTTAAGAACTAGCTAGTCGTTCTGGGGGCAGTCTGGTCTCAGCCCTCTGGGCACCACGGGCTGGACAGGACACTTCACTCTGGGAAGCTCTCTTAGGATTTGGTGAGATGACTATCTTGATATCTCTGTTTTGTATGGTTTATTGATCACATAGTTGTATACTATAGACTACCATTTCCACATTATTTGTAAACATTACTTAAACCTACCCCTAAGTAACTTACACCCACTGTGTGGGATATTTCCGTTATAGGGTTTACTTGGTACTGTGTGCCGTAGATTTATATCCCTATTTAACTCGCTCTGTGAGTGAGATTGTCTTCCCAGTAGAGTGTCACAGGTCCAATCCCATTGTCTACCCGTAATTAACACTTATCGCAGTTGTTACGTGCTTGAGTAGTGTCATACTCCCGTGGAGCGTTACTTTAATCTGTGTGTATATTGTTGAGCGGTTATTTGCTTGATTGATTGTCTCTTGAGCTAATAAGCATTCATTAAGTGGTGTGTATTGGTCAGAGATACTTAGATGCTTAGTGGCTACTTGCTTGATTGAAATAAACATTGTTCGTTCGGTAGCTTGGCTTTCTGTCTTGCTTTGATGTGTAATAGTTTATATTATTTTCCTGATTTGGTGTCTTCCAATTGTTGAGCTAGGAACACCGTGACACAGGTGAAGATGCTTTTTACAAGATATTGAAAGTCCTACAAACTAAGGAGGTTATGACTGGTATAACTCACGGTTGCTGAGGTAATGAGGCCTATGATCCGACAGGAGTTGGAAGTGTTAGTCTCCAAGCACGAGGCCGCATCTACTGTGACTGCACTGAGATCATCGCTGGACGAGAAGGACGAGGATATCAGGACGGAACGGCTTGATGCAGCGAACAATACTCCCGCCGCAATAATGTCCGGTTATCGGGCATATCAGAGGTACAAAGTGAGGATACTGATGCTCTCATTATCAAAGTTGCTAAAGTTATCGGTCTCGATGAGTCTACCAACGATATAGACATCAGCCACAGGGTCCGACGTTGCCCGATCATCCCACAGGATAACCCGAGGCCTCTTTTAGTGCACTTAATAAGCAACAAAACACAGCGAGCCTTCCTACTTTAGTTATGACTTTTGGTTGCGGCGTTAACATTCACGCAACTTCACGCAATGGTATAATTTTGATCATTAACACTGAAAACTCAGTTTAATAATTTGTTTTTGGTTTTGTGTGATTTCTTCTACTTTAGTAGTGACACTAGGCGGCCTCTTCTTTCACTTTGCATCAATATGCAATGGTAAACTTGGATCTCTTGCATTGGTAAGCTTATTGGTTTGTTAGTTTAAACTAGGTAAATATAACAATCATATCAGTGTTATGTTACTGATCCAAGAACATTCATTCATTCCACAATGTATATGTATCATATTTTCTAATATCGTTTTTGTTTTATGGTAAATATATTTTCATTTTGCTTTCCCCCCTTCATTTTGGTCTTGACTATACATTAACAAAACTCGTTTCTAACATGGACATCACATTTTCTTCAACAAAAGTATGAACATAACATATTAGATTGTATGTTCAATTTTCAATGAATCGTTAACATTTATTACTGATGACCGCTAGATTCTACTGAATTCATATTACATCCCCGTATCCCCCTGCCTTTGCCCATTGTTTTACCGTAATGAAGTAAACATCATTTGATTTTCAAATACATCAATAAACTATTTTCAGAAATTGTCTAATCAAATACTCACAACTTTTGAAATTATCCATTAACAGTAAATTTTCAACAAAAAATATATAATCCAGTAAGCCAAACATACCCACTACACTACACTCAGTCCACATGCACACATGCACGCAGTAACAAGACAGAGATTAAGTTCCCTCCAAGTTAATCCGAGCAGATAGACATAGTGACAGGCCGTCAGGTCAGGCCATACCTTGCGTTGTGTGAACCCAAATGGTGTCAAGACAGGTTCTACCTTCTTAGCCGGCAATCGCCGGTATTTAACGGGTTGGTAGCTGGCTGGACCATAACCTGTCATGCATGGTCAATGTCACGAGATCGAAGTTTAAGAATCACGAGACCATTGTTCCCTACTTACACCGGAATATTATCTGACCATTTGTCGTTACTGTGGATGTAAACAGGAACCATAGAATGGTATGGTCAGCTCAAGCTAAGTGTTTACATTCCGGTTTGACCATCACACATCCTTCTAGTTTAAGAGTGGGGTTAATCAATGGTCAGCCAGCCACCTAACCCGACATGCTTATATGACATGCTTAAAGATAACAATTCATATATTTAAACATACAGTTATTTGATTTTAAAAGAAACATTTATAATTATTGTTGCCTTAGACGTTGACTTTGTTACACGTGCATCACGCTATTCGAGCTTTTTTCAACAGCTGTCTCGGTCGCTTACTCTCACACATTTCTATTTTCCCACTAAATCACCATTCTAACAGATGATGATGATAATCTGTTGTTGTATTTTTCTACTATTGGCTTATTTTCCAACTTACATTTTACAACTTTTTCATCCAGTGTGTTGTGTACTTTGTATATCTTTTAATTGTTCATGTATCACATTACTTTGAAGCACGCTGTTGGCTACAAACTGGTTTACAGTCTTCCTTTCACTTCCATATTGCTTCCATGCCAACAACCGCCTTATACCCCTTACTTTTGACAATACTCGATGCCGATGTCAGTACAGGCGGGCGGTTGGATTAGTTCATTAAAATACATCCAGCAGGGCATATAGCAGATTTTTTTTTATTAACATCAATTTTATTCTCCTACGCGTGTCTCTTTAAGTTAAACACCCAAAATTACATCTTTATCCTTTTTATTATGCTGTGGGGATATTCATCCAAATCCCGGCCCCAGCAAACTCGGCAATCTTAAAGGGGCAGTAGCACGTTTTTTTTAAATTTTATTTTTTCAAATTTCCCATTTATAATGATAGTTTATGTCATTTATATTAACTTTAGAGGCTAAAACATGTTATTACACAAACCAATTATCCGTAGTGATAATAACGGTGTTGCTTATAAAGCAAACATTGCATGGCGGCCATTTTATTGTGAACACAATTTAATCATTTCGCATTACAAAAACCATCCCCATGGCTTTACCGAACAATGTACACTCATTTTCAATTTGATTTTCCAGGGAGACAATGGTGTTTTACTATTGGTGACATTATTTTTCAAATGCATTTCATCAACTTATTTCAGCGAAAAAACGTGCTACTGCCCCTTTAAAGCTGTTCATTTAAACGTAAGAAGCTTGAAAGATAAAGTTGATCTATTGGCACTCGAATTTAATTTTTTCCTGACAGAGACGTGGTTGAACGGCGGCATTCCTCAGAGTGATATTTCCATTCACAATTTCCATTTGCCATTTCGTAACGATCGTCCAAGCCGGGGTGGGAGTGTTGCCAAATATGTAAAAAATAGAGCCATGGGCTCTGCAGCTCATCATGATTTCATTGATTTACTATCTAAAGTTGATTAAAGTTATTGTTTACAAGCAAAAGGTTCTTAGATCATGCCCACTGTGACCCCATTTGGGGTCATGGGTTCACGAAATCTTCAATTTAGAATCCCCATTGGCCAAGGAGTCTGCACACAACTTTTCAGCTCTCTAGACCTTTTGGAAGTGGAGAAGAAAATGAAAATAGGTTTTTAAGGATGTGATCCCTGTGACCCTATTTGGGGTCACGGGGTCACGAGATCTACAATTTAGAATCCCCATTGGCCAAGGAGTCTGCACACAACTTTTCAGCTCTCGAGACCTTTTGGAACTGGAGAAGAAGACGAATATAGGTTTTTAAGGATGTGACCCCTGTGACCCCATTTGGGGTCACCGGGTTACATAATCTACAATTAAGAATCCCCATTGGCCAAGGAGTCTGCACACAACTTTTCAGCTTTCTAGACCTTTTGGAACTGGAGAAGAAGATCAAAATAGGTTTTTAAGGATGTGACCCCTGTGACCCCATTTGGGTTCACGGGGTCACGAGATCTACAATTTAGAATCCCCATTGGCCAAGGAGTCTGCACATAAAATTTCAGCTCTCTAGAGTCATTGGTTCTGGAGAAGAAGTCGAAAAAGCGAAAAGTTTACAGACGGATGGACGGACGGACGGACGCCGGACGTAATGCCATGCCATAAGCCCATCGGGCCTTTCAGGCCTGATGAGCTAAAAATAACATTTACGTCAATAGTATGGACAATCTCTCTGTACCAGAACTAGAAGCAAAATCGGTCCAGTTAAAATGTAAAAACAAGAATTCTTTAATTGGTATTTTCTACCGCGCAGATAAAAGTACGGCATATTGGGACTTTTTAGACCTGTCAATTTCAAATGTGATGATTTTCTAAACGAAAATAGCCATAAAATTTAAACCCTTACGGCAATGTACGGCTTGGTACAACTCATTATTGAAGCAACTAGGATCACACTCACTTCTAGAACTTTGATTGACTTATTATTTGTATCCAATGTTGATAGTGTGCTCAGTCCAGGTGTGTCTGATCCAATTTGTAGCAATCATTGTCCCGTAAGCGTCACCATCATGGATGAAATCCCTAAAAATAGTCATTGTGAAAGAAAAATTTACCAATACAATTTGATCAACAAAGAAAACCTAAATGCAAGCCTTAATGTCAAAAGATAACATTGATGAATCGGCAACAGCGTTCTCGAGGTGTTTTATTGCGATTTGCGATAGCCACATTCCAAATAAAACCGTTACCATAAGACCTAAAGACCCGTTATGGATTACCTGCGAAGTTCGAAGTTTGATAAGAATAGTTTAGAAACGAAACCGACCCTCGGATTGGGCATAGTTTCGCAAAGTTCGTAATAAAGTCATATCGTCTTTTCGCACTGCTTAGAAAAAATTGTGTCTAAAATCGACAGCAAGATAAACGACTGTTATGGTAGCAAACTATTTGAAATCTCCCGGCAATAATACAGTATTTCAACCGATTACGTATCAGGACTCCGTGTATGATGACCTAAACGATATTGTCTAAGTAATGAACAATTACTTTTGCGATCAGGCTACTGTTAAAAATCCTAATAAGAAACTACCAGAACTAATTCTTAAAACAGACCAGACTTTATCTTCCATTAATTTGACTACCAATGAAGTCAAAGATATTCTACTCTCTGTTGATATTACCAAAGCCACTGGGCACGACGGCATCGGAAATCGTTTATTGAAAGTGAGTGCTTCCGTCATAACAGATCCACTATCCAAACTGTTTAATGCCTCATTGAACAAGTCACTATTTCCAAACATTTGGAAAATAGCGTCAGTAATTCCGATTTACAAGAAAGGTAACATCAACGAATGCAACAACAGCCCTAACAAGCTGCCTGGCCAAAATTTCGAAAAATGTGTTTTTAAATATGTATTCAACTATTTCAGAGATAATAATTTATTAACCAATCTTCAGTCCGGTTTTATCCCAGGGGATTCACCTACTAACCAATTAACCTTTCTTTATGACTTTATCGCCAGAGAAAT
Organism: Gibbula magus; assembly: GCA_936450465.1. NCBI lineage: Eukaryota > Metazoa > Mollusca > Gastropoda > Trochida > Trochidae > Gibbula > Gibbula magus. The sequence goes on from OW388306.1 coordinate 15,000,218, forward strand.
TGATGAAGGCAAAGAAATAAGAGCGGTTTTCTGCGACATAAGTGAAACCTTTGATAAAGTATAGCACAAGGGAATTATTCATAAGCTCAGATCGTACGGTATTTGTGGCAAACTTCTCTTATTGTTTGAAAGCTACCTCAATGATCGATCACAACGTGTCGTTATCAACAGTTATAGCTCCGAACTAAAACCAGTCCCTGTCGAAGTACCCCACGGTTCCGCACTGGGGCCATAATTGAAGACGACGTCGAGAGCAATATACGGTTACTTGCAGACGATACATCACTTTATATAATCATCAACGACCCACTTACAGCTGCGCAGAGCCTCAATAATGATTTGTCTGTTATCAGTGTTTGGGCTAATAAATGGCAAGTAGACTAACCCAAATAAAACCGTTACTATTCAATTCACCCGTAGACAATCTAAAGCTATTAAACCAGCTCTATTTGTGAACACCACTATTATCAACGAGGTAACGTCTCATAAACACTTAGGAATAACTTTACAGCAAGATTGTTTATTGCACAGCCAAATTGACTGTATTATTTTTAAGGTAAGGATAAACTGCCTTAGAAGTTTTAAATACCGACTCAACAGGTAAACCCTCCAGACTATGTACAAATCATTCATCTTACCGCTTTTCGATTACTCGTGTCACATCTGGGACAATTGTACAAAAGAGCAATCACAGCTTCTTGAAAAACTAAATCTTGGCGCAATCAGAACTGTTTGCGGTGCAGTCCGAGGCACAAGCCATTAATTGTATGCAGAGACAAATATTACCTCTCTAGAAGAAAGGAGACGCCGTCAAAAGTTATATATATATATATGTGTTTTACAAGATGAAACTTATTATTTATTATTAATACCTGATAATGCATCAGTTGCAAGTCAATACAACATGAGAAACACTTCCGATTTGTAAAGTGTAACACCAGTCATTAATCCAAATCGTTCCTACCGAACACAGTTAATATCTTGAATTCTCTACCGTTAGATATTGTCAATGCAAGCACTTTTGGAGTATTTAAAAAGAAACTAAAGGAAGACATTATCCAAAATTATTTCAACCTAAATGTTTGATCACGGTTTTGTCAGATAATCCACTCCCGCCTACGGCTTTTATGCAGCGATCTTAAAGGGGATATGGTCGCCAGATATTTATGCGATACCTCTGTAAATAACTATGGACACCATTATGAGGATGCCATCCACCTTTTGCTCATTTGTCCCACCTACAACGATTTAAGAATCAATCAATACTTTTACATAAAAGGTTATAATTTACCCTCTATTCTCCACGGACACGCTGGCTCCACAAAGCAAGAAAATTGTGAACTACTTAGATTCATCCATAATTATACTTTTTTTTTATTAGTATAAAATCTCGCAGATTCTCGGAAATGTCTTAAACCTGTATGACTTGCCATGCCCTATCACAACATCACAATATATATTAATTGTAAGTTTACCAAAGTGCCTTCAGCTGCATATTGTAAATGCATATTGTATTTCATTCTGTACTCATACGTTATTATTTTCTGCATTATGTTTTACGAAGTGTATGAAACTGTTTAGTGAACGTCATTCACTGCTGTTTTTTGTATATGTACTTTGGATCGGCCTTCACATAAGTTCATTTGAACTTGTTGGCCAATCCGATTCATTTATTTTTTCATGAAATAAATATGTTTAAACCAAAAAGGGAACAGACAGGAGAAGAAGTGAACACGTTGTTATTAACATCATTAATTCATTGTAATAAACAGTGTTCATTCATCAAACTCTAGACATTCTAGTTTTAGTAGTTTAGTTGTACCGTGTTCCACCATCTACAACTGGTAAAAATTAACCCTATCGCTTTCCTTTCCTTCCATTTGTCGCCGTTTCAACTAAACTGGTGTCCCCCTTTTGCCGGGTCGATGTTTCGTCCGTATCCCCTTCCCTTCCCTTTGTGTTTCATAGTGTCATTGGTGAGTGTTTATTTCAATCATTAAAAACAAGGTGATTCTCACAAGCCAAAGAGTAGAAATTGCAATATATCTATGTGTATATTAAGACCAATAAAATTAAGAATATTCTGTGAAGATGTCAAGACGATGATGATGTTGAGTTGAATATAGACATCACCGAACACCACACAAATCGGTCCAGCTTGCGGTTGTAAAATATACTAAAATCTTACCCTTTTTAAAACAAACAATGTATCACTCGTATATGTAGGAAGGCGTTAGTTGTTCTATTGACACGAGAAAAATGTTTTTCACCGATAAGAACTGCTTGGAAATATGTTGGGAATTAATACTTTTTGCAGCAAGTCAGACGAAACGTGTATTCACCCTTCAGGGAAATACAGAAGTAAAACTGAGTAGCAGGAAGTAATAAACACGTGAACATAAGAAAACATCAACTGAAAAACACCTACACAGAATGTGTATTCATTTCAGCTTTGATTAAAATCTAGATTTTTAATTAGGGTTTTTGTAACAGAAAAGAAAACAGAAAAATAAAACACATGCGATATCTCCTTCTTACACAGGCAGGGCAGGATAGTGCAGTGGTTAGCATGTTCGGCTTCGGATTAAGAGGTCAGGGGTTCGAATTCGAATACTGTCAAGGGCTCGGCAACATTGTCTGAGAACTGTTCTTCATGCAGTAAGGTTTGATTGCAATGCTACGCTGAATTTCAGCACAGTACGAGCAGTTCAGCGTTGGTTCGCTAGTTTAAGCAGATACTCGGAGTTGCAATGCATAGCCACAATAGGTTTGTCCATACTAGCAGCTATGATATAACTGAAATAGTCTTGAAAGCGGCTTTCAACCCAAATACACCTCGGGCGATTAAGCGACAATATGTATCACACGCAGCGGATAGAATGGTGAGATTTGTTGGTCATTAGGAGACTAAAGAACATTGTTTCTATCATGGTCTTACGCTCTGTCACATGTTAGTTTAAAGGGCAGATGCACGCTTCAAGGAAAGAAAGAAGAAATCTGAAGCCATATAACAATGGGCAGAGTGAAATATACTGTCTCCTCTTCATTAAATAGAAACAATTTTACTTCCACAAGTCGCATCATGTTGGTAATGCTTTATTTGAAACATTTAAATTATTACTTTACATCGTACATTTTCATGGTTGATCAGAAATTGATTATTCTTTTATAATATTGATACGATTGATAAGCCATACATCTTAATTAGTACTGTCTACTTCATAATGGAATGAGAAATAGGAAATTCCTAACTGTTTGTTGTTTTCTTTGCAGTTTCGAGGGAGAGGCTATTGTATAAACATTGTTTTGCTTGTTTGCCGATTCCGTCACTTTTTCAGGGAAATAATACGTTTGAACCACATATAACCAACTGTCTCGAAATAAATTCAATATCCGTAATTTTTACTTGTATAATATTAAAATCATAACCTTCTTTTTATGCACATAATGAAATTGTAAGTTTAAGATATCATATTCAAGTTTTATTTTCTTATCATAGCTGATACCAGAAATTACTTAGGTATTCCCTATGCGTTATGAGTAGGTATTCCCTATGTGTTATGAGTAGGTATTCCTTATGAATAGGTATTTTTTGTTGTGTATTGGCTTTGACCGAAGCGGCGTTAAACAATAACTCACTCACTCCTTGTTGTGTTATTAGTAGGCATTCCCTGCGGTGCCATGAGTGTTGCTCCATGAGTGTGTATTATCCATTGTGTCATGTGTGTGTATAAGATTTCTGTGTTCTGTATTGATCCAGCTGTGTGAGACTCTTGAACCTTCTCTGGAGTCAAAGCATATCCGACTTAATCCTGATAGCGACACGGCTAAGCTCAGGTCTTCAACTTAATCCTTCTGTGATGTTAAACACAGTTACACGCTCGGGGTTATCTAGTAAACAATGTTATAAGTGAGAAGTGAGTGCATTATATAACAATATGATTACAATAATGTCGTCCCAGTGGAAACAATGTAAATGACACATTGATTAAATAAATGCGAATTCTAAAATAACTTGGACATCACTCCGCGACACAATGACACGGTTTAGAGCACGATGGTTTGATACATGTTTGCAGTCAGTAAGAAAAGTATTAGTATGTGGTTTGTTTGGGCAAACCGTTTAGTTTTCATTTTAATTTGATGTATAATTGAGCTTTATTTTCAGACTGATTTTCAATTCTAAAGGTTGATGTTACATACAAGAGTAAGGTGGAAAGAAACAAGGAGTTATATTTCTATTCACTTAAAGACTGTGTGTTCTATTATTGAATCTAATCTGGAACTCACACAAATGTAAATATAATTAAATGCATCCTTAATAGCAAGGTAAAATAACAACAATCTACTGGGATATATTTCTACTGAATGTGCCAGCAATGGGTCTATACATTCTAACTGTATGTGACATTGGGGGATTTAACAACGTCTTGACTCTCATTTTGGATCAATATTGATATGTTTATTTCCCTAATTTAGGCCGATTTGAAGTCGCAAAGCTTTGTAAATGATTTAATGGTTTGCAGCAAAGCATTTCACAAGCTTATCCTGCCCTGTATTAGTGACTTGTCAAATAAAACTTAAGACACAGTATATTTTACAAATGGGATGTATCTCATGTATTGGAAGACAAAAGGACGAATAAAATTGTTTGTTTCTGTTTTGTAAGTTGTAAAACCTGTTATGATACATTAAGGATATCTGACTAGCTAGCTGAGACAACAATACAAATCTCACAACATCATAATTTTGGGATAAATATTCCACCTGCCAATAATGATAATAGGCGGCACCGAACGTACGGTTCCTTCAGGGTAATAATTGTGTTGCGCCTTGAGCATGCACCGAGCATGGATATGTGCACATTATAAATATATTATTAAGGATTCAGCACTAAAGTGCTGAATCCTTATTGAGATTGACGTGTTTTATTATTTCAAAATACTTTGACCATCTTTTTAGCAAAAACGACCGAAGCAAATGCAACCAAATTTTGCAGCCCCGTTACCCTTGCCCTGGAATCGCAAGAATAAGCTTTTGGGCCATATGGGCAGAGTCATTAAAGGTCCAGTTCGAATCTAAACTTCGATTTTTAACATGGGAATTTTTTCCAAAATGCACTTAGAGACTTGCAACTTTTTAAAAAAGATTCGCATTAACAATGCGAGCAGAAATGTTAAACATGACGATTTCGTTGGTCACGTGGTTTCGCCGCCATTTTGATTTTAGACACTTTTCAACATTTCCCGACCCCATGCACCTTTTTACAATCTTCTCCTCTGCATAAAAAGCTATTATATGATGGCTGAGAGGGGCCATTTGATTTCGTGTTAACTTTCCAACCCGAAATCGCCAAGGAGCGAAACATGCGCAAAACGAAATCTCGAAGGAGCGAAACGCCCCCGAAACGAAATGGCGAAATCCAGAAGAAGCGAAATCCCGAAAGAGCGAAATCGCGAAGGGGCGAAATTGCGAAGAAGCGAAATTGCGAAGAGGCGAAATTGCGAAGAGGCGAAATCGCGAAGGAGCAAAATCGCGAAGGAGCGAAATCGCGAAGGACACTCATGCAATCTCAAGTGAACAATGAGTAAAAAATGACGTCGTCCTTATAAACTAGTTGTTTTAGGATAAATGTAACGTTAATTGAGGACAATGTAAGATCGATACAAAAGCAAATCGAAGTGGTAATATGAACGACGGATAATAGGTAACTTGTTATTGTTTATATTTGTTAGAGAAGTAAGAGTAAGTAAGAGTTACCTTGGAATATGTCAAAATAGTAATGCCGCCAACAAGAGCTGCCATATAAACTGAGATACACTGAGTCTACTGACTAAAATATAATGACTAATCTAATCCGTACTCAAAAGCCATATGCCTAAGTATATTATATAATAAACTTTAACATATACGATATATATATATATATATATATATATATATATATATATATATATATATATATATATATATAGTTTTAAAAACCATGTGTTATTGGTACAATCGTGATTTTAAGCCTCGAATTCTTGGGTCACTGATGTTTTATTGGGCCATTTTCAATGTATTGGGTCAGAACCAATAATTCCGGGACCCAATAATGCAAGTGGCTTTCATTTTGTCAACAATGTCTAAGTCAGTAGTTCAAACCATGTGCAATAAAACCGATTTATTGGGTCCAACACCGTAAATCGCAATTTTGTATAACCCGTATTTTATATAAACATTATATAAACATGCGGAAATCTTCGCTATGATGTGCCTGAACATCGCCATGCCTTTTTCGAATGTTATCAACATAAACTGGTTTCAAGGATCGTTGCGTTTGCGTTCCTCTCGCCTCAACATTTGAATTCGCGAATTTGTTAACTTTTCGTTGTCTTTTCAGAGAGTTTATAGTCTGGTTAAAAGTTTAAACTATAAACGACATTAACGTCAATAGAATACATAAACAATATGTTTCAATTAGGGCTATCTGTATATTAAATTCCATTCTCGTTTCATTTCCTGTTTGATTGAGTTTGCGCAGTGCAACCGGAAAGTGTGCAGCGTTAGATCTACAGCAACTTCGGTTCGGGACCTGATTCCCAACGCACGGTATATCTACAAACATCTTACTATTTGGGTCCATAACTTACATGATTGCTGCACACTTGAATCTATAAATTATTTATAATAACAACAGTAGGTCTAATTCGGGCAGATGGTCCTATATAGCCTGAAATAATATATTCAAGTGTACTGATTTTTTTGTCAAGAGTTGCAGTCCGTAATAGCACGTGGTTTAATCATCTTTCTGAAAGTATTTCTTAATAAGTAGTTGATTATAATTGGACCTTATTTCCGTTATATTAACATAGTATTGCATTGTGCTTTGAGTAGTTCCCAGCTTAAGCTTACCCGAAGGATCACAAAATATCTGAACTAGGATGGTAAAAAATTCATTTGTTCCTAAACATTTAAATCTTTAATGTTTACAAGCTCTGTTACGGCCAAGTAGAATAGAAATTACCTATATGTATACTAGATATTTTTTATTTTCAGATGTTCTATTTCGTTAAAAACCTCAGAGGCCTGCCAAAGGGTGTTTGGTGGCCTGCTCGGCTAATTGAGAGTAGGCCAAATAAGCAAATGCTTGTTTATATTCAGAGTGATGATACTGAGTAAGTACCTTTTTGTTTTTATTTAAGTGATTTGAATCGGTGGTGGTAGCACATGTAATGTTCATGTTTTTCCTTGTGTAATGTTAATCTACAGATAATACAAGTTTGTATTCATCATTTTTACCCAAAGGAGCAAAGATATGCCCATTATTAGTTTTCATAATGGTCATGGGAATTAGTTTTTCTAAATAAATATAACTTGCATTTTGATTGGATGACTGAACTACTTTACGACCATATTCATGAATTGCTACCATGTCCTGTTCCTAGCTAAATCACATAGATGAAAAATTTCAAGCATACCTAGCTATAGTCACATGACCGTAAATCATAGAAAATCATCTTGATATTATTTATTCGATGCTGTAAATTTGGGAGACGAAACAGCATGCAAGAATCGCCGGCTGAACTGCCGTGACGTCAAGACTTTGTAACGTCATTAACTATGACGTCATTTAATGACGTAATTACATTCCTATCTTGCCTTGCAACTGAGCGATTGCTAGTTTACGCATGACTCACATTCTCTCATCCTGCGATTATATTTACAAAAATTTTTGGGAATAAAGTTCAACGTTAACATCAGAATATTACTGAAAAGGAGCGCTAGTAACAAACTGTTTAGATGCGCACATCTTGAAGGTCTGTGAGAAAGTTTATGAATGGTGTATGAATACCCAATGTGTATTTTACATTTTAATCTAAGATTGTCATGTGGTGTCTTATTTTTCGGTTTTTAGCCGTTAAAATGAACTTGGGTAAGAAAAATAACCAACTTGTTGCTCGGAATTATGAATTATCTGTCCCTCGTGAAGGATTATGTCAAAATCCTCGCTCGGGAGTTTATCCCAATAATTAACTCGGGACAGATAATCTGTAATTCCTCGCAACTCGTTGATTATTCTTATTTTGGCTCAAATGTATGATGAGTGCTAAAATGGTAAGTGTTAATGTGATTTTTCTGACAGTATATTTTGGAACCTGGAATTTCAATAGACATGATGCAATAGCCATCTCTGCAAATATGAAACAAATATTCTTAATACAGTATAGCAATGGTATTAACTTCATTTTATTATTTAGATTCCTGGTCAACGAAAGAGATGCTGCAAAATGTAACAGCTATTCTCTGTATCTTGAGGATGCTAAAAGTAATGAATGATTAATTACCATGTTGACAGTTCTTTTTTCAGTTATCAGTTGATATCAGTTATCAACAAAAATGTTTTTCTTTTTCAGGGATTTTGAAAGACTCCTTAGATAATGGGTCATTTTCATGGCTCTTTGTTGGGGTCTTTATCTTTTGAAGTTTTAATGGGTCATTTTCTCACTGAATGTGCAAACTGACTCGTGGCCCTTATTTTTCCCAATCCCTGCTTTTATTTTATACAGGTTGTTTTGTATTTCATGACTAATTTTTAACTTTTGAGTTTGTGTTAACTTTTCAGGAATTTCACATTCTCTAAACCCGTTTATTAACAATCTATTTAACTTTAAACTTGTTTTTATTTTATTAACAGATGTTTGATCATCCATGATTCTGTACAATTTGCTGTATATAAACAATCAATATGAAAGTTCATTCAAGCGCACAGTTAAACAATACCATGCTATCAAGACCCTGAATTGTTGATTCCGGAAATATATTGTTTTTAACTTTGTTTTTCCTAAAAAATGTTAAACTTGGCCGTAACCTTCGATTGGTCAGAGCCAGGTATTTGATATTTGACATGTGCATCCCTTGTGATGAGACATTACATGATATTTGACATTGTGGTCTTGGTTCAGGATGCATCTAGGGGCATTCATGTTTCACAAATATCTTTTTTTATTAATGTTAATTTTAAAAATATATTTTGAAAAGCAACTTTCTCTTTATTTCAATAAAAAAAAAATTCTTTTAACTTACTTCAATCATATATGGATCATTAAGAGGTCATGCCATCTGAATGAAATTATCTGTATGATTCTTAGAAATTCTCACAAAAAAGAAGAAGAAGAATACGTGGCTGGCTTACATGAGAGATTGCCATTGGATGTTGGAGGAGATGGAAGGTAAAAAAAATACTATCATGACTGAAAAGTGGTCCCTCAAGTGTACATGAACTTGGATCCAGTTGAAATTTGATATATTAATATTTAAATGAGTCCTAACGCATGCAATATGTTAATTAATATAAACGCCGCGATATAAGTGAAATACTCTTGAAAGCGGCGTTAAACCCAAACTCACCTCATAATATAAACGCTTAATGAATTCCTGATAATATGGTAACATCTGTTTGCAGCTGATGCAGCAATGGCAGCACACGATGGACATGAAATGGAAACTAACCAACCTCCTGTAGCTGAAGGTACAAGAAAGTCGAGTGAGTAGCACCTTTATTCTTTGGTGTGGTGATGTATATACTAAGTGGCCCAATAATTCAGCTGGAAAACATTGGTCGTCAGCTCTCAAACTTGTTTTCGTGTCTGGCTGAGAAGTGTCCCAACAATTTAACTTTCTATACATGTTGTATATAACCATCAATGTCCCAATAGTTACCAGTTTTCAGAAAGCTGATTAGCTCTTAAACTTGTTTCGAGTCTGGTTGGGAAGTCCAAGTTATTCACCGTTCTCTATATCCTGTGTATATACTTGACCCTATTAATCCTTTTTTTTGCATGGTTCCTTGACATTATGCATGATTTTTATCAGCCGCTGACGAACCAATGGCCGCAGACGATGAAGATGGGCATGGGAAGGAAGCTAAAGAATGTCCTGATCCCCTCGTTGCTGAAGGTACAAGAAAGTCGAGTGAGTAGCACCTTTATTCTTTGGTGTGGTGATGTATATACTAAGTGGCCCAAAAATTCAGCTGGAAAACATTGGTCGTCAGCTCTCAAACTTGTTTTCGTGTCTGGCTGAGAAGTGTCCCAACAATTTAACTTTCTATACATGTTATATATAACCATCAATGTCCCAATAGTTACCAGTTTTCAGAAAGCTGATTAGCTCTTAAACTTGTTTCGAGTCTGGTTGGGAAGTCCAAGTTATTCACCGTTCTCTATATCCTGTGTATATACTTGACCCTATTAATCCTTTTTTTTGCATGGTTCCTTGACATTATGCATGATTTTTATCAGCCGCTGACGAACCAATGGCCGCAGACGATGAAGATGGGCATGGGAAGGAAGCTAAAGAATGTCCTGATCCCCTCGTTGCTGAAGGTACAAGAAAGTCGAGTGAGTAGCACCTTTATTCTTTGGTGTGGTGATGTATATACCAAGTGGCCCAATAATTCAGCTGGAAAACATTGGTCGTCAGCTCTCAAACTTGTTTTCGTGCCTTGCTGAGAAGTGTCCCAACAATTTAACTTGCTTTTCATTTTATATAATATATATAACTATCAATGTCCCAATAGTTACCAGTTTTCAGAAAGCTGATTAGCTCTTAAACTTGTTTCGAGTCTGGTTGGGAAGTCCAAGTTATTCACCGTTCTCTATATCCTGTGTATATACTTGACCCTATTAATCCTTTTTTTTGCATGGTTCCTTGACATTATGCATGATTTTTATCAGCCGCTGACGAACCAATGGCCGCAGACGATGAAGATGGGCATGGGAAGGAAGCTAAAGAATGTCCTGATCCCCTCGTTGCTGAAGGTACAAGAAAGTCGAGTGAGTAGCACCTTTATTCTTTGGTGTGGTGATGTATATACTAAGTGGCCCAATAATTCAGCTGGAAAACATTGGTCGTCAGCTCTCAAACTTGTTTTCGTGTCTGGCTGAGAAGTGTCCCAACAATTTAACTTTCTATACATGTTATATATAACCATCAATGTCCCAATAGTTACCAGTTTTCAGAAAGCTGATTAGCTCTTAAACTTGTTTCGAGTCTGGTTGGGAAGTCCAAGTTATTCACCGTTCTCTATATCCTGTGTATATACTTGACCCTATTAATCCTTTTTTTTGCATGGTTCCTTGACATTATGCATGATTTTTATCAGCCGCTGACGAACCAATGGCCGCAGACGATGAAGATGGGCATGGGAAGGAAGCTAAAGAATGTCCTGATCCCCTCGTTGCTGAAGGTACAAGAAAGTCGAGTGAGTAGCACCTTTATTCTTTGGTGTGGTGATGTATATACTAAGTGGCCCAATAATTCAGCTGGAAAACATTGGTCGTCGGCTCTCAAACTTGTTTTCGTGCCTTGCTGAGAAGTGTCCCAACAATTTAACTTTCTATACATGTTATATATAACCATCAATGTCCCAATAGTTACCAGTTTTCAGAAAGCTGATTAGCTCTTAAACTTGTTTCGAGTCTGGTTGGGAAGTCCAAGTTATTCACCGTTCTCTATATCCTGTGTATATACTTGACCCTATTAATCCTTTTTTTTGCATGGTTCCTTGACATTATGCATGATTTTTATCAGCCGCTGACGAACCAATGGCCGCAGACGATGAAGATGGGCATGGGAAGGAAGCTAAAGAATGTCCTGATCCCCTCGTTGCTGAAGGTACAAGAAAGTCGAGTGAGTAGCACCTTTATTCTTTGGTGTGGTGATGTATATACCAAGTGGCCCAATAATTCAGCTGGAAAACATTGGTCGTCAGCTCTCAAACTTGTTTTCGTGCCTTGCTGAGAAGTGTCCCAACAATTTAACTTTCTATACATGTTATATATAACTATCAATGTCCCAATAGTTACCAGTTTTCAGAAAGCTGATTAGCTCTTAAACTTGTTTCGAGTCTGGTTGGGAAGTCCAAGTTATTCACCGTTCTCTATATCCTGTGTATATACTTGACCCAATTAATCCTTTTTTTTGCATGGTTCCTTGACATTATGCATGATTTTCATCAGCCGCTGACGAACCAATGGCCGCAGACGATGAAGATGGGCATGGGAAGGAAGCTAAAGAATGTCCTGATCCCCTCGTTGCTGAAGGTACAAGAAAGTCGAGTGAGTAGCACCTTTATTCTTTGGTGTGGTGATGTATATACTAAGTGGCCCAATAATTCAGCTGGAAAACATTGGTCGTCGGCTCTCAAACTTGTTTTCGTGCCTTGCTGAGAAGTGTCCCAACAATTTAACTTGCTTTTCATTTTATATAATATATATAACTATCAATGTCCCAATAGTTACCAGTTTTCAGAAAGCTGATTAGCTCTTAAACTTGTTTCGAGTCTGGTTGGGAAGTCCAAGTTATTCACCGTTCTCTATATCCTGTGTATATACTTGACCCTATTAATCCTTTTTTTTGCATGGTTCCTTGACATTATGCATCATTTTTATCAGCCGCTGACGAACCAATGGCCGCAGACGATGAAGATGGGCATGGGAAGGAAGCTAAAGAATGTCCTGATCCCCTCGTTGCTGAAGGTACAAGCACAGGAGAAAATACAGTGATTTCCTGAAGTTTCCTGAATAGTATACGTCGGGTATCCAAACCAGTATACGGCAGTATACGTCGGGTATCCAAAAATATCCTGATCAGTATACGGCGGGTATCCAAACTCAGGATACTCTTGGAAACTTTTGTTAACTTTTGTATACTCTTGTATACTCTAGGAAACTTTTGTATACTCTTGTATACTTTTGCATGAACTATTTTATATTGAATTAACTACTTCAGAGTGCATTTTACACTTTAATAACATTAACATAATAAGGAATGAAGTTTTGGAATTAGCATGAAAATTTATATCCTTCATGAATGTAGTCTGATAATAATAGTAACTTAATTAATGTTAATTATACAGGTTTATTTATAATTTTTACAAATCTGTATGTTGGTGGTTGGGGTTGTGGAGTTTTGAGGGTAGGTGACTGGGTGTGGGGTGCCGTTTTTCAGTGTGAAGTTCGTCAGTGAGAGGCATGAGTGTTGTTGTGTACTTGTGGCTATAGATTGGAGGTTGGGACGGCCGCTGTTGCCTGTGTTGCCTGTGTTGAGTTGATTGGCTACGAGTTAGGGGTTTGATATTTATGTTTATTTGCTTAGGTCTAGGAAGGAAGGGTCGTGGGTAGTACTTGAACTGTGGTTTCAATTTAATTGTAGATGTACATGTAGAGGCACAGTTTATGCCTTAATGTTAGGAGATGTGAGTCGATCTAGGGTGAGTGATAACATGATGGGTGAAGTTTGGAACTGGGAATAGAACTTAATTAATAGTGAGTGACTGACTGGGGGTTATGGGCATAGATGGAGATAGTCTTTGGTAAATATATGGTTGAAGGATTACTAAGGCAGGGTTTGGTAGCGGCATGGTAAATTACTGGGAATGGGGACGGTGATGTAGGAAGGATGTAAGTGAAGAGTTATGCTGGGAGCTGGGGATATATGTACCTAGTGGTAGACTCGGGTGACTATGCTGAGATGCACATTGTCTAAGATGTAAAATAAGAAAACAATAATTAGAAAAGCAAGGTGGAGTCATTTCTATATGTAACTACAATGATATAGCGCTACATGTATGTTGCATATTTATGGGAGCATTAGTCGGATTTGTGTGTGATTGAAGTAACTAACTTTTGTGTAATGTGTCAGTCATTATGTTTTAAGATACGTCAATGTGGCTAAGTATGGTTTCTATTGTATGGTTTGCTTATGTAGATTGAAGTCGCTGAGTCGTATCTGTTCATAGAAGTGTTTCTGTGAATGTAAAGGGACAGTTGTTTAATATTCCACGGTCCCGTGATATGGTTTATGTATATTACGTAAGAGCCTGCCTGTCGTTGCAGGAAACTTTTGTAACAAAGATGCTTTGTTTACTGTGTAGTTGAATTCAGTGAACCTTATAGATGATTATGGATGTGACACATGATTCAACAAGTATTATCAAACTACAGCAAAACATACAGTAGTAATTGTTAAGATATATCATAGATATATCAACCAATGTTCGGTTTGGGTAAAAAATATAATGCTGATGGCGCAAATCATTTCAACCTGGAAACAGTTACAAAAATGGTAACATTGCGTTCTTATATAATTCCAAAGGTTACAGACCAATGCTAGATTTACAATACAACTATGTATAAAATCTAAAAATAAAGTGAATATGATATGTCTTACATAGGACGATTAATCATTATTAATTATTATTATTAATCATTGAACTTATCTTTGTAATTATTTACTTTCTTTAATGCGTGAATGGTGGTATAGTATGTCATCCCAATGTTACAAATACAAAGCTACAAACTGTTTACTCAAAAACAACGTTCGGTAGTACAAAAACGTTTACAGAAGTACAAATTACAAGCACGCGTCTGTAGTCAGTCAATTGATTAAAATAAGTTAATTGAATTATACATGGATAAATAACAAACCAAGTACAGAAATACGGCATATTTTGTAGCTGTATGATAAAACTTACGATATAATTAATTAATTAATTAAATATTAATATATAGTCTGATTCGTGCTAACTAATGTTTAATATGTACCAAACCAATTGTATGTTTGGATAACGGTGTTGGAAGTGTGAACTGCATTGACTCTGATCCCGAGTTTATTGTAGCAATAAATTAATTAGGTGTTAATTTCTGTGTAGTGCGGTGATTAACGAACCGTAACGGGATTGTGAACATCCTTTTTGAGAGCGAGTTTATTGGGGCAGTAAATTAATTGCAATTGAGTAAGTGATAGCTTCACTGTAAATCAACTGTGGGTTATTAGTTTGAGTAAAATGGGTGAAGGATTTTAAAATGTCAATGCAAAATGCCATATGAACCAATGAATAAAGTGCTTGTGTTCATATACTGAAATGCGACTATATATATGTGTACATAATACAAGTATTTCAATCACTAGAATTAGTTAGTTTTGGGAGCATTTTTCTCATATAAACATTAAAATTACGACTTTGCTTTTACCAATGTGTAACTATTCAAGCATGAAGCATATATGAAGTCATGTGTAACCTTGTTTAATGATACAAATGTGCATACAAACGATTTTAGTTATGATAATCTTTATTTCTTATACTTAGAGGCCACAGGCCTATAGTACAAACACGTGCAAAGATTCACATGCAAACATAGAAAACACCTGTTTGGAGGTACCTAGTAATATTTTGGAATATTATTTGTTCTCAGGACAGTATACAAAGGACAAATTAAAAGAAAATGGTATTCGTCTTCAACACAATTAAGTTTACACAATTTACAAATTCTATTTTCTAATGCCATATTGTTATATCTCCCTGTCTCAATTACTAACTCGTGGGATGAGCACCTGAAACGTGAAACTGCATTTAGGAATTTCCTTATATCTAACATACTCAAATAATATTCTCTTTCTGTGTGATTTAAACATTTTATAGTCAACACATTTGTTTGAAAGTGACAGCGATGTAGCCCATTCCTGTGTAAATATATCTTTCAGTCTTTGTGTAACATTATTTACAAAATTTGAATTGAAATCCACGTTTTGACTCTGCCATATATCCCCAAAACTAATAGTATTTGATAACTCACAAACGTTGGATACCCAATTTGCCTTTCCTCTCTTATCATACAGAATCTTCATATCATAACAGGGTATCTATTAGAAGGCATATTTAAGAAATTTGATCATTCCAGCTTTGGCAAATATATGAACTGGGAATCTGCCACACTGTCCATACACCATATTACTGGGTGTGCTTGCCTTCACTACTAGAAAGTTCTTACAGGTATAAAAGTGTATCTTTTCAATAATATCATAATGTTTAATTCCCCATACCTCTGATCCATACAATAATAGTGGAAGAATTTTTTAGTCAAATATTTTGTAAAATGATTTGCAATCAATACATTGGTTGTATCTACTAGTTTATAAATACTTTTGAGAACACCAATTAACACCTTTTTGGCTAGTGTGGAACAATGTTTTGCATGAAAGGCATAAGCAATTTGAAAAGTTTACTCCAAGATATTGATATGCGGCTGACCTTTATAACACCACTTTTCCGTTTTAGACAGCTTACCTCCGTTTTTGAATACTATAACTTAACTTTTCTCCATGTTGACAGTCAATCCTGCATTTTCTCAGTAATGTTCTAATTCATTTATATGCCGTTGTAACCCGATGACGCTTGAAGAAAATAAAATCATATCATCGGCAAACATTAATAAAAACAATTCGTCAAATAAGAGTGTAACTGGATGCCATGAGAACCACTACTTTAGTAATCAAAAATTCATTTATAAACATTGAAAACGGAAACGGCCTTAAAATGCATCCCTGTCTAAGACCAGAATTGCAGGTAAAAGAATCTGAAATGTCATGGTTATTTCTGATACAACTTTATCATACATATTTCTGAACAATGTATTCATCTTAGGGCTTATGCCATGTTTCTCCATTACCTCCCAAAGTTTTATTTTTTGTATCGAGTCAAAGTCTTTTTTTAAGTCAATAATCAGGGCATATAGTTTATTACCTTTTGTACCAAGACACTTCTGAACTATCAATTGCAATATAAAAATATTATCTACTGTGCTATATCCCGCCCTTAAGCCTAATATCTATTTTATCTAGTGTATCAGCCCAGAATGTTAACCTCGATGATGTAGACGAATACTTTCCCTAATATACTTAGGGACTTTATACCTATATAATTATCTACATTATTTACATCTCAACTCTTATGGATTGGGATAACACTTCCAGTAGTCGATGGGAAGTTGCAACTCTCTAAGATTACGTTAAAAACTAATATAACTAAATATCCCCCGAGTGTTTTATAAATTCCGGTAAAATATTATCTACACCTGCTGCTTTGTTGTCCTTTTTTGTATGCTATATAATGTTTCTTGCCTATCTATTGGCGAATCCAGAATATCACTATATTCACTATAATTCTTCAAGCTCATAACGTAAATCGCCAGTAACTCCCGTAGTCGAGTTTACACTGAAAGTGCTATCTGTTTCCTTTCCGATAGACAAAAACATATGTTTGAAATGTTCATACCATTCTTTATTGCTTATATTATACTTTTTGAATTGCTTACCCTGCAACTCCCGAAGGATGGACCAAAACTCTTTGGAATTGATATTATTTTCTAGCTTAACTGGTTTCTGCTTATAGTATTCCTTTCGTTTCTGTTTAATTTCAGTGTTATATAAATTTCTTGTTACGTGGTAATCATCTAAGTGTTGCTTACATTTATGTTTTCTAAACTGGTTTAATATTGTGACAACGCTCAGCTTTCAAACTTCTACATTCAGAATCAACCCATGGACTATCCTTTCCCGCATTTCTAAACGACAATTTTCGTTTCATATTTGCTGCAACAGTACACATCTCATCTGCCACATATTGTACACTACGATTGATATCACTGAATACTGAATCTAGACATTTATAGAGGAATTCTTGCACACTATCTGAAAACAAATTTTCTCCTCAGACCGTTCTGCCTTCCATACAAACTTGGTACATCCATTGTGTTGTTGGGGGTCACATATTGCAAACGCTATAAATGGTATTACTTTATCGATAAGTACCGACTGTTACCGAAAACTACCATTTTGATGATAGCAGACTTAGCATATTGACGATATGATCGAAAACCGGACAATGCACAGCGTGTGGCGCGCGTCAATGAGTCAAACGTAATTTTGGAATTATATTTATAACAGACAAAAAGACAAATTTGAGTTGATAATGTTTAATAGGTCCCATTATCACTGTGCATGCAAATGGGGCGTGCAGTTTCGGTTTCTGCACATGTATAATTATGTTACTCAATTTTAATCGGAAACTAATAATTATGATATATTTGGCGATTGGGGATAAATTTGCAAGCTGAGTGAATTTATTTGTATTGTAGACAGAACATGTCGTGAGTTGGAACGTATTAAAGCCAAATGTTATGAAACACAATGGATGTACCTTTAAGACAATGATTAACTCATTTCTTATTACATCATCGGTTTTAAATATGTGAGAATTTAAATTGAGTTATACATGAATATATGGATAAATAACAAACCAAACACAGATACTTACTAAACATCTGTTAGCATATTTTGAAGCTGTATGATAAAACTTACGATATAATTAATTAATTAATTAATTAGATAATAATAATTATAAAGTCTGATTCGTGCTAACATATAGTTTTATATGTACCAAACCAAACGTACATTTGGATAACGGTGTTGCATAGACTCTGATCCCGAGTTTATTGTAGCAATAAATTAATTAGGGGTTAATTTCTGTATAGTGCGGTGATTAACGAAGCGTAACGGGATTGTGAACATCCTTTTGGAGAGCAAGTTTATTGGGGCAATAAATTATTTGCAATTCAGTAAGTGATAGCTTCACTGTAAATCAACTGTGGGTTACTAGTTTAAGTAAAATGTGTGAAGGATTTTAAAATGCCAATGCAAAATGCCATATGAAATGCATTTATGTGTAAATAATACATGTATTTCAATCACTAGAATTAGTTAGTTCAACATTTTGGGAGCATTTTTCTCATATAAACATTAAAATGACGACTTTGCTTTTACCAATGTGTAACTATTCAAGCATGAAGCATATATGAAGTCATGTGTAACCTTTTTTAGAGATACAAATGTGCATAAACGATTTTAGTTTATATATATATATATATATATATATATATATATATATATATATATATATATATATATATATATATATATATATATATATATGTGAGAATTTAATGGGGGAGGGGGGTACAGAGCCAACTTACATCCAAACGGATAACCAAGGGAGAGTTAAATACATTTATGTTCGTGCAGGTACATACTTATTATCGCTAATGACAGTTATGATTAGAGGGTACCTGGTTTGTGTCATTTACTCTCCGTGCATTTATAGTTGCTTGGTTTAATCACTCTAAGTACATAATAAAAAGCATATTTACCGTTAACGATATGATTCATGAAGAAAACAATATTCCACATTTTATGGTATCATTCATCAATACGATATAGACTAGGTTTGACAAACTTGATCTTGATAAATAAAGTTAGGCTCATACAACAATACAAACAACAATACAAATTTAAAAAACTATTGAACAAAGATCCACATTTGTTATCTTATGATGGTTTACCTCTAAAGTATAACAAGGTGTATTGTCTTTTCAAGCCTCCAACTTCTAATAATATTAACATTATTAAAATTTCACAATTCGTTATCTATTCCATGTATTTCATCGAGATGAGATGATATGATATGATGAAATCAACCGCCTTTCTATTCAAATTACTGATGATCGAACTGTTGTATTATTATGCATGAAACACAAATCGATATAGACTGCAGGTCTAACGTCAACGTTATGATATATCATACAACAGAATATAATTTAGGGGTTAATACATGTCCGAAATGCACGTACTACTTCACTGCCCCCTGTATGAATGTGAGAGAGAATATTTAGTTGAAATGTGCAATATGTTTAATCAAGAGTTTTGTAGTTTTAATGATTTAAAGAAAGTGGGTTTTATACTATCAAATGTTTATGTTTTTATGATTGCTGCCAAAACCTGCCAAAATATTTTGTTGAAGAGAAAACAGGTTTTATACTCGTAATTTTACCAACGTTTTTCTTTTACTCTAGCCTTTTACGTAACAATGTTCTATTTATGTGTATATATATTTTAGGTATATTTTAGTTATAGTCTCTCATAATCCCACTTGTGGATGGCCCTTTTTATGTATATATTTATTGTATGTTTTATATTGTAACGGGGTGAGACTCTAATAAACACTTGTCTGTCTGTCTGTCTGTCTGTCCTTATACACACAACGGTTCATCCCCTGGTTTGTCGGATGGGAAATTAGCTACTTTTATTATCCAAACAATCAACCTTTTAAATAAGTAAACCTTATATATCTCCCAATGTATGTTGATGTCATTATAATTGTGTCATTTTCAATGATATTCTTTATATCTTTACTTGTTAGGTTGTTAGTTAGGTGACAAAAGATCCTTTTCACGGTCGGCCCACCATTAACATCTTTAATCTTGAACGCAATTTCCAATGAAGTCAATTAACAAAACACATACACAGCGCAGTTTCAACACCCTGAGACATAATGAGCAGTAATTACTTGACAGTTAATCTGGTACATTCTCACATTTGTATATTCACGTCATGGTCAAATGATGCAATTTGCTAGAAGGTTAAACATGACAGCTAGTTTATCTGCTCACTGCAACGGATATCAAAATTGCAAAATAGCGACATATTGGCAAATACTGTATGAATACTATATACTGTATATTATTTGAATAATTACGTCCACGTGCTAGATGCCAATGGATAACTTGAATAAAACTAGTTAGAAACTTCACCTACCACAAACAGATCAAATACATGAAGGAGATGGCTGTTAATAAAGTACTATCGTTTTTCATAGACCATATAATTTCCTTATATATTTTATTTTATATATGTTTACATATTTTTTCAGGTGTAAGATTGTACTGTCGGACATGTAAGACAAATGCTTTTTCGACAATTTACAAGATTATCATATTTCATAATAAAAAATTACCGATGTCGACTAACCATCGACCTATTCTGGTATATTCACTGCAATACCGCCATATAAAACTTCTGAAACGAATACGCACGTTATTTGATAGCATAATTCCAGCCTCATCCAGCTTATTATTGTTAACATGTATCCATTGAAAAATATATTTCACTTATGTCCATCACATACAAACCAATACTAGTTAGATTTGCTTTGCATAACAAACGTGAATTTCGTATGCTCCATCAAATTTTGCGTTATATTCATGTATATTTGTATATATGTCATTATGTATACCTTACCAGATTTGACTTCATAACAATGAACCAGTTCATTAATTGCTAAGTGAACAGTAGTATGTTATACAATAGGTGACGCTCTGCATTTAGTGAAGGCGATACGAGGAGTTTTGGGGATGTAGGCAATATGGGGTGTAGGCCAAGCTAACACATTTGGTTTAAACATATTTATTCATGAAAAGACATACAATTCATGAATGGATTGGCCAACAAGCACAGAGGTGCTTATATAAAGGCCGCTCCAAAAGAATTACAATTACAATGTATAATTACTAGTGACACATACAAATCATATTCATGAGCATTTGAAAGCATATAAACTAAAATTACATAAACGACAATATTCTAGCAAGGGAAGTTTGTTGTATGAAATTTAGCAGAAATCAGAGAATCTTCGAGAGTAAATTATGAAGTAATGGACAGATTTTAGTAGTTCAATATTTTCTTTATTACTCGAGCTAGCATTTCCGTAAAGAATTGATGGTAGATTGTAACCTTGAGTAAAGAAATAGGAGTTTATTCTTAACTCATGGTAAATGGGGCAGACAAGAAAGAAATGGAGTGCATCTTCGGAATGATGTCCACAGTTACAAGTAGAGATATCGGATACATGTCTCGCGTACTTATCAGCGTTTAAATCGCTGCAACCAAGCCGAAGGCGGGAGTGGATTATTTGACAAAATCTTGAGCCATTATATAAATCAAAATAAATTGGGTTTGTGTTGGTTTCCTTCAGTTTCCTTTTAAATTCTCCAAAAGCTAACACATTTCAACAGGGTCAAAAACATACGGTACAAAGTCTTTTTCGGTAATGAAGGAATTGCGAGAATCATACAAAACAGCGCCTATAGCAAATTGCAAACCGTTTAATACGTACTGTACACAGTCTGGACAAGTATTATGCATAATTATAAGCACGACAATCATATCCTTGGTTAAATTATGTCAAAACTACACGTGGCATGTGGTCAAATACTTATTTTCCATTATCCCTAGTATTTCTGTAAGAAATGGATAGTTATTCAATGTTTTAAAAGATAAATTCTGCAAACATAGTGTAGTGACATTATCAAATATACTCTGCTGTCATTAAGGATTCCCCATGTTTTGATCAATATGTTATAAGGAACGAAACCAATATGGTGTACAAATCAATATTGTAATTCTTAATTTGCCGGTTGAAAAAGGTCGATATCACAATCCCTCGTCAAGAACGAGTATATACATTATATAATTCTATCTAGATTCGTGATGAATTTCATTATTTATTTAATTGTAATGCTTTATCAAATCAACGCTTATATTTGATTAATAAATATCCATACACTTTATCATCTTGTGTGTACATTGGAATGCATAAGTGCTAAAGAATCACAATCAAAAACAAATTTTTCCGTCTTACTGTAAATATTGAATTAACTCATGTGCTGCCGTTGGCAGAATATACGAGGTAGTAACCTTTTAGTCTGTGGTCCCATGCATTTACGTCACAGGGAACAGGAAGTTTGATAATAAACACAGATAAGTCAATTGTTTAATTTAACCGGACTAGCCACAGATATCAAACATCAAAGAATCGAGCGTAAATGCATTCGGCTTTTCAAAACGAAACAACCAATGGGCTAGTGTAACGGTTCAAGTAACTTTATACAATTAAGATATTTATAGAATGTGAAAGGAATATTTGATATGATCATTATACTGACCTTTATTTAAATGATCTCTCTAATTTGTAGGAATAATAATTAAAATATATAGATAAATAGTGTTTATATTATCAATATGCCTTAACAAGTTTACATTTACACTCCATGTGTTCTGTGATATAAATTTTACTATTTCCTAAACCATAATTTATTTTAGATATATTCTCATTTATGTTATTCACGTTTAAGACACATCCACTTTCTTATCACAAAGTATATATTGATATTTACAAGGATAATGATGTATTTTCATTCAAATATTGATGAAGTGATTAAATCTTCGCAACATTTTTAGATGTGAATTATTTAATCAACATTGTCCTCTTATGCCGTAGCAAAGCTTTCTACACTCGCCATTGTTTTGGATTTTGTAATGAATGTACGCTTGATTTTACAAATCAATGAATAATAATATCACCCTTATTAGCTTGGAACATGCAGTCCATTCTAAAACCATCGAACCCTCTCTTTTTACCAAAACTTTGATCTGGAACATTTCGACAGCCTAATGTATCTTACTTACGATCTGTTATCTGTACCTCGATCTTAAAATCAGTTCATTCATCATACATTATACATTGACATGAGAAGTGACAACGTACCTTTGATAGAAATCCATTCCTCAGGACTTGGTAAACACTTGTGCAAAATAAATTGCAGGAACCAGGAGGGATTAACGCAACTGAATATATCTATGAAGTGATTTGGACTTACAGAGAGTCCCAGTTTAAATAGCCACGCATTATGTAACGGTAATTAATTGTGGGCAATATGTTTCCGTGGTGGTTAATGGTCACTTCTCAAAGGGGTATAGGTCTAATTAGTGTAACCACTGTTTATTCACGCGCAGAGAGTGACACTTTAACAGTCGGTAAAAGATATGTTCAACCAGACATTGCGTCGCCACTGTCATCAATTGCCGGCAATATATCGGCGCTTTATCACACCTAGTTTCAAGTCTAATCAGTGAAAGTCATCAATGTGTATTGAGTGCTAACTTTTTGGATGATCAGGTCTGGGCGTGTGTAATGTCATACGGTTCATGGCCGAGAAACCTGAATTCGAGATAAGTCACACCTGAATGGGCATGGCACTTAATCGTTTTGTTATTCCTGAATGAACACTGTGCGTGATGTGCAGTTGTTCATCATAATACTTGATATATACTTTCTGGCGAATACATATTTCTAAGTAATATAGTTAACGGGTATATACGTCATACTTTATAGTATACATTGTATACCAGACATGGGCACTTTTTTACTTTTGACAGACAAAACAATACAATATTGTCCATTTACATTTTAAGAAAGTATTAGAAGCTCAGTCAGGTGACCTGCGTATGTTATGAGTCACATTTGCTACATACATAGCCTTTTACAAAATGCACATAATCTTTCATCCTTTTTAACATAGTTCTATCTGTTTCATTCGGGAGTCTACGGTTACAGGTACTTATTGTAAATTCAATGAAAAGTATATTCGATGTAGAAAGCTTTAACGTATTATAATAATGGCATGTGGATGATTGTGTTTCACATTCGTTTTAGTGATGATGAAATGGGTTACATAACTTAGCTTTGACATTACTGTTAGGTAACCGGGAAAAATAGCAGAAAAAAGTAACTGTTTTTGCTTGAGAAAAAGCAATAGTTGATTAAACAGTATTTTATTCCCAAATAACATATAACACAAAAGAAATTATGAGAAGTTAAATTTTAAAAAAGGATTAGCAAACAGGCTATACACTAGCCTATATAAATGCTTCTTCTAAAACAAACTTAAAACAAATCATTTGTTAATACATTTGTGGGAATACATTGAAGTTCATACACATGTTTAGTAAACTCGCAATAGTTAAACATAAATGATTGCCTTTGTACAATGTATGTATTTAATTTGTGAGGTGAGACTTAAATTTATCATCTTTATTTTTGATCATTTCTAATGAGAGAAGTTCTCAGATGTCACGGGTTATAATCTTCGCAATGATTCCAATCTTCAGATTATACATTGTAAAACTGAAAGTTATGCGAGGTCCTTTCCCCACAGATATCGATGCAGTTAAATTATTGAATTCATTGCCACCTGAACAGAACTGAAATACAGCCAGTTTCAAGATTTCAAACTGCCATTCTAAACAATATTAATATTTACAGCCACTTTTGACTTAAACACCGGCATCAGATTTTGTCAAATAATACAATCTCGTCTCCGACCAGAATGTACTGATCATAATGCACATAAATATCAACGGTTTATATCTCCAACACCAGCTTGCTCTTGTGGTTATATCTTTGAAGAATATTCATTAATTCCTTGTATGTCCTCTCTATAGCGATATTCGTTATTATATATCGTTAAGTCTGTATTATTATGCAAAGGGATTTGATCTGAAATCAATTTTGTTTGGAAGTCACATTTCTTGCCCAGCTGTAAATATGGAACTCTTAAATTCAGTTCATTCATTTATAAATTTAACAGGCAGATTTGATTTAAAGTAGTGCTTCTATGGCACAGTCATAATTTGTATAATCAGATTGTATCATTTATTTGTATTCATAATTATACTGTACATGTCATGTTTTGTATTTGGTTGTATCCCGGAGCGCTTTGTATAAAAGCATTTTCTTACCTACCAATCCGGTTCCTTCTTTTTGGAAATAAATATGTTTAAACAGAGAGAAGTGCTCTTACAGCTACAGCGTTTACTAAATTAAGCTGAACATAAGCCTCTGCTTAGGCGAGAGGGCAGAATTAAATCCCAGTGCATTAAAGTATCTACTGATAACAAGTTTACTTTACAAAATGTAATGTTATTTTAGTTTAAATAGTAGTCTTAATGATAACTTTTCGGGATTTATGGAGACCAGCGAGGTGGACGGACAAAATCCCCACTGGACATAATCCCCAAGGAAAATAATCCCCTATGACAAAATCCCCAGTGGATATAATCCCCCCACCCAAAAACAACAAGACACAGACACCATCCCCAACACAATAGAATGTGTCTTTGATCTTTATGTTATTTCTAATAAGTAGGCTTAAAATGATCTTTTGTTATAGAGCGTTGTAGAGTAGTTTGTACAAAGTGAATTTTGAGAAATTTTTGTTTTCATAAATAGTTCCAATTTGTCTTTGATCAGTAACAGTAACACAGCTTGAAAAAGTGTTGTTTTCATAAGTAATTCCCTTTTTGTCTTTGATCAGTAACAGAACAAGAGTTTGAGAAATTGATGTTTTCATGAATAAATCCGATTTGTCTCTGATCAGTTGCAGCATTTTAAAAAACCTCTGCCTGTCATTTCGTGATGCAAAAATGGGGATTAAAATGTTTATTATTGTGAAAAGTTGAATCATAAATAACGAAAATATATCTTTGGATTTTAACTTTCTAATGGAGACATACTTTCGACTTAAAACTTGGTGCTAGGGAAAAAGTAACAGAAAAAAGTAACAGAAATAAGTATCAGAAAATAGTAACAGTGTTTGCTAAGAAAAAAACAGTTTTCAACAGTACAGTGAGAGTTTGTCATATACCGGTAATATACAAGCACAACGTCTTAGTTCAAAGCACGATGTCACCTTTAAAGACATTTAAAGATAAACTGCGAGTCTGTTTACCAATTCTTGTTTGTTCCTATAGGTTTACTCAAAGCTAGCTGATCAGGTTAAGATATATGTAGGAAAACAAATAACTGAAATAAGTAAAACAATTGATATAAAGAAACAATAAGAGTATGGTATTGAATTGAATTCTTGTAATTTAAGAAGATTATGAAAACTACATTGATAGTAATTTTAAGGATACATTTCCTGTTTAAATCCTGTTATTACAGATAACATGTATACTTAACTTTGTTAATTTATCCTTAATAATAGTAGTTATTTACATATCATTTGATCTAAAGTAAACATATATATGGATATATCAATTAAAGCTGAATGTTCGTCTTCATATGACAATGAGGATGCAATCACACTTATTTTTATACGTAAAATAAAAAGTACAGATATTAGAAACAATGAATTGTGTTATATTGAATACGGTCAACTATTCCTTCATTTCAGTGGTGATTGTTTCGACTGAGGATGTTGACCTACATATACGATGCGTCCCATTACCAATTTATTAGCGATTTCATCCGGTCAGGCAGTCTAAAGAAAAGAGAAAAGCAAAAAAAAAAACCAATGAAAAGTAACTGCTAGCCTTATGTAAGTTCGTTTTGTTTTGCACATACTTTGTTGTTATTTCATTATCTATATCCTATATGCTATTTGTATATTATGTTTGTACTTGTGAAGTGAAGTCTGAACAAAAGCAAACTTTACAAAATCATATCGTTTTGCATAGCTATTGTCCGTTTATATTTATATTATTTCGCGCAACTTAAAACAAATTTTTTCACATAAAACGGCAACAGGTGTACCAATATTATAAATTTAATAACTTAATTATGAATAATCTCATTTATATTCTTTGGATTATTTAACAGCACTGTTGTTGCTTCACCATAGATATCCTGTTTTTATGTACATTTATCTCATTTATTCTCACAATTTAAAAAATCCCAACGTAACTGTGATGCAGTAATATCATGAAGCTATGTCCTGGTCTGTATGATATGTTCCATCTTATTTTAGTTCATGTTCTTCTTAATACATAAATTTATGGTTAAATGAGTTGAATAATTATTGTTGTTGGTTATTGATATAACGCTTTTTTGTATGCCCAAAGCTAGGTGCAACTAAACAATTGTCTGTCTGTTTGAGGGACAATGCATGCTTAATTAGCATTTATTTAAACAAAACTTTTAGCCACTCAGGCTAGTAATTAGCTGAGAGACCAGTTGTGCGTTGAAGAGCTTGACAGGTGTGTTGTATAAACATACAGATGACCTGGCGACAGGCTAATAAACACTATGTCTGTCTGACTATGGGCTTCGCGCGTCTGGTTGGTCATTTAAAGTTAGCCAATAAGAATTAAGGCCAAAACTAACAACCAATAAAATACATGATCATGAATATTTGGACATGCCTTTACCAGTTACCCCCTCAGTTGAAAGACTGCGCCATCATCATTAGCAGTTACTGTCAAACAAATAACGTAACGTTGATGTTATCTCTGTGTTTTTCGACATCAGTTGTGACCCAAACACATACGTTTCGATTAGGGATTTACTGTTTCAAGTTGTGTTCTTTTGACTATCTGGATATTTATAATTTTCCTCCGGATATGTTCGTCGACAAAGGTAAGTCTTCAATAATGCAATATATCCATTGTCACATATATATATATGAGATGTTTAAAGTGTGAAACGTCTTGTATGACGATAACACACTTTCACACATTTTGCGAATTATATATACAATGATGAGACAGTCTATACTACAGTCCATTAATTGATGCTGTATGAGTAATGACAAACCACGATCACAATTGATACTAACTGAACAGAGAATTTAAATCCGATATAAGTAACCAGTGCCTATAATCCAATGCATACCAAAGAGGATACAATATATCGTGTTTGCTATTAAATACATAATTCTCATAATGCCTTTCTGCTGATCACGTTTACATTTGATCTGCTTAAATAATCACGTAAATATAGTTTTATTTATTTGAATGCATATATAGCTATTATCAACTTTGTCACACGGACATTTTCATCTTATAAAACAAAAGACCCAAGACAAGTTTGTCTAGCGTAGTTCAATCTGATATAATTAAGCCAACAGAGAACACCTATATAAACAAACCAACAAATATATTTTCATTTCATTTGTAATAAATTATGACACATACTATTATATAGTGGAGTATACTAGAGTATACTGGGGTATACTGAGGTATACTGGGGTATACTAGCGTATACTGGGGTATACTGAAGTTTCCTAAGCTTTGGAAATGTCTCGTATACTGATTAGTATACGCTAGGAAATTAGGGTGGTTGACAAACCAGTATACGCCAGGAAATTAGGGTGGTTGACAAGACGTATACTGGTCAGTATACTAGCACTTTTCTTGCGGTGAAGAAAGTCGAGTGAGGAGCACCTTTATTCTTTGGTGTGGTGATGTATATACTAAGTGGCCCAATAATTCAGCTGGAAAACATTGGTCGTCAGCTCTCAAACTTGTTTTCGTGTCTGGCTGAGAAGTGTCCCAACAATTTAACTTTCTATACATGTTATATATAACCATCAATGTCCCAATAGTTACCAGTTTTCAGAAAGCTGATTAGCTCTTAAACTTGTTTCGAGTCTGGTTGGGACGTCCAAGTTATTCACCGTTCTCTATATCCTGTGTATATACTTGACCCAATTAATCCTTTTTTTTGCATGGTTCCTTGACATTATGCATCATTTTTATCAGCCGCTGACGAACCAATGGCCGCAGACGATGAAGATGGGCATGGGAAGGAAGCTAAAGAATGTCCTGATCCCCTCGTTGCTGAAGGTACAAGAAAGTCGAGTGAGTAGCACCTTTATTCTTTGGTGTGGTGATGTATATACTAAGTGGCCCAATAATTCAGCTGGAAAACATTGGTCGCCAGCCTTTGATATTTTATTTGATGAATAATTAACTATTAATGTTAATTATCTGATTCATGAAATCATATTTCCTAAGATCAGATTAGAACAGTTTGAGCTTATGTTTGTCAATTTTGCCAGGTGAGGTGGGGACTGATATTGAAGACTCTGCTTCCGATTACACACCATTCAGCAGTGATTATGACAGCGATAGTGACCTTGATGACACTCCTGAATATGCTGTGGTAGTGGAGACAATACCTACTTATCAACTCTTCCCTACAAATGCGCAGAGAAATTCAGAGAAAGAGTCGGAAGTTGACAGAAACCATACCCAATTTGGCCTACTTCCAAAGAAAGAAAAAAAAGATGGATGCAAGCAAGTATATGACAAAGTGCATTACTGTACATTCTGTGCAAAAGGGGTAGGTAAAATTTGTAGACATCTGTTAACCGTCCATAAGTCAGAAGACAGGGTTCAACCAATTGTCATGCTTCCTAAAAAATCGGAGGAGAGAATTGTTCGTTTGGAGGTATTGACGAATGAAGGAAATTTCAAGCACAATTTGAATGTTTTGAAGGACAAAAAAGGCTTTCTGGTTGTTGGAAGACGAGAAAAAATTCAAAAGAATTTTCATCCGAACGCCTATTTACCATGCGAGTTTTGCCGAAAGTTCATTTTGAAAGAGACCATGTGGATTCACCACAGAAATTGTAAAGTGAAAAAATTCTATGTGAAAGACGGTCAAGGTGAAAAAATGTCTGCCAATCCGTTACGCCATTCACGACAGTTGTTGAGCAGTGCATTGAGTGATTCAGACAAATTTGTCAGTAAACTGTTGACAAGAATGCAGGACGGGGAGTTGAAACAGATAGTTGAGAACGATGAACTGATTAGAAAATATGCGGCCTTAAGGGTTGAAGCTCTTGGAAGTGACGATGACCAGAAAACTAATGACATTCATAGAGTATCCCAACGCTGTAGAACACTGGCCCGTCTTGTTCAACAGTGCAAGGTCCAGAACACGACAAGCATTATGAATATGGATTCTCTTCTTACCCCAGAGCACTTTGATCTTGTGGTGTCGTCTACGAAGGCACTTGCCATTGACAGAAATGATCCTGTGGTTTCCTTGGGAAGATATATGGGAAATATTTTAGGACACATGATTGAAACAAAAAAGGGAGATGCTTTGAGGAAAAATGATGATAAAAGATGTCAGCAAGCAGACAATTTCCAGAAAATCTTTCATGCTGAATGGAACTGCCGTGTCAATTCTGTCTGCACAAAAAGAAACAACACAATCCAACGACAGAAGGTCAAAACCATTCCCTTCACTGAGGATCTGAAAAATCTGAAAGATCACATAATCACCTGTATGAGAGATGCCTCTCGATCGTTGAAGGAAAATGGCTCTGAGAAAGACTGGATGAGACTTTCAAAGCTAACTCTGTGTCGGCTTATTCTGTTCAATAAAAGAAGACCAGCCGAAGTGAAAGAATTGAAAGTTGAAGACTTTGTTAGACGTCCAAAATGGAAGGAGCAACAAGAAGGAGAATTTGCCATGGCCCTATCTGAATCCGACAAATTACTGGCGGAGAGGTATGCATTATTATTGTGTAACCAAATCTAAAGAAAATTAATTTTAATTTAATTTTAGTCACTTTAGGCCACAATAAGTTTTATATTATATAATTGCTTTCTCAGTAACAGCAATCTGTTTACATAAAGTTGAAGTGCACTAATTTAACCAGTGTATGTTTCATGGATTAAAAACATTTTCTCCCAATGTTTAGTGATTTGAACATGCCGTGTGCATGAATAAATGCATGGTACAAATATCCTATTTTTATTAATAATTCCTATGGACAAATTATATATGCTTATATATTTGCTTTTGGAAATAATAGACAATGAACTACAAGATTTGATAGTTGAGTTTCTATTATGTTTCTGAATCATTGATTTCAGAATGGATATGGTGATCAATGCAGGAAAGTCGAGGAAGAATGTTGATGCCTATGTACTCCTACCCCCAGATGCCAAACAAGCTATTGAACTGTTGATTGACCTGAGACAGAAATTCACGCAACCAAGCAATAAATACATATTTGCTCGGTTACACTCTGATACTCCGTTGACGGGTCACACAGATCTGAAAGAGATCGTTGCTGAATGTCCACACCTCAAATTTCCAGAGAGGATTACTTCAACGTCACTGCGGAAATACATTGCTACGGTTTCACAGGTAAACAAATATGTCTATAAATAACGATTCTAGGTCCTTCGGGCATTTACATTCCCAGTTAACGCAGATGTATGCCACTTTCAGAGGGCATCGGTTGATACACCTACTGTATTAAAGAATTGAGGCGTAAGCGATTCTTGAACAAATTTGTGTATAATAACACTTTGTCTTTGATTGGAAAATCAGTTCGGGCATTACTATGATTGGAAAATCAGTTCGGGCATTTTCTCCCTGGTGGGAGTTGTTCTGTCCTTGTAATGCGGAATGTCAAGCAACAGTAACTCCTAACTTCTTCTGGTATGATGCTAACAGGAGTCAAAATCCCGGTCTTCCGGTAACAAGTGGACACTTTAGCACAGAGCTACTTAAATGAACAATGCACCAGTGAAAGCGTGCATCGGCTTATAAACCTACACTTGTAATTATAGAAACTATAATAGCAAAGAGACCGGAAGTTTGGTGTAAATCATATGAAGTAAATTGTTGTTTGCATTGGCTAATCGTTTGTTTGCTTACATACGTACATACATGAACGTACAACGTACATACACATATGTTGACAAATCTAGCAATGGATCCCGCCAGGGGCATGGCAACTTTGTCTTCAGTAGAGAACTGTTCTACACGCAGTAAGGTTTGGGTGCAATGCTACACTGAATTTCAGTGCAGTACCACCCATGGTTCGCTAGTTCCAGCCGATGCTCGCAGGTTTCACCGCAAGGCATAGCCACATGGCGTTGCGGGCTTTCTCCCTGCCATAATACTAGCAGCTGCGATATAAGTGAAATAATCTTGAAAGCGGCGTTAAACCACAACTCGCCTCACCTCACCTAGCAATGGAAATATAGTGCTTCTTCAAAATCTTTAAGTCAAAACGTAAGTACGATAATTGTGACGAAAATGTTTTGAAATTTGTTAATGCTCTTGTGTGCTCTTTTATATTGAAGATCCTCGACATGACTGATGCGGAGTTGGAAATGCTAGCTAATCACTTGGGTCATGACGTGAAAACACACAAGGAAAACTACAGATTATCTCACTCCACAAGGGAACTGACTGTGGCAAGTATCCTAATTAGAAAGAGATTATATTGCTTACTTTTGACTTGTCATATCTTAGTTATACTTGTTAGGTACCTTACCTTTGCCCGGGAAGCAAACGTTGTACACTTGGTCCTGCAATTGTAAGACATTGATCTTGACCATGTGTCGAGAGTAATTATTTTCCATGTAGACCACATGATAAAATGATTCTTTATGAAGAATAAAACCATTACAACTTTTTTATCCTTATGAATATAATTTTTTTATTATGTTTCTTTTTGTTATGTTATTAACAAATGATCGTTATAGCATTCACTGTAACTAATAATGATGTACCAAAAACTAATTGACAATTTGTTACAATTATTGTGATAATACTGATTTCAGGTGTCCCAATTGCTTGTTGCTGTTGAAAATGGATATGTAAATACATTCAAAGGAAAACAATTGTCAAGTATCTCTGTTAATGGTTGGTATGAAATACAGAAAATATTTTCTTTGTTACTTCACTCTTAGTCCATTTATGTAAAATCTTACCAGTTAGCATCCTACCAAATTGTAAATGCTAGTAAATGAATCTGATTCATTTTATTATAAGTTGTCGACATTGGCATGTAAATGTCAAGCAGATGTTGGAGTCAGTTTTGGATGCCGACATAAATGAAATTTCACAAAGATGTCCATTATCATTTAGAATTTTTAGCTCCTCAGGCCTCTGAAGGCAAGATATGTCAGTCGTCCGTAACCTTTCATAGCTGATTTATGGGGAGGTACCTTGCACCCAAATATGTATCTTTCGCCCACCCCCCTCATCAAATGTCTGAGCTATAAAGCCCATGGATTTAATTTTGATAACTACTTTACGATTCCAGATTTACCAGATGTGTTGGACTCGGTGGTTGCCAAGAAACCCCTTGCCGTTGACGGTATGTTATAATAATTATACCTCCGCTATTTTCAAATTAAAGTTAAGTGAAGGCGGTCAAACTACAGGCGGGGGTATGTGAGCCGCGCTCACTTTTGCCTTCTATTAATTAAAAAAAACTTGTCCTGAGTACAAGTACTTCTGAAATTCGATTTGTGCTATGACCTCCCGGGTGACAAGCGGACACTCTACCACTGAGTTACGATCACGGTTTCAATAAACTTTTGAAGCATTGTCTTTATTCCATTCATTATACCCCGCCGCACGATTAGCGCGAAGCGGGGGATATATATTCGGCAGCGTCTGTACTTACGTAAGAAATGAAATAATGTAAGTACTATTCACTCTATTCTTTTCATATTTAGCATTTAGGATCACCACGGTGCGAGTAATTTTCCTACAGGGTTTCGTGACCTTGACCTTCAAGGTCACAAAGACACTTTGTCATGTTACCCTTGTTAGCACGATATCTCAAGAACCATTGACTAGATTCTCTTGATATCTTACACATAGCTTCTCCTGGGGAAGACCTCGGGCTGAATAGATTTTGTTGACCTTGACATTATTCTCAAGGTCACAGCGGAACTTTGAATTTTCCCATATGTGAACTTGCACGTTTACCCTTGTTAGCGCGATATCTCAAGAACCTTTGACTGGATTCTATTGATATCTTAACTCCTAACAAAGACAACTCACTGATTAGATATTGTGACCTTGACATATTCTCAAGGTCACAGTGAAACTTTGAATTTCTCAGTGTACTTGCCGGTTTTCTGTAATAATTGATTGATAATTTACGGCGGGGGATTATGTCACCTTAATGACAATCACTTGTTTTCAAATGAATTAATCTTCACCATAAAACCCCAATATGTATTCTTTAAAAATACTGAACTAAATGTGTTTGATAACATTTCAGAAGCAGATATCTCTTCTGGAGAAGACTTCTGTGTAAAGCCTGCAGATTTGGACAAGAACCCTGGCACTGGGAAAGCTAGCATTTTTGAGAACACTGGCACACTCAACTACTCTGGTGATGTTGAGGGTAACACTGGCTCTGGATCTGCGGAGGGAAACACTGGCACTGGATCTGTGGAGGGAAACACTGACTCTGGATCTGTGGAGGGAAACTTTGGCTCTGGATCTGTGGAGGGAAACTCTGGCTCTGGATCTGTGGAGGGAAACTCTGGATCTGTGGAGGGGAACACTGGCTCTGGATCTGTGGAGAGGAACACTGGCTCTGGATCTGTGGAGGGAAACACTGGCTCTGGATCTGTGGAGGTTGACAGTGTAACTAGTAAAGGTAATTGATATTCACATAAAGCTTTGATGATAAGCATGAATTATACAGATCAGTACCTGAAGAATTAAAGATGAAGTCATTTTTTTATGGATATGCAATTCCTTATTGTTTAAAGGTGACATTTCGACATAGATTCTAAAGTTCGTGTCAGCAATATTAGAATCCATGTTGAAACGTTGCAGTTACAAAATGAGTTGTATATCCATAAAAGTGTCATCCTTCATAACGTCAACCTCTAGAATGCCAATCAAAAATTTACCTAAGGCCTGTTTGTATCTTTATTCTATCAACTATATGCATTAAGATTTAAAATGGGAATTATCGATTTGTAACAAAAGGTTTGTTTTATTTTCCAATTCTCATCACCAACTAACAAAACATTTTTAAAAACATTTTCTACACCCCGTATCACATGCTAATACATTTATAGTACATGTATTTATATAAATATTATCCTATAAAGGTACAAATGTGTTAATGAGCCATTGACAATGTTATTCTTTTTCAAGGTAAGAGAAAGAGGACAGCGTGGAGTGAAGCTGAGAACAATATTCTCAGAAAAAAGTTCAAGAGTCATCTCATTGGAAAAATTTCAAGCATACACCAGGCAGATCTCAGAGAAATCCAAAAATTATTGCCATTGAGAACTCTGCCGCAGATAAGAAGCAAAGTTAACAATATGAGACATGGCAAATCAAAATGAAATACAGTATTATATTTTGTATATTGCATGTTTTTGAACACCAACTGACCATACTTTCGGTGTACAGCCCTTGTGCAGAAAACTTTGGGTTGTTGATTGCAGATTTTGTAACTAGGCCACTGTTATTGCATTTGTTTTTTTAGCTTTTTAACTAGCGATTTTGACTAAAAGGCAACGTTTGCTTGTTTAAAAACATGGGGTGCTTACATTTTTTCCACGAGTTTGATACATGATTATTTTTTATGCCCCCGAATCGAAGATTCCGGGGGTATATTGTTTTTCACCTGTCCGTCTGTCTGTTTGTCCACAAAAACTTTAACCTTGGCCATAACTTTGGATTGCTAAGAGCTAGGGCTTTCATACTTGGCATGTGGATACCTTGTGATGAGACCTTTCAGATGAGGTCATCATATTTGACCTTGACCTTGCCGCAGTGGACAATATTCAGAAAACTTTAACCTTGGACATAACTTTGGTATATCCGGGGGCATCCGTGTTTAACAAACACATCTTGTTATTGCGTAAGATTGTGTTGGATATTTGGTCTTTCTTATCTCTTCTCAAACTGTTTTGAGATTTGGTCGAAATGACACTAAGTTTTATATATCATTATTCATCAGAAACATATTCCTTTTGTGATTGATTATAAATGTGTGTTACGACTGTAAAATACACACTATAGTATTTTATGTGGCGTGGTGTGAAACCTTGATTGTCTATTAGAAAATGTCAATTCAGTGACTTTCATATAAGATTTTAACACATTGACAATGGTTTTAAAAACAATTCATGGGTTGCATCAAACATAATCACATTAACTGATGCAAATCCCAGAAATCTACAGAGTTTATTTTAACAGAGTTTACTATCATTATGCAAAGTTATATGGCTTTTTTCAGATAAAATCTGATTGTTGAAAGTGTTTAAAGTATCCTGTTACTTTGTTAAGTGTTTACTGTGCATGTCCATTACTCATACCAGGTACCAGTTACAGCGCATAAAGAGAAATAAACTTTCAATGTTTGGGAAAGTATGAATATTTTTGGAGGGAAATAAGATTTATTGATTTTACTTAGTAGTTTAATAGTTGATTTTTTATTATGTTGATTATGGTACTTGCATAATTCAACCAAATACGTTTTTAACAATACTGATTGGAAATTTCTTTTGTTTAATTGATTAGTTTTTTACATTGTGAGGAATCTTTCCATCATTAAACTTTTTTGTCTCTCTTGTCAAATTGCAAATGCAACAAAAGTTATGAAAATGTTGGGAAACATTTAAAATTGTAGATTTTAAAGTCTGAAATCATGTTTTGTCCTGAGCCACTCTGAATTTTAAAATAACCTTTTTATATCCCGGCTAGGATGTAGTCATGGGTTAATAGCGCTTTGGGTGTGCGTGCATCCGTGCTTTTGCGCCTTAAGGTTATATTATTTACTAAATTCAGACCAAAAACTTTACAACAAGTTGTTTCTGGATTATAACTTAAATACTATATGACTTGCAAATTTGATATGGAATTAGCCTATTTAATTTTATCAAAAAAACAAAAGTTGGTTTGTTTTGAAACTTCATTTTTGTTTTAATAGTTTCTTGATAGTGAAACAGGCTTTAGGGTTGCAAGTCCATAGTGTTCAAAGACATAATCTTTTATTGATTCAAGCAATGTTAATAATTGTTTGGCTTCAGACATGTTTGGGTAGATCATCCCTAGCCAGAGGGAACCCTCTATGGAATGAGTTACAACACAACTGAAATCGTTGCCCCTTTTCTCTATACATAGTGTTTTCTCTGTTTTGATTGTTTCAATTTTACCAGTGTTCCATCATGAAAAATAATTGACAATGTTTATATTATATAAATATATATAATATATTCAAGTAATTATCCCCCGCCACAACAAAGTTGACAGGGGATATAGCAACGAGCTCCGTCTGTCTGTTCGTCTGTCCACTATCCAACTTCCAAAGGCAAGGAATAACTCTTGCCAGTCTGCATTACTGGCTGATTTATCCCTTGCTTTCTTGTGTCAAAATAGTGAATCGCTGCACCAGAAATGCATAGCGGGCCTGGATTTCTAAACACAGGTTTCTTAAGGAAATACTGCAAGGCCTAAATCAGCCAGTAATGGAGACTGGCAAGAGTTATGTCTTGCATTGGGAAGTTGTTCACTATGACGAGAACCCTGTCCCGGGTTGCAGTAAAGGTACCAGTACAAATTGTGGGGTGATCATCAGACCTCAGGTTTGGTGACCTTGACATTATTGTTATTTTTCGACATGTGCATGTTTACCATTGTGAACGTGATATATCAAGAACTGACTGGATTCTCTTCATATATTACAGAAACTTCATTCTAACAGAGACCACTCACTGATAAGATATTGTGAACTTGACACTTATCCCACCGGTATGTAATACCGTGGGATAGTGTCATCACCCCGCCTGTAATCATTTCGTTTCCGGAGCGTTACTCGAAAACCATTAGTCATATCTTTCTGAAACTTTGGGTGTGCCTTACCCATTTACTGGAGTGGTTCCTTTGATATTTTCAGATTTCTGAAAATATTAATTGTTATTTCCATGGAAACAAGTTGAAATGGGACTCTGTTCAGGTTTAGATGCGTTTCCGGAACAGAACTCTACAACCATTCATCATATCTTTCTGAAACTTTGCGTGTGCTTTACCCAGTTAATGCAGTGATGTTATTTTCAGATTTGTTAAAATTCTGAATACAAATTTATCATCTATTATATTAAGATATATGTATATGCATTAATAGAGTTAATGGGGGACCTGTGGGATATGTCATCTACTGATGACTCTTGTTTTCAAGGTCACAGTGAAACTTTTAATTTCTCAGACTGTGTCCTTTCCTGTTTGTTCTCTGTATAATTGATTGATAATTTGCCGCGGGGATTATGTCACACTTGGTGTATTTTGAGTTGCAACCCATATGTACTTATCAATGCAAAATTCTACATTTGTTGGGTCTGCATGGACTTATGGGTAATGCATGGACTTATGGGTAATGTAAATGGCGACCAGTGTTAGACTCAGAATGGGACAGTGTTGTGGTAAGAAGTTAAATGTTCGGTTGAACACCTGTGAAGAGAAACTTGATAGCATGGACTGTAGGATGCAGATAATGATTAGGGACATTGATAAACTTTATTTATATGCAGAATGTCCGAAACATTGCTCTTATATGGACAGATTATCAATACTTGAAAGGGAAATGAAGTCTTTGAGGTCAGGTCCTCCACGTCCTCCACCACGATCGTTTGAACGACCGTCACCGAGGGTACTGCTTGCCCCACATCCAACTCCAAATACTTCGGAGTCCATGGATAATTTCTCAAGTGAATCCTACATTGACATGCACTCTCCTGGAACTTTCACTGCACAATCCTAAAAATCCACAGCACCATACCATTTTTCATAGTGCTTACATCGTTTTTGACGTTCTTAAAGTCATTCACATCTTGATTTGTAGTACAGCTTTGTGATATGTGCATTTAACTGATCTGACGGAAGACATTGGTCAATCAAACTTTGTATGTGGAACACCCATTACAGTGTGAATAAATAGCTTAAAATATCAACAATGAAAATGTTAAAATAGTTTGTTTATTGTATTTCTGACTGCTTGTAATTTTCGTTTACTTTAGCAGTGTTTTCTTAAACGGTTTAATCAAATAGCTTTTGTCATTCTTCATTTGCATGCAGTGAATACGAATACTCAACATGGCTGTTTGTATTAAGTAATCATGTAATAAAGATGTCAATTTCATTCTATTCCATTGTTCTGTTGACTTTCAATTATATTCTTTCATATTGTTGCCAACAAGGCACAGGAAGACATGCACTTCGACATTTATGTTACAATCAAGATTCAAGTAATCAAGGTAGTCATGAAGAGATAAATTAATTGCTAGCTAATTCAGTGTCGCTGAAAACGGTTTGTTGTTAATATGGCAGGTTTGCTCACATGCAAAAGTAAAGATTATGACTTAGCACATTCACTACAAATGGTTTCATAGACATTTATTCTTTGTATATTATTCTCATTATATTTCTATAAAGTACAGTAAAACGTTTTGTAGTTTCTTAATGATAAGACCTGTGTATAAACTTGGCTCTTTCTCGATTTCCTATCTTCTACCATTGACACCAAGAATCTGAAATGTTGTATACAGACGTATTGGCTAATTGGGATAATAATGAATAGATTTGGTGACCATGTCGCATCATATATAGTAACCCTTTTTAAACCCTACTATCCTGCTAGTATACAACTAGTACTTACAAAACTAAACACGTTTTAATAGACCCATATATATATATGAAGTTTTTTCTAGTGGAATTTCATATAAATGAATTTGTATTACGTGTTCACGTGTTCATTTGCATCTGCATTTGTTTACTGGCCTATTATATTCCCTTACTTCTTGGGTGGAATATATTTGAAGGGCAATTATCAACGGAGACAATGGCTGTTATCTTTAATACCTTTCTCGAATACATAGATTCCAGTTACACGTTTTAACTGTTTTTCTTCGAAATAGGGTTTCAAATTTATCAGAATTCAGCAGAATATGGTGTATTTGTGACAATAGATATTCCCGATTGAATTAATAAAAGATGTCACAAAATTATAGTCACT
Source organism: Gibbula magus (assembly GCA_936450465.1). Taxonomy (NCBI): domain Eukaryota; kingdom Metazoa; phylum Mollusca; class Gastropoda; order Trochida; family Trochidae; genus Gibbula; species Gibbula magus. The sequence goes on from OW388306.1 coordinate 15,040,306, forward strand.
TTTGGAATGAGTTTTACTACTGAAATACTGGGACGTAAGATAAAGACCCAATATTTTGGGTTGCTCAGTTTAAAATCCAATCATGGTCAAAGGGGGGACAACTCTTGCCCCTTTTATGTATATATCAGATGTACAATACCACCTTATTCAGCGATGCAACACCGATGTAATGGACCGCATTTATTTATTGGGTAGTTTGTATACTACTGTACAACTGATAAATCTTGACGTATTGGGTCTTATTTATTTGTTATTGGGTCGTGTAAATATCGTAATGTTATGGTTGCATTTTAATTGGGTCATACTTGTATACACAACTGCATTATATATGTTAATTGGGTCGTACAAATGGAATTGCGTATTATTGAGGTTTTGGGTCGAATTTTTTTTTGGGGGGGGGGGGGGGGGGGGGGGGGGGGAGGGGATGGGGATTGTTGTATCATGAACCCCAACCCCAAGGATCCGCCACTTCATGTACTAACCCACATGAGGTATACGACTTTATCATTTAACCGATTGTTTTCTATAATTCTATTCATATAAATTTGTTTCTGTTTGTTTTCTTGTCTAGGATCACTCGCATTCTTAGAGTAGTCACTTGTCATACATTTGTATTTGTCTGAAAATTTAATGACTCCACAAATGTAAGCAGATTGCACAAGTGTTTACAAAAAACGTTGAAACCAGACCGGAAGTTGGGTATAATATACACGGTACGCATATTGGGACATTTTCCCGAAGTTAATTGGGTCCTCCCGAAGATTTAATGGGTCGGACCTGATATAAGGGTCCTAAAATAGTGATCAGTTCTGAGTGCTTTAAATGGTATATATAATAGATCTGAAAGTATACGTGGTATCCCATGGCTGCCATTGAAGCGTTACAACAAGATTTATGGCCGTAACACCTCTCCTTCATGTAGGTCCCACTATATAGGTATTATCTGCAAGACCCAACATGGTATGGTTTTTAAGTATATATATATATATATATAAATGAGTCGTTTCTCACGTGAAGTAAGGTTATATATAGAAAAGAGTAATCATCAGATGGGTTTGACTGGATCAATCTTCTTTAATACAATGAGCTCATTTCGACCAGTATATCGGTCTTTTCAAGTATGAACTTGAAAAGACCGATATACTGGTCACAATGCAAATATGATTGTTTTGTCACATTTTGATAATCTAGCAACAACCTATTCAATTAGATAACATTTGACTTGATGTGTTTACATCATTTATACATATGAAAATGCTGTGCCCATATAAAAAAGAAATAAATTGATTGAAAAAAATGGGATACATATTGCGCTGCTCTCTTACTGATCATTTCTGATGTTCAAAGTATGGTATATAAAGATAGCATGATTTTAATATATATTGATTTTTACCGTTCAATAAACATGAAAATTTATCTGTAGACAGATTGACATAATACGTAATTAATCCTATATTTTACACGCCATCAAAAATGTCATTCAATTAATACGTTGTAGCTATTTTCATGTAATCTACATTATAGTTGTTTTATGGACTGGGAACTAAATGGTATTTTCAGAAAATACACATTATCAATCTTAAATTAAAGCGTATTAAACACGTAGCATAATACAATAAATACGCCAAGATTTTACAAGTGTGAGTACGGTACTCAAAGGCACTGTACATCACACTTCCTGACAGTAATTTGGACAGTCCAGGACTTATTATGCCTTGTGTACCCCTTTAGGCCTTCTATTGATACAATAAACTAATTACAATTCGCTCTCATTAACCTGTAATCGATAATTAAAACGTCAAAGCGGACAGCTTGAAAAGTGATGAAGTTGTCGCATATCGAGTGTAAACACGCCTATCCGTACAGCGAAAACTGCAGCACGCACTGTTATGATGACTGTCAAACTGGATACATTCATAACTTGCACGTATAATTTTGCGCATGTATCGTTTGGTTGTCATAGTTTTGAAATAGTCATAATCTGGAATACCATTTATGATTCACAATAGTTGTTTTTATTGAATGAAAAAAAAACCCCGCGTTTGGCATCATATTTCGATTTAACAGTCTCAAATATTTAATACTGACCTACATACCGACTATACAAACTGTATTACGTTTAAAAAATAATGTGGTCATTGTGATTTGATTTCTAGTTTGGCAAATTATGGCTTACTCTTATAAATGTTCCAATTTCCCATAAGCAAGTTACACTAATTTGAATAGTCTTATTTAAATCGACGATTTGTATTCAAATCTTTTAACTTTGTTTGAACGAGGGTATTTCTCATTTGCATATGAACTATACATGTCTCTGTTATTAATTCAACAATCAACAAATAGCGCTTCCTGGCTCGCGTTTGGTCTTCTTTCTTAGTTAGCATGTTTATGATAATAGATCTTCATGTATTTAAATACCACACGACGAGTTTTGCAATGTACAAGAAGAAACGTTTACTCAACGTATGTTTCGTATTAATTTCACAAGAATTTCACAGTGGTTGGTCATCGTCACACAAATCTGAAAATATGAGGTGGTGCTTGATTAAGTTCTTTGTGTATAGACTAGATGCCTTGTTTGCAGGCCTATCAACACCGACAGTTAGGAAACGTCGCATTCTTTATAATAAATCCTACTTTCAATTTAAACGATATAGAAGTAGAGAGAAAATACAGTAATTTATTTCTGTTCATAAAAAGTTAATGAATACAATTCGTGTCAAAAGCGGATGAGGTAATGTGCTGTCTTTTGGTTACTGCCTTGACCGTCTGTTCTATTCTTGTCCTTGGTTTAGGTTCGAATCCCACGAGTGATATATTTTGTTTAAAATTACACTCAAAATCACTATGATATGTGATGTTGAAACGTGATATATTGCATAAAATATACGAAGCGTAAAATATAACAGTTTATAATTTAAAGAGATAGAATAAATCACATACAAGTTTATAAATTTTTCGAAATTAGAATTCCAGTGTATATATTTCTAACAAATAACACTACACATAAAGACATATAATATATAACTGCTTTGTATACCGGTTCATCGCCTTATAATAAAAGTTTCATAACTTTCAGACACATTGTCATGTTATGTTTAAAAAACAATTATAGGACATCGGATTATTTGCTCAAACATCACGATCTTAGTTACTATGAACAGGGAACTGTAATCCCTTATTTCACTCTTTTCGCTTCTTCGCGGTTTCGCTCCTTCACCCCTTCGCCCCTTCGCCTTTTTCGCTCTTTCGCAATTTCGTTTTGGGGGGCGTTTCACTCCTTCGCGATTTCGTTTCGGAGGGCGTTTCACTCCTTCGCGATTTCGTTTCGCGCATGTTTTGCTCCTTCGCGATTTCGTTTCGCTGTTTCGCGATTTCGTGTCCCTGTTTCGCGATTTTGTGTTCCTGTTTCGCGATTTCGTTTTTATTTTTTCGCGATTTCGTGTTGGAAAGTTAACACGAAATCAAATGGCCCCTCTCAGCCATCATAGAAAGCTCATATTTTGATATAATGTAGCTGATCGAGGCAATTCACACAAAAATGATCTCACAAAATTCGCAAATTCGCTGTACTGACTTTTTGCACAGTGTGTATTTGAAATCTGGTGATTTTTCCAAAAATGCTGACTTCAAGGGGACATAACTCTAAATCCTACCCATCGAATGTGGTGATATTTTCAGGTGAGTAGGATTGGACTAAGGTATTTAAGAATCAATAATAAAATCGCTCGCGTACAGTCAATTCTGGCCACAATTAAGCTTACAATTGCTAAAAATATTTCTAAAATCGCGTTTTTCCTGAGTTTTTGTAAATTCATTTCTTAATATGCATAACTTGTAGAATGTTGTTTAATACCTCATCAGACAGACAAAACATTTTCCTAAATAGAGAAATTGAAATAAGTATAATAGTGTTCATAAGCAATGAGCTATAGACAATTTAATTTGAACAAATTCTGTGTTCCCACAAATTGACAATTCACGGATCCCTGCGCAGTGACCTTGTATGGTATCAGCCAATCAGTAAAAAACTTTCATTCTGCCCGTACTTAACAACGAGTGGCCGCCATGTTTTACCCACAAGCTATTCCCGACTGCCCTTAGTTACGGTTTTGTCGAAAAACAAAAATGGTATTATGGTGCGCTTGGGGAACATGTAATGGTGACCAGTGTTATCCTGAAAGACTGGAAGGAACATATTCCTCGTAAATTTTCCAACTGTATTACCAAGATAAATGTAGAAAAATGCAAGCGCTGGATAAAAAGCAAGTGGCCGTCGTCGTGAACAACGCAATCTATCCAGATAAACACTGAAAACACATTAAATCTATAAAGAAAATTGAATCCTTGACTTTCTAAATTTAGTGTTTTCGCAGTTGATAGTGCAAGTGTCTGATAACTTCTCACAAGACTTATATTATCTCTCCATAATAACCTAAAGTTCTAATTATTTACTTTTCAAGGCCGCGTTCAATGTTGAAATATATCTCAGGGTAGATATCCCCCGGCTCATGCCAGAAACTATTTTTTAAAAACTGATGCAATATTTATCTGCTAATGTATGTATTTTAGTCAGTGGTAATGTAGGCAACTGAATAAAATGTCTGTCTAATTATAAAAAATAATAATAGGCCTACCACTGTTAGAGTAAGGACATAAACATTGTTCAATTTAATTTACAACATAAACATATTTACAAATAAAATTCAATAAAAGGTTGTAAATTGTAAGTAATAATGATCCTTACAAAATTATGTCATGTTTCAGGTCTGGAAGAATAATTAATGTAATTGAGATATCTATTCAACTGTGTTAGGTCTCTGTTGTGAGTATGGATGTAGGCCTAGTGTTTGACATTTCGACTTATGACAACCAAGATAAAACTGAAAAAAATCAAATGAAACTAACAGGCCTGTTTTTTCATTTAAAATATTACATACAACTTGTATTCGATTTCAATTTTGTGTGTTGTTCGATCGTTTTTTCACACACACCTGGGAGTTTTGGAAACTGAAAACCAATAATACAAAATATTTATTATTTCAGTTTATATTAGTAGTTGTTTGTAGTTTGATAGTTACTGTACTCATACAAACTAAAAAAAAGTATCATGAATCAATTCTTCAGTGTTTTTTTTTTATAAGAGTGGCCCAAGTTTGTTCTCAAAAAGGTCAAAAGTCGACCCAACATGGTCAAATTTCAAAATCCTATTCAAAGTGTTGCAAGAATCACCGTTTTCCCATAAGGTCCCATGTTATTTCAGTGTAGCAAAGATAATTTTAATTATCTCAATTTTCAAAATATTTCACTGAAAATTTACATGGAAACAGGAAATCTACTCCGCAACACGTACAAATTTTTTCGTTTTGGATAAAACATTATTTAACTAAACGGTTAATTTATTACTGAGGTATGTCCATTTGTTCAGCCCCTTAGGTCTGCTTATAAATGATGGCAATGTGGAAGTGATGTTACTGTAAAAATACCTAGTCAATATTTTGCCGTTTTCCAAAACCATGCTGAAAATTAATGAATTTGAATATTATAAACAAAATCTTTAGATGTTAGATTACAGTCATGTGGAATTTTGTAAGTTTTCGTTCAGTGTCACGATCATGAAAATTATTTATGCGACACTGAAATAACATAAGACCTTATGGGAAAACGGTGATTCTTGCAACACTTTTGGCGACGTGCTGTAATTCTAAACTTAAATTTGAAATACCTTAATTTTAAATAAGGCAAACCTCAATAACACCAGAAAATTAAAGAAAAACATCTGGGTTATTTAAACAAAAATTGGGTTGAGGACACAAACATCGAATCAACTCAAATTTCTGCCTAAAGCAATTCCCGTAACATCATATAATAAAATTCACCAAGGTATTTTTTTGGTGTGTGTGGCTTACCCCGCTTTGAATGAACAATAAACGGAGGGTTTCTTGGATTCGATGATTCAAGTGATAGTCTAACAAATGAGGAGCGATGCCGATGGCCAACATTTGGAGACAAAAACGGTTGGGAAATGTAATAGTACAACATGAATGTAACCTTGTTGGTAGTATTTAGGTCTTTTTGCCCAAACCCTTGGTTGATATTGATCAGAGTTTGGTAAAAAGGACACATAAAAGCTTTCAGGAATGCAAGATATAAGACTTGGTGACAAGGCTGTCAATCACGGCGGCCATTGTGTGCAAAAGCGTGTGGGAACTAGCAACAGTAACCAAGGGGGCGGGGCTTAGCCCGGATAGAGGGATCCATGAATAGCCACGACTGTAGTGTGTCTTTGTTCTGTCATAGTTCAAAAATGTAAAATAATAGCACGTTGTTTAATACCTCGTGAAAATGGGAAAGGATAACTCTAAATGGGAGAATCATCATTAGTTTGATTATAAACCAACCAATGTGCTATGATCTTGATCAATTGTGACTTTCATTTTGTACTGTGAACAAAGGGGGTAAATCCTGTTCTTTTTCATGCTGGACAGGTAGAGGCTGCTGTAGCTAAACGCCTTTACATATCTTCATGCAACTTTCAGGCATGACTGCTGATATATTGTATTTAATAGGACACTATTCATTTATTCGCTGAATCCTTTTATCGTCACTTGTGACTATATTTATTATTGTTGTTGTTGTTGTATGATGATATAACTCTAACCGAAAATAGTTCGGCTTTATTTTACCTGGTCATTAACGTTAATTTCGATCTTCCATTCATCACAGGCCATCCTAAAGTACCATGCAAGGAAGCTAAACACCAGAGGAATTGGAATCTGGAGGGTTAAAGCCACCAATCAGTAATTTAGTAAAATAAATACATAGGGAACAAAACATATACATTGTCATCCATGTTCCTGGAAAATTTAAATAAAAATCTAATTGATAAGAATACACAGCGTAAGCAAAATCTAAACAAAGTAATTAGGCAGACAAGGGTGGATTTCCGTGAAATACTTATTACATGTACAGTCAATGGATATAAGTATTCGTCAGTCAGTAATGTATGACATTATGCGGCGTGCATTAGTTGCCGATAAAATCACGAAGGTAGTCCAAATCGTCGTGCTTCGCGAAGGCAGTAAAAATCGTCATGGAGTCGAGGTCAAGCTAAGTTGATCACATGCTAATCACGTGACATAAAAAATAGTCGTCTACATTGGCGGCATTGCTTCCTTGTTTACGACGGGTCGAAAATCAAGCGTACTGAGTAACTCCATTAAAGAAAAGATAACTGAAGCATCAAAATCAGTTGATAGTAAGTTAGAGCTTGTCAGGATATTTAACATTACTAGAACTATGATATCTAGTGTTGAAATGTTTGATGAACAGGGAAGGACGTGCAAGCGAAAAGTGTTTTCGTATTGTTAAGCAAAACAGACGGAGATCTTTATTGGACATTACAACAAAATTAAATGAGAATGAGAACCATACTTTCTGTTCAAAAACAATTCAAATTGGTTACAAGAGAAGACTTGTTAAGAAAACAATGATTGTGCGTGACATCAATGAAAAGAAACAAGTGAAATGGTGTCAAGAAAGATGAAATTGACTGTAAATAAAACCTGGAAGAAAATTCAAATTGTAATTGCTGACACCAATCGTGTTTTGATTTGAAATCGGGAGCAGAACCAAAATCCCCTAGCGGTGGAAAGAGAAATCTCATACCGTGTCCCTGCTTCATAATCAATGACAACTCATCTTTAATTGGCCATGTGGACCGGGTGACTTCAAAGATCTTGGCATTTTACTCTGAAGGGTCTTTCTTATTAGCATATGTCATTCGAATATGTCTGATGTAAATAACGCAAATGAACTGTTTTTGGTATTTGTGTCTGATTTGGTCTTCTTTATTTATAAGTATGTTTATGTTCAATAGTTTTCACAAAATCAAAAAGCATATTTCGAGGAAAACACAGAAAACACAGGAAAACGAGAAAACGTTGGCCCTACGTTTATTTTATCATTATGACGTGTCATTGGCAAATGTCCATTTTATAACGGCGTCGCTGATTGCACAACTAGATTCAATTGCAACCAATCAGGACAATCCCTTTCCGCTCCCGATTTCAAGCGTAAAACAACAGAGGGTAGGATCGGAAATCGGAAGAGAATGATGTTATGTACACATACAGTTAAACTTCTCGATATTCAATTACAACTCTGTAAACATAGACCTAAGTAATTTTAACTCACATTTGTCATGTTGGTAGATTAGCGGAGTCAGTTAGAACTGTAGAGAATAGTGATTAGTCTCTGAACATATCCAGTGAATCATTCAGACAGTTGGTCAGTTTGAGACGGATTTTTATGTGAATGTTAAGTATCAAATGTACATTGCTCTTTATTTGATTTTTCGAATCCCGCTAGTTCTCGGCAATTTTTTCTGCTATAGAGAACTGCTCTTACGTTAAAGGTGCAACCATTGTGTTTCATAAAATTTGATTTGGCTTTCAGACGTTCCAACTCACCATATGTGCTGTCATCCTCGGTTACCCATGGTTTTATATATGCTCCGTTACTCTCCACTATATCACCCATGGGAAATTTCATCAGAGAAACCTGCTCAAATTACCCGCCCTTGGCACGCGTGAACCAATCAAACCGCTACTCATCTTGGACCTGCGAGCCAATGACAATTCATATCACTTCGTTGCAAAGCACGCGAGGTAATTTTTTTAGCCATCCATCACCGGTTATCTCCCTTGACCATTTCCGTCTTTTCGTGTTGAGTATTTGTTTTGGTTACTGACTTCGTCACGCCGACCAAGGGCGGGTAATTTGAGTACATATTCTCCTGATAAGGTTTCCCATGGGTGATATAGTGTAACGGAGAGAGTAACGGAGCATATATAAAACCCTGGGTAACCGAGGATGATGTGCTGTTTACAGTGCAAACAAATTCACTCAGCTTTTATATTAATCCCAAATCGCCAAATATATCACAATTACTAGTTTCCAGTTACATCATCATCCCACCGGTATGTGATACCGTGGGATATAGTCATCACCCCGTCCGTCTGTCCGTCCGTCCGTCTGTAATCATTTCGTTTCCGGAGCAGAACTCGAAAACCGTTCATGATATCTTTCTGAAACTTTCCATGTGTATTACCCACCAACTGAAATGGTGCCTTTTGATATTTTCAGATTTCTAAAAATGTATTTTTGGTCGTTTCCATAGAAATATGTTGAAGTTGGACTTTGTTCAGAGACAGGTTCGTTTCCGGTGCACAGCTCCAAAACCGTTCATCAAATCTTCCTGAAACTTTGCATGTGTATTACCCACTAACTGAAGTGGTGCTTTTTGATTTTTTCAGATTTCTGAATTTTGTTTTCCTTTCCATAGAAACTTGTTGAATTTGAACTTTGTCAGAGACAGGTTCGTTTCCGGAGCACAGCTCCAAAACCGTTCACCATATCTTCCTGAAACTTTGCATGTGTATTACCCGCTAACTGAAGTGGTGCCTTTTGATATTTTCAGAGTTTTTCTGAAAAGTTGGTTGTTGTTGATTTTGACTGCTTTTGGAGCAGAAGTCTAAAACCCTTAACATACCTGAAACTCAGCATCTGTAATACCCACTAACTGAAGTACGGTAGTAGTTACACAACTTGAAGTATCTGTCAAAGATGTGTTTTACAAATTTTGTGGAACCGGTGGGATATGTCATCTTCTGATGACTCTTGTTATGTATTTGCAGAAACCGAAACTGCACGTCCTTATTTACATTCACAGTAGTTATCCATGTATGACCAATTAAACATGATCAAACCAAATTTGTTTTTTTGTCTGTTTAAAATAAGATTTCAAAATTATGTTTGACTCATTGGCGCGCGTCAATCGCGATGCATTGTCAGGTTTTCGATCAGAAATCACTACTTTTATCTTCACATCGTCAATATACTGAGTCTACTGTCATGAAAATGATAGTTTTCGGTAATAATAATATAATAATAATTAACTTATATAGCGCCTTGTTTTCAACAAGAGCTGCTCAACGGCGCTGGAGAAGAAAAGTGAAAGCTAGTATATACAGAGATAGAGAAAAGTAGGGTTTACAGGATAGAAAGAGGTAGGGTTTACAGGAGAGAAAAAAGGTAGGTTTTTAAGTCTTTCTCAAAACAGTCCAGTGATTCAGAGGTTTTGAGGTCATGTGGGAGAGAGTTCCATAAGACAGGGGCGGCAACAGAAAATGCTCTTTCAGTCGGTTCTTCTCGATAAACTAACATAATTTATAACGTTTGGAATATGTGACCCCAGCAACACAATGGAAGGTTTTGGTGCAATGCTACACTGAATTTCAGCGCGGTATCGCCCATGATTTGTTTGTTCAAGCCGATGACGTTCACAATGCAAAGCCACCATGGCGTTTCGGGCGAAGTGAAATCCTCTTGAAAGCGGCATTACATCCCAATCACCTCACCTCCTGATTGGTATTGATGTTTCTCATACAACACAGTCTGGACACTATAAACCATTTACTTAGAAGACATATTTCAAACCCTCAGCTTACCCAGCAGACACACTTCAAGTTCACATCTTGTCTCGTATCTTCTCGTCCTTTATCGCGTGATCAGACGACTCTCCTCAAGCATCTCTCCATCATGTGAATATTCTCAGGCTCATGAATCATACTCTACCGCTCAAGAAGTTTGATTGTCCAATCACACCCGTCTAGAATCAGAAACTTACCGTATTCAAGCAACACTCGATTGGTTAATCCACACACTTTATTTCATTCATTTTCATTCTTCCTGTATCCCTCTAAATTTAAAGTTCATAATCTGGCGCGACTCCAGAGCGAAATATTGCAGATATGTTCAGTCTGTGTTTGTTAAAAGAGATGATGTAGCATAAAGCAGAAATAATTATTGTCAAAACATTATTTAAATATTCGCACACTAATTACATTAAAAAAAAAAACAATCCAAAAATATTCATTCATAACTCATTAGTCACAGCATTTTATAAAATACATATATTTTCACAACTTATAAAAAATATGTCAAAATAGGATAGCTTAGATATCTTTTAAACAAATTATTTATTTTGTACACAGGGAATATTAATTTCTTTTGACCTTTCAGTAGATCTAACACCACAGAGCAAAATCAAAATGGTCCATGGAACATAACATAATGCACATGTGCACACCGTTACAATACGATCACCTTTCTATAGATAATTTTAAAAAGTCATCTGAATTACATTTTTGCTTTTCGAGATGCCGTTTATAAACAAGGAACTAATCTACAAGAGCCTGACAACTCTACAACCAGGGACAAAGAAACTATATACCATAATCCAAGAGATAAATCCAACTAAACTGAATTTGTAAAAAAAAAAGAATTGGAATCGTTGTTCTTAATCAGGAGAGATAGATTTCACGAAACATGGTGTTCTGGTTTATTTAATGACATCATAGAGCAATGACGCCTCATGGATTTTAAAGTCCAAGAAGGAACATTATGACGACAACATATTATACATGATTTCCATCTTTCATACAATTTTAACTTAAATACCAACATTATGTAAAAAGAAAACCCTTTGATATAGCAGTTTCAGCACCCCATGCGTGGTTGAACAAAAATGTCATACTGTCATGAATGCAATTCTCTCTTTAGGAGATATATCGATCTTCATCAAAGAATATCATAATCGAATGTTAGACTATGTTGAAAATTTAGAATAATTTCTTCTGGCTCCACTGTGTAGATGGCAGGTACAAATGTTTCCTATACATGTCAACTATTTCTGCAAATAACTTTTTGTGTTCACTTGTTAGCTCATCAGGCCTGAAAGGCCCGATGGGGTTATTATTATCATTTTTTAAATTGTTTAGCTCATCAGACCTGAAAGGCCCGATGGGCTTATGGCATAGCATGGCGTCCATCCGTCCGTAAACTGTTCGCATTTTGACTTCTTCACCAGAACCAATAATTCTACAGAGCTGAAAGTTTATGTGCAGACTCCTTGGCTAATTGGGATTCTAAATTGTAGATTTCGTGACCCCAAATGGGGTCACAGGGGTCACAACCTTAAAAATCTGTTTTCATCTTCTTCTCAAGTTCCAAAAGGTTTAGAGAGCTGAACAGTTGTGTGTAGACTCCTTGGCTAATGGAGATTATAAATGGTAGATTTCGTGACCCCATGACCCCAAATGGGGTCACAAGGGTCACAACCTTAAAAACCTATTTTCATATTCTTCTCCAGTTCCAAAAGGTCCAGAGAGCTGAAAAGTTGTGTGTAGACTCCTTGGCTAATCGAGATTATAAATTGTAGATTGGTGACCCTGGTGCTCCAAATAAGGGCATCACAGGCCATGAACTTCAATCCTATTTTCATCTTCTTCTCCAGAACAAAACGACCTAGAAGGTGGAAATGGTGTGTGCAGTGTTTTTAGCCAATGGAGATTTTAAATGGTAGATTTGGTGACCTGTGGCCCCAAATAGGGCCTCACGGGCCATGATCTAAAAATCTATTTCAGTCTTCATCATTAAACAATATAAACCCTGATGAGCTACAAAGCCCATGGCTCTTTTTTTATTTTCTATTTTTACATAGTTCATGGACTCCAGTGCTGGACAGGTCGACCAGAATTTGAAAAAGTGATCAATTTTCAAACCTTTCGTTGCAGAATATTTGGTTAAATCATAATACTTTTTTAAGTTCCTCTTGCACAAACTGTAAGGTTGACATTTGCTTTGTTGTTTTACGGTTAAAGATGATATTTTTTAAAATGATAACTATCACATTGATTGGATCATTATTTTTACGGCCGAATCCGATTAGAATTCTTTAGTAAAGTTTACTATTAAGCCAGTGTTCAAGTTTTTGCCAAATACAGTCATAAAATAGATGGGTAATAGTCTCTAAAGAGCCAGAACAGTAACTGCATAAATCATGGTCAATGTATTGCATCTTAAAAAGTCTATTGTTTGTTGGTAAAAAATAGTGTAAGAGTTTTAAAGAATGCTTTAATTGAGTTAATGACCCTATTGTGTTCTAGATGATTTGCTTTTAGTTTATATTTGTTTTCAAACATATCTCGGGACATGAACTTACCCGAATCATCCAGAAGGTCATTAATAAAGAGAACACCTTTTCATTTCATTTTCGATAGAGATAGTTTGTCTATCGATCAGGATGTTTTGGTTATACCAGATAAGCTGCGAGGTAATATTATTTGGTGAATCTGCTTCGTTGTGTCTAGATAATAAATCCCACCAAGCATTAAGAATATGACAGTAGAACTTGTTCCGAACCAGTGGTATGATAGTCTTTCTCAAATTTGGAAGTTGTATTAAAAATATTTGTAGATCCAAGCTTAGGTAAATTTTCATAAAAAAGATTACAAACTTTTGAGTAGTTTTTATAAAAACGCCTTATGACAGAAATCTTTTGAGCCTGTATTATTTCTTTTATATTAGGTGCATTAAGGCCACCCTCTTTAACTGCATATCAGCTGATCACGCTTAACTTTATCAGGCTTGTTTCCCCATATAAATCGGAAACATTTGCTTTGAAATTCCGTAATCAAACTATCTGGTGGATTGGGTAGACAAGCAAAAAGATGAAATTTGGGTAGGATAAGATTTAGGAATATATTTCATTATGGTTGTTCTACCCAAAGGGGTGAGATTTCGAATTGACCATATTGACGTGAGGGTTTCACAGTGTCCTAACCTGTATTTGTAATTGAGATCAATCATATCTTCAATATCCAAGTCAAAATTTATTCCTTATAGTTCAACATTTGTTTGTTCCCACTTTAGATTCCAATTGTGACAGAGTTTCATTCTCGAACTTTTCTTTGAACCAAGCCAAATAATTCTGGTTGTGTCTATGTTGACTTTTAGTCCTGAAAAACGGGCAAAAAAAGTTAAAACTTGAAGCACTGTTTGTAGACATCGTTCTGATCAATCAAGAGTACAGGAGGTATCATCTGCAAACTGACTGAGAAGATATTCTACATTGCCGACATTAATTCCTTTTATGTCAGCATTATTGCGTATCATTATTGCCAAGACTTCAACACAAAGTGTGAAGAGGTATAGTTGATAGCGGCCGCGGGTCACCCTGACCCTGACAACAGCCCACAGAAACAGCTGACAACAAAGTTGCTGGATCCGAAACCATTTACCAGTACACTTGATTTAATATTTTTATAGAAAACCTTTATCCAAGTTTTAACGGAATCTCCAAAGTTAAAAAAGGTGAGGGTTTTATCGATAAAGGAACAATCAACCGTGTCAAATGCCTTTTCAAAATCTATTAAAAGGAGGAGTCCAGGGATTTGGTATGTATCAGTATATTCAATCAAATCATAAACCTGTCTGGTAATATCGCCTATGTATCTGCCAGACATGAAACCCTTTTGATACTCGTTTATTAATGTGTCCAAAACAAGTTTAATTCGTTTCGAAATTGCCAAAGAGGCATCTATAAACTATAAAATACTGATATAGCGAAATTGGTCGCCAGTTTTTCATAAATTGTTTTGGTTTATTTCCCTTTGGAATACATGTGATAAGTCCTTGTTTTTGAGACATTGACAATTCTCCATTTTTGTATCAATAATTTAAAGAACAAACAAGATATTTTCCTAAATTGTACCAAAAGAACTTAAGGAACTCGCCAGTGAAACCGTCTGCACCAGGGCCCATATTTTCGAAGCTCTCTTAGTGCTAAGATAGTCGTGAGTGCCATAAATTAACACAACTTACGACTATCTTAGCACAAAGACAGCTTCGAAAATCTAGGCCCTTGACTCTTATCATTATCAGTTTTTGCGCAGTTTCCGCCGCCGCCGTCGCCGTCGCCGTCGCCGTATTTTGTATTGACTATAACTTTTTTCCTAGAAGGTTTTGAGAACTCATATACATAACTTTTTACTTATACCCCTAGGGAATTTTTTGGACGTGTTCACATTCAAGATCAAAGGTTAAGGTCACGAGTTTTGAAATCGCTAAAAAAATCCTTGTAAACACGATAACTTGAAAAATATGGGCGCTATCAGACTCTTTTTGAGTGTATATCAACTATGGAGAAAGGCCAAGATTTAAAAAGGTTTTCGCTAAAATCTGTCAAAGGTCAAGGTCACAGCGAGGTCACAACTTAAGCATGCTTTTGTAAATATGCCTTTTTTTTTTTTTAACTGTGAACAGTTTGAGTCATTGCATGATTGTTATGCACAATGGAAAATGATCATTGATGGTGTGACCTTGAAGGTCAAAGTTCAAGGTCATGAAATATTGGTTAAGGCAACGTTAATCCTTTGATCCAATTTTGAAATCAGAAATAGGTTTTAAGAACAAACTTGTGAAAAGTGACCCCAGTGATGATTCAACTTGTTAGTGATAACTCGAATAATGAAAAAAAATTGTTATTGGTTATTGTTTATTGATGCTGACGAGAAGGCGGAACAGGGACAGTTTCGGGGCTGCTCTGCTTTTGCGGTATCCCGCAAACGCTCATCTAGTTTTTTAAACATTTAAGAGGCAAGGATCTCGTCTTTGGTAAGTTCACCTTCTAACCCAGATGAAACATCATTATTCAGTTTCGGAATTAGATAATTCTTAAGAGGTCATCCATGTCCACGTTTGAGACGTCATGTATGCTATATAGCTTTTGATAGAATGATTCCACTTCTTTCTGAATATCATTTTGAGAGTCAAGGATGCGTCCATTAGAGTCCTCTAGGATGGAAAAGGATTTGTTGAGAAAAATTCGAGATCCTAGACTCAGAAAGAAAGAAGTCGGCTTTTCGCCTTGATCAATCCAGAGTGCTTTAGGTCTGAGAATTGAGCCTCGAGTTTTGGTTTCATATAATTCTTCAAGTTCTGGACGAATAGCTTCAATTTCAGTTATAATTTTACTTTACTAATATCTTCCGATTCATCAAGTTCAATTTCCTTCCTGTCTGAAAAATGTTTTCTTTTTTAATACTTTCATTTTTCAGGAATGAAGAGTACTTATAGTCTCTCATCTTATCATTTAATTAAGTAATAAAGTTTCGAAGAGAAGTTGATCACCAATGCTATATTTAGCATCGGTTTCAGAAATAATATATTTTACCTTCTTAACTTAAGTTTTGTCTCTTAATAATGAATTGTTAAACTTCCCGTTGGTTTTATGGCATGGCATGGCGTCCGATCGTCCGTCCATCCCTCCGTCCATAATCTGTTCGCATTTTCGACCTCTCCGGAACCAATGATTCTAGAGAGCTGAACAGTTTTGTGTAGACTCCTTGGGCAATGCGGATTCTAAATTGTAGATTTCATGACCCCGTGACCCCAAATGGGGTCACAGGGGTCATAACCTTAAAAACCTATGTTCATCTTCTTCTCCAGTTCCAAAAGGTCTTGAGTCCTGAAAAGTTGCGTGCAGACTCCTTGGCTAATGGGGATTCTAAATTGTAGATTTCGTGACCTCGTGATCTACAATTCTTCTAGTATCATATTTATTATAATTGTTTAAGACAAAAAAATAACCTTTTACCAATTTCGTTTCGAGACATAATTGAAAATGTGAATACAAAGATACATAATATATTATAATTGAGACATTTAAAACCTTGATTCTGTCTCGGACACGATTTGAGTGAGTACAGATGCTCCATCCTTCAGATAATTCCCTTTCAGCGTCTTGGAAATCTAGACATTTTATAAGATTACTGCCTTGATGAAACCACAATCATACCAGCTACCCACATCATTCGAGTGTGTTTTTGTTAGTTAGTATCGGTACACATGCAATACACAATTTTAGCAGATTTTCTTATCAATTATGTGCGTCTATGACACTTGTCTTTTTATAAGAAACTTTCGTAAACTATGCAACTATAATTACATGCTACATGCATATCTTTTATATCGAGGGTTATTTCCAATGAAATAGGAAAATCAAAGCAGACGTATTACAGTAGTGCTCTTTCAATACATTTTATCCAAGTAGGTCATTCATGTCGGCAATATCTTTTACTTATTACATTTCTACGTTTTGCAATTTTAAAAACTTAAATACCAAACTTTCTGGCCAAAGCCCATTTTAGAAAAGCGACTGCACCACCAAAAGACGATTTAACTATCATGAAAAAAGGTTCATACTCTGATTTATGAAATTGAGAGTAGGTCTTTACACAACCAACGTATATATCTATCAATGACATTCATAACTGACTTTCTCCAGCAGCAGTATTTCATTATTTACTCTGTTGAAAATGTGGTGACCTGGTGAGTGTACACAAGAGTCATTAGTCATCACTAATCAAACTAAATAGATGACGATGTCGATATGAGTAGTTTAGTCAAGTGAATTTGATTATTTGTTGCTTTAAAATTATCATGTGAACCCTTCTAAAACTAATATGGATGATATTTGTATGAAGTGTAGGACACACAGGTATCTGAAAAAAACACAAGCTACATGTATAAACCTATTATGGTCACTTTTGTCACGTGTTTATGAAGAATCACACCCTGACAAGTTCTCTCATTATTCTCTTTCTGTTTTCAATTCCAAGCCTGATTGTTTTTGAAATGTAGAACCATGGACCAATCTCCATGTGAACGGAGCAAAAGTCCATCCTAAGGCCCGATATTAGTGACTGATCTCTTTGGGAGTTAATGACTTCTCTCTGGAAGCGAACAAACGGTCATCAGGACTTAATTGAATTTGGGAATTGATATTTAAATTTCGTGTTTATTAAATATTTCTAGCAACCGAATTTTTCATCAGGGCTATCAAAAAATTATTCACCAAGGAGTACAAGTTACCACGAAAACATGTGTTACTTCATTGCAATTATTCGTAACAAGTTTAATACGTTATCAGTGTATAATAAGAAATCATTAGGAAATACATATCAGGCACATGTCAACACCAAATGCTTTCTCAATGCATTCCCTGTATTAATACCCTCGTCTAACCGTGGCTGCCGTAACGCTCAATGGTCAGCTCCTCATCTTTCACGAGGTACCCACTTACTGCTGGGGGGACAGTATCCTGTTTCAGGGTAAAACGTATATGCTCCGCTCCACTTTCATACCCTCGTGAATTATTTCGTCCACTGAACTCCACTGTAAAGTCGGATATTATCACAATAAGTAATTTGGGACGGACAATCCGTAATTTGTTGCAAGTGGTTGATTATTGTAATATTACTCTTACTGAAGCCAACGGGAAACTCTTACTGTAGCCCTTGGGAAATTCTTACTGTAGCCCTCGGGGAAACTCTTACTGTAGCCCTTGGGAAATTCTTACTGTAGCCCTCGGGAAACTCTTACTATAGCCCTCGGGAAACCACGTCTCTCATTTTAAAAGACTGGCAGGAATCAGCCAAATACCGGAATGAAACACGCCTCTGAATCCTTTGAACCTGTTTGACTGAAAACGCAAAGTGTAAACAATACGATCATTGAAACTGTTAAGACAAGTATATATCATTCTATAAGAACGGTGTTATCCCCAACATTTTCCCTAAGTATATTTTAGTTTATTTTTTTTTATACTGACAAGGATTTACGTTGTATTGCTAAATGAATAACTAATGCTCAATGATAATCTAGAATCTGATATGTTTCAATGATACATTCTATTTAATCACTCATTACTTGACAAAATCAATTGGAACCTCCGTTTTTTCAAGGTTTGTATATTTAATATACAGAGTTTATCATATAGTTTTTGCGAAATGAGTCTTAATGTTGTATTATACGAGCGAGAGCACGTACTTCCGCAAATACATTCAGACACAAATACACATACTTGATTTGAGGTACACATGTATCTGAAGTGCAGCAGTTGAAAATACGATGGCACTTACATCTACACATTTATATATACCCAATCTAACTCATACTCACATGACGGATTCAACAAATGAAAACCCAAATTCAAATATCTATTATCAAGTTGACGTTTTTTCAAGCTTGTCTTCACGGGCCAATAGATCTTGCATTACCAAAATGTACAATTTGTTATAGCACATCAATTTCCTACATGAGTGAGTTATCATTGGTAAGAGAATCGCAGTTGGTTAAATACGTTCATAGAATACACAATGTCCAATAATCCTTCACATTTTGACATATAACACATTCATGTGGTATTGTAACATTAGGGTCTTTAATAGAATGACATTTTTGTTTCCTATTGCAATGGTGTGTCATGGTATTCATACCGAGTAAGCTATGTTGGTACTTATGTTTTGGACTGAAATCAAAGGCAATCGATTGCACCAATGTTCCTATAGCTACACAAAGTGGCGATGATGCACTGCGGTTCGTTAATAGGAAAGGCTTCTCTTCAATAAATACACAGGTGATATGTGACGACACTCCATTGATTACAAACATTGTCGCACGGTGGCCGCCCGGATGCACCCATGACACGCGCATTTTACTAGAAAGCAGAATCAATGAGACATTTGGACATGGTCAGACTCAAGGCTACCTTCTTGGCGACCCCGGGTATCCTTGCTTACCTTACTTACTGACACCTGTTAACAATCCTCGCACAGAAGCAGAAAGAGGAAAACTAGAAAACTAGAGGGGTTGTTGAGCGTTTGTTTAGCATTTGGAAACGTCGCTTCCCCTGTTTATCTTTTGGCCTTCGTGTAAAATTAAGAGACAATATTCAGCGTTATCATCGCGTGTGCCGTCTTGCAGAACATTGCGTCACTGAGACATGATCCTGACTTTGACTATGACGAGAATGATGACGACGATGAGACAGAGCATGACAACAATGACAATGTGAGCGACGCTGTCCTCCGACGCCGCGGCGTAAGGGAACGAGATATGGTTATTGCACAACATTTCTCTCAATAGAGGAAAGGTTCGCACGTAAACGTGTTCGTAAACACACCAGTATATTTACTTATGAAAATGAAGCCAAACAGAAACTACAGTGCATCATTGTGACATCGTGTTGTTGCTACACAATAGCATTATAATATCAGACTGCTAGTGTTAAATAGATGCAGTGTTAAGCTTTTGATGGATCAATGACAAACTCTGTTATTGTCGACTTTATAAATACACAAATTGAATGTTTTCTATGTGTGGCTAAAGGACCCATTGCTAACAAAATATTGTACCTAGTTCATATGAGAAAGTTAGAACTATATTCATGTGTATTAACGCAAGTTGCGTTTTTTGAGAAACGGCACCACGTTGTGTAGATCATTTATAATTATTTTTTTTTAAGATTTGTTAGTTCAGGTTGATATTTCAATGAAAGGCATCTTTCAGAATAAAGACGCAATTCATAGACACTTTTGTTGTTTATTTATTTAATTCCAATGGTTTTACTGGTAAAAGGTCTGTAAAGTGAAAATGTTAATTCGAGCAATCTTAACTTGTTTAATAATATATTTAATAATATTAATTCATTCAAAATATGTTTTTATGTGAAAACTGCTTCATTTGAGTAGTTATATAGATATAACTTACTGTAAACCTGCCCCCAACCAGGTCTGCATTTTTAACAGTGTTTTCATAGATTTACACATGGTTTAATGCAAAATCTGCTTTCACAATACCATTCTTCACCAAAACCAGATCTACAGAGCGGGGTTAAACCCGAGCTATCGGCACACTTCGTTAATTTGGTTGAGATGTCCAGAGACTAACGGAATACTCGGGACCATTTTAAACCGTGTTCCATAATATGAAATATTTCACCCCAGTCTAACTTCTTTGGTTTAGACCTGGTTTGAGACTAAAACGCGTTTCATCAAAGAAGTTCAGGTTTAAACTATCAACTAGGCTGGGATTTTCTTTAAACCTGGTCTAAACCCGTTTTCGTAATACGGCCCTTACTGTAGCCCTCGGGAAACTCTTACTGTAGCCCTCGGGAAACCACGTCTCTCATTTTAAAAGACTGGCAGAAGTCAGCCAAATACCGGGATGAAACACTCCTCTGAATCCTATGAACCTGTTTGACTGAAAACGCAAAGTGTAAACAATACGATCATTGAAACTGTTAAGACAAGTATATATATATCATTCTATAAGAACGGTGTTATCCCCAACATTTTCCCTAAGTATATTTTAGCTGTATTTATACTGACAAGTATTTTCGTTGTATTGCTAAATGAATAACTAATTCTCAATGATAATCTAGAATCTGATATTTTTCTATGATACATTTTATTTAATCACTCATTACTTGACAAAATCAATTGGAACCTCCGTTTTTTCAAGGTTTGTATATTTAATATACAGAGTGTATCATATAGTTTTTGCGAAATGAGTCTTGAATGTTGTATTATACGAGCGAGAGCACGTACTTCCGCAAATACATTCAGACACAAATACACATACTTGATTTGAGGTACACATGTATCTGAAGTGCAGCAGTTGAAAATACGTGGACACTTACATCTACACATTTATATATACCCAATCTAACTCTTACTCACATGACGGATTCAACAAATGAAAACCCAAATTCAAATATCTATTATCAAGTTGACGTTTTTTCAAGCTTGTCTTCACGGGCCAATAGATCTTGCATTACCAAAATGTACAATTTGTTATAGCACATCAATTTCCTACATGAGTGAGTTATCATTGGTAAGAGAATCGCAGTTGGTTAAATACGTTCATAGAATACACAATGTCCAATAATCCTTCACATTTTGACATATAACACATTCATGTTGTATTGTAACATTAGGGTCTTTAATAGAATGACATTTTTGTTTCCTATTGCAATGGTGTGTCATGGTATTCATACCGAGTAAGCTATGTTGGTACTTATGTTTTGGACTGAAATCAAAGGCAATCGATTGCACCAATGTTCCTATAGCTACACAAAGTGGCGATGATGCACTGCGGTTCGTTAATAGGAAAGGCTTCTCTTCAATAAATACACAGGTGATATGTGACGACACTCCATTGATTACAAACATTGTCGCACGGTGGCCGCCCGGATGCACCCATAACACGCGCATTTTACTAGAAAGCAGAATCAATGAGACATTTGGACATGGTCAGACTCAAGGCTACCTTCTTGGCGACCCCGGGTATCCTTGCTTACCTTACTTACTGACACCTGTTAACAATCCTCGCACAGAAGCAGAAAGAGGAAAACTAGAAAACTAGAGGGGTTGTTGAGCGTTTGTTTAGCATTTGGAAACGTCGCTTCCCCTGTTTATCTTTTGGCCTTCGTGTAAAATTAAGAGACAATATTCAGCGTTATCATCGCGTGTGCCGTCTTGCAGAACATTGCGTCACTGAGACATGATCCTGACTTTGACTATGACGAGAATGATGACGACGATGAGACAGAGCATGACAACAATGACAATGTGAGCGACGCTGTCCTCCGACGCCGCGGTGTAAGGGAACGAGATATGGTTATTGCACAACATTTCTCTCAATAGAGGAAAGGTTCGCACGTAAACGTGTTCGTAAACACACCAGTATATTTACTTATGAAAATGAAGCCAAACAGAAACTACAGTGCATCATTGTGACATCGTGTTGTTGCTACACAATAGCATTATAATATCAGACTGCTAGTGTTAAATAGATGCAGTGTTAAGCTTTTGATGGATCAATGACAAACTCTGTTATTGTCGACTTTATAAATACACAAATTGAATGTTTTCTATGTGTGGCTAAAGGACCCATTGCTAACAAAATATTGTACCTAGTTCATATGAGAAAGTTAGAACTATATTCATGTGTATTAACGCAAGTTGCGTTTTTTGAGAAACGGCACCATGTTGTGTAGATCATTTATAATTATTTTTTTTTAAGATTTGTTAGTTCAGGTTGATATTTCAATGAAAGGCATCTTTCAGAATAAAGACGCAATTCATAGACACTTTTGTTGTTTATTTATTTAATTCCAATGGTTTTACTGGTAAAAGGTCTGTAAAGTGAAAATGTTAATTCGAGCAATCTTAACTTGTTTAATAATATATTTAATAATATTAATTCATTCAAAATATGTTTTTATGTGAAAACTGCTTCATTTGAGTAGTTATATAGATATAACTTACTGTAAACCTGCCCCTAACCAGGTCTGCATTTTTAACAGTTTTTTCATAGATTTACACATGGTTTAATGCAAAATCTGCTTTCACAGTACCATTCTTCACCAAAACCAGATCTACAGAGCGGGGTTAAACCCAAGCTATCGGCACACTTCGTTAATTTGGTTGAGATGTCCAGAGACTAACGGAATACTCGGGACCATTTTAAACCGTGTTCCATAATATGAAATATTTCACCCCAGTCTAACTTCTTTGGTTTAGACCTGGTTTGAGACTAAAACGCGTTTCATCAAAGAAGTTCAGGTTTAAACTATCAACTAGGCTGGGATTTTCTTTAAACCTGGTCTAAACCCGTTTTCGTAATACGGCCCTTACTGTAGCCCTCGGGAAACTCTTACTGTAGCCCTCGGGAAACCACGTCTCTCATTTTAAAAGACTGGCAGAAGTCAGCCAAATACCGGGATGAAACACTCCTCTGAATCCTATGAACCTGTTTGACTGAAAACGCAAAGTGTAAACAATACGATCATTGAAACTGTTAAGACAAGTATATATATATCATTCTATAAGAACGGTGTTATCCCCAACATTTTCCCTAAGTATATTTTAGCTGTATTTATACTGACAAGTATTTTCGTTGTATTGCTAAATGAATAACTAATTCTCAATGATAATCTAGAATCTGATATTTTTCTATGATACATTTTATTTAATCACTCATTACTTGACAAAATCAATTGGAACCTCCGTTTTTTCAAGGTTTGTATATTTAATATACAGAGTGTATCATATAGTTTTTGCGAAATGAGTCTTGAATGTTGTATTATACGAGCGAGAGCACGTACTTCCGCAAATACATTCAGACACAAATACACATACTTGATTTGAGGTACACATGTATCTGAAGTGCAGCAGTTGAAAATACGTGGACACTTACATCTACACATTTATATATACCCAATCTAACTCTTACTCACATGACGGATTCAACAAATGAAAACCCAAATTCAAATATCTATTATCAAGTTGACGTTTTTTCAAGCTTGTCTTCACGGGCCAATAGATCTTGCATTACCAAAATGTACAATTTGTTATAGCACATCAATTTCCTACATGAGTGAGTTATCATTGGTAAGAGAATCGCAGTTGGTTAAATACGTTCATAGAATACACAATGTCCAATAATCCTTCACATTTTGACATATAACACATTCATGTGGTATTGTAACATTAGGGTCTTTAATAGAATGACATTTTTGTTTCCTATTGCAATGGTGTGTCATGGTATTCATACCGAGTAAGCTATGTTGGTACTTATGTTTTGGACTGAAATCAAAGGCACCACCAACCCTTCATTTCACAATAAAGTACTGTTTTTGAGTGGGCCTCAGCCTTCAACTATAAAACATTCATGGCAACATTGTACTGTAAAACATATGATGGTTTCACAATTAAGTACTGTTAGTAAGTAAAGCTTCTGTACAAGCTGTTTGATACATCAGAGTCGACTCTTGTCCCCTTGACATTGATTCTGACTCCTTAGCACTCGATATCTCATTACAGAGGCACTCTAGCAAGAGGGAACCCTGTCGGGTATGAGAGGAGTATCTGTAATTGGGGCTAGGCACGTTTGATGGACGTAATTATAATGTGAAGGGGACAGTGAAATGGATGGACACAAACCCTACAGCAAACCGTCTAATACAGCACGGTTTGTTTATATCCCTGTCACAAAAACATGTTTTTGTAACAAAGAGAGAATTTTATGTGATTGAACATGCAACACAATGTTATCTACTCGAGTGCTTAAAGTGGATTATTGGACTTTGAAACATGCTCAAATACCGTATGTTCTGATTTAATCTAACACTGTCAATGATTGCATATTCTTCCTCATGTGCATTTTTTATCAATGAAAAACCCGACAACAGTCCTATACATGTGCAAATTCCCAATCAATCAATCAATTCACGTCACAACACTTCAAAATCTATAGCTATTTAGTTTTGGTCACTATTTTTTGCTGTTTCGAAATTCCGAATATTTAAGGTATTTATTGAAAGTGGTTGATGATGGATAAACAAATTGAATGTTTCCGTATTATAGATATCTTATTTTAGCTTGTTTCAACTAGATATATCATATTTAAATTTTGATTTTGAATTGTATGGCTTTCTCAGGATATCGGAGAAAGCAAATATTTATGCGGCGGTTTAAAGATAGGATTTCTAAACAATCATTATCTCAGCCATTATTCATATATTTTAAAGCATGAGTTCATTCAGAAAGCTATTTAAAATTATCATCTTCTCCTTTCAAAATCTGTTTTTAGCAAATTTCAGGTGCAGCAATTTGTGTTGGACATTTTAGTACGAAACCATGATATATCATTGGCCGACAGAGTGTCTTTATTGTAATTAACTGTATAAAATCTGAACTTCATGTTCATTTTGATTGGAAACTTTATAATGGTGCTAGAATTAGATAAGTGTACACTACAACGAGCAAACAAAACTTTAAATGCTCAACAGTAGATGTAAACATATTACATTATACATGTATGCCATGGATGTTGAAAGAAGTTGAAAAATTGAGGAAACTACAGTACAAAATGACCATACAAGATAAAAGAAACATGAATACTTCTCCATTTCCGTTTGGTAAAATGTATAACGTAGATATGCATAAATTCATTGAGACACATATCCTACTTATACATACAAACATGCAAACATAAACATACTTTTTGAGTGCTTGAGCCAGAAAGCAGTCCTGAAGTGCTGTAATGAACACATGATAATTATTCAAAAGCAGCAGAAAACAAGTGTGTTCAAATGAAAACTAGTTTTATGAATGTACGACTTCTTTATTGCAGGAGTGCGACGTTTTGGTGTATATTCTAACACCGTTATCAAGCAAGTGTGTTTTAAGTCTAGATTTCAATCGGGCAAGTTCATCTAATTTGTATAACTGAAATCGGAAATCCCGTCCACATTTCAATGTCACAACTTTTATTGTTTTTTCTTTGTCAGTATTTGATAGCTCGTCCAAACACAGAATGCCTGTATACATTTGATCTCTGTTTGATGAACCATGTGCTCAAGACAGGATCATAGTTTCTCGACAAGAAGTGCAGTATGCTTGTTACATGGTCTGCGCCGAGTCGACAAATTATTCATTGAGTGGATAGAATCAATCTGTCAGGCCACTCTCAAAGTTCTTTCGTTGGATTAAGAGATTATGTACTTATTTTAGATTTGCTCACCTATTACATTGGATCCAGGGACCCTAATGGATTTTAACTATTTAAAAGGAAGAGCATGTGAGATGCAAGTGGCCAATGTTCTGAATGTATCCTAGACAGTGTGAATGGAATTATGGCCGGGATTCCGAGAAAGGTAGATATTAACTGACATTAAAATGTGATTCACTCTGGCGAAGAATGTGTTCACATGGGTTCAACAACATAAATAAATAAACAATTATAAAATACATGAGAAGGAAACACAACACAAGCTGACTAGACAGCGTATAAAACCTGCCCCTAGAACATAGGCTGTTGAAAAAGTCGGGAATGTTCGTAACTTTAATTTGATTCAAGTCTATTTAATCTCAATAAGCGTTTAGATAAACCTATCCGAAGAGATGCAGCCTGACTACTGCCTGACCCATACAATACACTGACTGAGACGGAGGTAATCAACCATAACCCTGCCTGGCCCGTACTATTCACTGATGAGACGGAGGTGATCAACCCTAACCCTGCCTGGCCGGTACTATACACTGACTGAGACGGAGGTGATCAACCCTAACCCTGCCTGACCCGTACTATTCACTGATGAGACGGAGGTGATCAACCCTAACCCTGCCTGACCCGTACTATACACAGACTGAGACGGAGGTGGTCAACTTTGAAGAACCCTCATCCCGTCAACCATGAACGCTGCAGCTGATCGGCGCGAGTTTTTTTTTTTTTACAAAGAGTACACTTTACGCACACAATCACAATCAGAGGATATAATCTAGGCAGTTCAACACTGAAAATGATCCCTTTTAAATTTTATGTCGTAGTAATGAATGCGTTAACATGTTGATAAAGAATCATAATATTAGAGATAATCATAAAAAAATCATCGTCGTTATTAATTCAGAAGTATGCGTTTAATGTTTTCATTTTAGCTTCTTTCTCTGAGATATAATGAAAATAGTGTAAAACTGAAGTGCCGCAACTGCTTGGTCAACATACTACATACACTTATACTGAAAGGTTTGTTGATATAAGCTCGGCAATCTAATTCGTTGATCTCATTAAAACGATAATATATTATCAAATATTGTCATGGCTCTCTACACTACCCTCGATCCTTTGCTCCAGACACGATTGTCAGTGAGAGACAAGGATATATATATATTGATGTCTTCACTCTCTAGACTTACTACACTCACTATTCACAGCACTTGCTGAATTAATTGTAAATTATAAAACCATCCATCATAACATTTATAAATATACATACATGTCAGGGACAATATCATACCATTATCATGGCGTCTGATGTATTGTGAACTGAAATACTATATTCAAGCGAATGCCTGAAATTGAGTATGTATTTGTTTCATGGGATAAGTATGTTAACGAATATACACATGACATCTTGCCACGTGTCGCTACTGACGACGTATATGTAGTAGATATACCTATCAGGAACACAGATAAAGTACGCAGTCCATGTAATTGTATTGTTAAAAGGACAGTTGGATATTCGGTACGAGAATCAAAATTCAATTAGTATTTTCAATTTGTGAACTTCAGTTTCAAAATATGTTTACTTTAACTTAGTAGTGCAAAACTTCCATAGGTGTCATTGTATGCCCTTAATGATGTCTCTGTGGTTGAGCAATAGGTTATAGAGATCAACTTACATGATGATAAATAACACTGCTTTTACTAAACAATATCCACCAACGGGGATGTAGCCTACTATATAGATTGAGTGGTTGTAGTTACGGAAGGCGCATGTTATATAAAACTTTAACATAATAGGGTTTTTATTCTCTCGCTTTACACTCTGCAATAAAAGGATACATCAACGTTTTTTTTAAATTCCTAATTAAAACAATTCTGACTGTGGCACTAGGCTACTTCCGTAGTAATGTGCTAAAATCAGTTCTGTTATATAGTGGTTACCTTGTCCGTTGGAGAGATAAGGGTTCGCAGGCTCAAGTTGGGGGTGTCACAAAATAATTGCGTTTACAACTGTCCTGTAACATCATCATTATTGTAAAACAAAAATAGATTTAATGATTATGGCATATATTTGAATAAAAGGTTCATGTGGACACTTATATTCAGGAACAAAATGTACAATTTTTATTTTGAAGCATTTTGACTAAAATTTAATTTTTGCCAAATTTGTTGTTTTTCTTTTTAAAAATCATATCTTTATGCCAATTAATTACAATAATTGCAGGAAAAAAAATCAATATTTGATAGAAATGTTACCCACCAACAAATTTAACTCACAAACATCATATGAATCCAAGCTAACTTTAATATGATTTTTAAAAATGAGATGTAGCGACTTTACAATTCAAAGGGAGACAACTTCGACTCTTTGACTGAGCACGATATAAAGAACATTTTAATTTTTTGACTTTAAATAGGTTATAAAGCAAAACAGTTTGTTATTATAAAGCAAATACCATTTAATCTAATGATCTATAGTTTTCATAAAGGTAACCAAACAGTTATTTCAATTTTAATATATAGACATGACACTGTTAATGAAGACAAACACAAAAGCTACAAGGCCCGCACCATCTGAATCTGACAACTGAGGATGTGCAGTGACAATGATAAGGAAACCCCTCTAGTAATGCAATCAAGTAATAAATTGTCTTGGAGTAAAATAAATCACGCTTTAATTTAGTGTATATTTATAAAGTTTTTTGCTTTCTAGCTACTTTGTGAAAATGACGCTGTAATTGTGGACTTATCGACCTTAGACAAATGAGATAAAAACATGGTAGAAAACAATAATATCACTAAGTTAATCCCATAGATATCGCAGGTTGAAGTGACCTTTCAAAGCCGACCAGACCGCTTGTTTCAGTAACAGATTGCAAATGATTCCTAACTGCATGGCACGACATTTTCTTTGATATCTGATGTTAACGGTACTGAGAAGATATACAAGACACTTAGTTAATAAACGCAAACAGTGTTTTCCACTTACTCTGAAACCCTGATCACTGACACTCAGGTGATGTTGCAATACGTTAAGCTGGTAACTAATGTCTACAAGCAACTCGTCAATATACAACTAGCATTTTGAATTTCAATTGCTTTTGTATTTGTTTCCAAAATGTTCATAGATTTTAATTGCAAAGGTTGATACGAATTCTTATCCAAGGCAGATAACTCTGTTAATTTCCATAATCTGCCTCGCACCAATGCCAGACATATGTACAACTTATGCCCTAAAGTCAATAAGCATGTAAAGATTCGTCGTCAAAAGAGAAGAGATGAAGTCGTTTTGACTCGATTAAGACTCGGCCACTGTGGCTTAAATGCATACAAACACATTTTAGACAAGGATAAATCTCCAATGTGTCAGGATTGTGCTGGCAATTACCCAGAAACTGTTTTTCATTTTTTAATTGAGTGCGAGGGACATAATATCCATCGTCAAGAACTTATAGAGGTGGTATCATCAAGATCAAGTACCTTCGATCTGAGGTCTATTCTTGGAGAAAACCTGCTGTATGGTGACATTCAAAGAGCCCTTTTAGATTACGTATGCAATACGGGCAAATATGACTGCATATGAATCTTTTTTAACCTCTTGTATAATTAATTTCTAATCTTTTTAATCCTTTTATATGCCGGGCGCATATAGGCCATTTGTTGGCCCAACGTCGCCCTTAATTCCACCTACCTACCTACCTACCTACCTAACCTGCCTCGCCTTGATATGCTTGGCACTTTGATTTCGATACTACAAGAAATAAACGGTGTTGTTCTTTATAGAATAGTAATTATCTTATTCTACATTCCATATTAAATCTAGAATCTTGTCTCATTTTCCCTAGAACTTGAGTAAACTGAAGTAAATTGGAAGAAGACTCCGACTTGTCGTATTATAACTAATAGAAACTGTTATATAACTAGAAAGTAAATCGTAGTCACGTGATTATAATTCAGCATGTAAACGTATTTCCTAGCGATTGAAATGACATGAAAACATCAAAACATAACTTCCATCTAAAGATTTTGTTTAAGTGTTTTAGTCCCTATTGATCCATACCAGCAAAACAGTCTATATAATCGAGTATCAGTTATTTTGATTTCACCAATGAATAGAAAAGACAAGAAACAATGAGATTAATGGTGAAGGTCACAAGTTAATGATGCACGAGGTATCAATGCATATCCAATCTACGTCCATCTGGAAATGTGAGAGTTCTCGATAATCAGAAACGAGGAAGAAAATGTAACACAATCATGTTGTAATCATTTAGCTGCGTAATCTGCTGAATGTGTATAAAGAGAATGGGAATGATCATATTTCTACGTAACATCAAGCTCGTGACATATACCTTCTTACCTATACTAACTTACTAATCATCTCCATTCTCGTGTTTCCTCGTATGAGTGATATCTAACCTTTAAGATTGCTGACAAGATGTATAAATTAATCGCTTACAAAAATAAATTCACGAATTGATATTCTGAAGTTATGTTAGATTACATATTGCATTATATTCATTATCTCATCACATAGGCATACTAAGTTTTACCAAAATATTGCTATTATGAACAAGAAAGTTGGGCGCGCTCGAACAAACAAGTTGAGGGGTTTGAGGTCAATTCAAATTTCATAAAGGTTACTAGATAAAACTGTTGTTTGAAAACATGCAACTTTAGTCACGTGAATTCCACTGAATAGCTATATCAACTAGAAGTCTAGATTCTAAGATGAACTGTTTGAGAGGCATTCTAGAAGTTGGTGTAATAGAAAGACAAGGGTATTTTTATGGATGTATACAACTTAGCATGAAGTTCAAGCACCATCACGGTATACAACTTAGCATGAAGTTCAAGCACCATCCCGGTATACAATTTAGCATGAAGTTCAAGCACCATCCCGGTATACAACTTAGCATGAAGTTCAAGCACCATCCCGGTATACAACTTAGCATGAAGTTCAAGCACCATCACGGTATACAACTTAGCATGAAGTTCAAGCACCATCACGGTATACAACTTAGCATGAAGTTCAAGCACCATCACGGTATACAACTTAGCGTGAAGTTCAAGCACCATCCCGGTATACAACTTAGCATGAAGTTCAAGCACCATCACGGTATACAACTTAGCATGAAGTTCAAGCACCATCACGGTATACAACTTAGCATGAAGTTCAAGCACCATCACGGTATACAACTTAACATGAAGTTCAAGCACCATCACGGTATACAACTTAGCATGAAGTTCAAGCACCATCACGGTATACAACTTAGCATGAAGTTCAAGCACCATCACGGTATACAACTTAGCATGACGTTCAAGCACCATCACGGTATACGGATATATACTGAAACGTCGCCATAAAAAAATTATCTTCTTCTCCTTTCAAAATCTGTTTTTAGCAAATTTCAGATGCAGCAATTTGTGTTGGACATTTTAGTACGAAACCATGATATATCATTGGCCGACAGAGTGTCTTTATTGTAATTAACTGTATAAAATCTGAAATTCATGTTCATTTTGATTTGAAACTTTATAATGGTGCTAGAATTAGATAAGTGTACACTACAACGAGCAAACAAAGCTTTAAATGCTCAACAGTAGATGTAAACATATTACATTATACATGTATGCCATGGATGTTGAAAGAAGTTGAAAAATTGAGGAAACTACAGTACAAAATGACCATACAAGATAAAAGAAACATGAATACTTCTCCATTTCCGTTTGGTAAAATGTATAACGTAGATATGCATAAATTCATTGAGACACATATCCTACTTATACATACACACATGCAAACATAAACATACTTTTTGAGTGCTTGAGCCAGAAAGCAGTCCTGAAGTGCTGTAATGAACACATGATAATTATTCAAAAGCAGCAGAAAACAAGTGTGTTAAAATGAAAACTAGTTTTATGAATGTACGACTTCTTTATTGCAGGAGTGCGACGTTTTGGTGTATATTCTAACACCGTTATCAAGCAAGTGTGTTTTAAGTCTAGATTTCATTCGGGCAAGTTCATCTAATTTGTATAACTGAAATCGGAAATCCCGTCCACATATCAATGTCACAACTTTTATTGTTTTTTCTTTGTCAGTATTTGATAGCTCGTTCCAAACACAGAATGCCTGTATACATTTGATCTCTGTTTGATGAACCATGTGCCGAAGACAGGATCATAGTTTCTCGACAAGAAGTGCAGTATGCTTGTTACATGGTCTGCGCCGAGTCGACAAATTATTCATTGAGTGGATAGAATCAATCTGTCAGGCCACTCTCAAAGTTCTT
Organism: Gibbula magus; assembly: GCA_936450465.1. Lineage (NCBI taxonomy): Eukaryota > Metazoa > Mollusca > Gastropoda > Trochida > Trochidae > Gibbula > Gibbula magus. Next base: position 15,072,861 of record OW388306.1, read on the forward strand.
TTAGTTGGATTAAGAGATTATGTACTTATTTTAGATTTGCTCACCTATTACATTGGATCCAGGGACCCTAATGGATTTTAACTATTTAAAAGGAAGAGCGTGTGAGATGCAAGTGGCCAATGTTCTGAATGTATCCTAGACAGTGTGAATGGAATTATGGCCGGGATTCCGAGAAAGGTAGATATTAACTGACATTAAAATGTGATTCACTCTGGCGAAGAATGTGTTCACATGGGTTCAACAACATAAATAAATAAACAATTATAAAATACATGAGAAGGAAACACAACACAAGCTGACTAGACAGCGTATAAAACCTGCCCCTAGAACATAGGCTGTTGAAAAAGTCGGGAATGTTCGTAACTTTAATTTGATTCAAGTCTATGTAATCTCAATAACCGTTTAGATAAACCTACCCGAAGAGATGCAGCCTGACTACTGCCTGACCCATACAATACACTGACTGAGACGGAGGTAATCAACCATAACCCTGCCTGGCCCGTACTAATCACTGATGAGACGGAGGTGATCAACCCTAACCCTGCCTGGCCGGTACTATACACAGACTGAGACGGAGGTGAGCAACCCTAACCCTGCCTGACCCGTACTATACACAGACTGAGACGGAGGTGAGCAACCCTAACCCTGCCTGACCCGTACTATACACAGACTGAGACGGAGGTGCGCAACCCTAACCCTGCCTGACCCGTACTATACACAGACCGGTGGTCAACTTTGAAGAACCCTCATGTCGTGTGATGTATTGTGAACTGAAATACTATATTCAAGCGAATGCCTGAAATGAGTATGTATTTGTTTCATGGGATAAGTATGTTAACGAATATTCACATGACATCTTGCCACGTGTCGCTACTGACGAAGTATATGTAGTAGATATAACTATCAGGAACACAGATAAAGTACGCAGTACATGTAATTGTATTGTTAAAAGGACAGTTGGATATTCGGTACGAGAATCAAAATTCAATTAGTATTTTTCAATTTGTGAACTTCAGTTTCAAAATATGTTTACTTTAACTTAGTAGTGCAAAACTTCCATAGGTGTCATTGTATGCCCTTAATGATGGCTCTGTGGTTGAGCAATAGGTTATAGAGATCAACTTACATGATAATAAATAACACTGCTTTTACTAAACAATATCCACCATCGGGGATGTAGCCTACTGTATAGATTGAGTGGTTGTAGTTACGCTCATCATGCGGAAGGCGCATGTTATATAAAACTTTAACATAATAGGGTTTTTGTTCTCTCGCTTTACACTCTGCAATAAAAGGATACATCAACGCTTTTTTTAAATTCCAACAAAATTAACTCACAAACATCATATGAATCCAAGCTAACTTTAATATGATTTTTAAAAATGAGATGTAGCGACTTTACAATTCAAAGGGAGACAACTTCGACTCTTTGACTGAGCACGATATAAAGAACATTTTATTTTTTTCACTTTGAATAGGTTATAAAGCAAAACAGTTTGTGAGTATAAAGCAAATACCATTTAATCTAATGATCTATAGTTTTCATAAAGGTAACCAAACACTTATTTCAATTTTAATATATAGACATGACACTGTTAATGAAGACAAACACAAAAGCTACAAGAACCGCACCATCTGAATCTTACAACTGAGGATGTGCAGTAACAATGATAAGGAAACCCCTCTAGTAATGCAATCAAGTAATAAATTGTCTTGGAGTAAAATAAATCACGCTTTAATTTATTGTATATTTATAAAGCTTTATGCTTTCTAACTACTTTGTGAAAATGACGCTATAATTGTGGACTTATCGACCTTAGACAAATGAGATAAAAACATGGTAGAAAACAATAATATCACTAAGTTAATCTCATAGATATCGCAGGTTGAAGTGACCTTTCAAAGCCGACCAGACCGCTTGTTTCAGTAACAGATTGCCAATGATTCCTAACTGCATGGCACGACATTTTCTTTGATATCTGATGTTAACAGTACTGAGAAGATCTACAAGACACTTAGTTAATTAACGCAAACAGTGTTTTCCACTTACTCTGAAACCCTGATCACTGCCACTCAGGTGATGTTGCAATACGTTAAGCTGGTAACTAATGTCTTCAAGCAACTCGTCAGTATACAACTAGCATTTTGAATTTCAATTGTTTTTGTATTTGTTTCCAAAATGTTCATAGATTTTAATTGCAAAGGTTGATACGAATTCTAATTCAAGGCAGATAACTCTGTTTTTATTCCTTACCTGCCTCGCCTCGATATGCGTCGCATTTTGATTTCGATACTCCAAGAAATAAACGGTGTTGTTCTTTATAGAATAGTAATTATCTTATTCTACATTCCATATTAAATCTAGAATCTTTTTTTCCCTAGAATTTGAGTAAACTGAAGTAAATTGGAAGAAGACTCCGACTTGTCGTATTATAACTAATAGAAACTGTTATATAACTAGTAAGTAAATCGTAGTTCGGTGATTATAATTCAGCATGTAAACGTATTTCCTAGCGATTGAAATGACATGAAAACCTCAAAACATAACTTCAATCTAAAGATTTTTTTAAAGTGTTTTAGTCCCAATCGAAATATTGATCAATACCAGCAAAACAGTCTATACAATCCAGTATCAGTTATTTTGATTTCACCAATGAATAGAAAAGACAAGAAACAATGAGATTAATGGTGAAGGTCACAAGTTAATGATGCACGAGGTATCAATGCATATCCAATCTACGTCAATCTGGAAATGTGAGAGTTCTCGATAATCAGAATCGAGGAAGAAAATGTAACACAATCATTTTGTAATCATTTAGCTGCGTAATCTGCTGAATGTGTATAAAGAGAATGGGAATGATCATATTTCTACGTAACATCAAGCTCGTGACATATACCTTCTTACCTATACTAACTTACTAATCATCTCCATTCTCGTGTTTCCTCGTATGAGTGATATCTAACCTTTAAGATTGCTATCAAGATGTATAAATAAATCGCTTACAAAAATAAATTCACGAATTGATATTCTGAAGTTATGTTATATTACATATTGCATTATATTCGTTATCTCATCACATAGGCATACTAAGTTTTACCAAAATATTGCTATTATGAACAAGAAAGTTGGTCGCGCTCGAACAAACAAGTTGAGGGGTTTGAGGTCAATTCAAATTTCATAAAGGTTACTGGATAAAACTGTTGTTTGAAAACATGCAACTTTAGTCACGTGAATTCCACTGAATAGCTATATCAACTAGAAGTCAAGATTCTAAGATGAACTGTTTGAGAGGCATTCTAGAAGTTGGTGAAATAGAAAGACAAGGGTATTTCTATGGATGAATACAACTTAGCATGAAGTTCAAGCACCATCACGGTATACAACTTAGCATGAAGTTCAAGCACCATCACGGTATACAACTTAGCATGAAGTTCAAGCACCATCACGGAATACAACTTAGCATGAAGTTCAAGCACAATCACGGTTTACAACTTAGAATGAAGTTCAAGCACCATCACGGTATACAACTTAGCATGGAGTTCAAGCACCATCACGGTATACAACTTAGCATGAAGTTCAAGCACCATCACGGTATACAACTTAGCATGAAGTTCAAGCACCATCCCGGTATACAACTTAGCATGAAGTTCAAGCACCATCCCGGTATACAACTTAGCATGAAGTTCAAGCACCATCCCGGTATACAACTTAGCATGAAGTTCAAGCACCATCACGGTATACAACTTAGCATGAAGTTCAAGCACCATCACGGTATACAACTTAGCATGAAGTTCAAGCACCATCACGGTATACAACTTAGCATGAAGTTCAAGCACCATCAAGGTATACAACTTAGCATGAAGTTCAAGCACCATCACGGTATACAACTTAGCATGAAGTTCAAGCACCATCCCGGTATACAACTTAGCATGAAGTTCAAGCACCATCACGGTATACAACTTAGCATGAAGTTCAAGCACCATCCCGGTATACAACTTAGCATGAAGTTCAAGCACCATCAAGGTATACAACTTAGCATGAAGTTCAAGCACCATCACGGTATACAACTTAGCATGAAGTTCAAGCACCATCCCGGTATACAACTTAGCATGAAGTTCAAGCACCATCACGGTACACAACATAGCATGAAGTTCAAGCACCATCCCGTTTACAACTTAGCATGAAGTTCAAGCACAATCACGGTATACAACTTAGCATGAAGTTCAAGCACCATCCCGGTATACAACTTAGCATGAAGTTCAAGCACCATCAAGGTATACAACTTAGCATGAAGTTCAAGCACCATCACGGTATACAACTTAGCATGAAGTTCAAGCACCATCCCGGTATACAACTTAGCATGAAGTTCAAGCACCATCACGGTATACAACTTAGCATTGTATAATTGTATAGGAATGTATTTAGCCATTCGTAAAACTTATTCATACATTTGTGAGAGCACTTTATTTCAGTAAGGAAATCGTGCTCCAGCGCCTTTTGTAAAATATTAGCAGCACTAGCTTGATAACTACGGAACATATTACATGCACTTTATAAAATGAAAATTTATTGTGTAATTGAATTGAATCAAAAATACTTTCATTGCTTTATAACTGACAATTTAAGACACACGTTATCCCCATTTACACATTTTCCTGTCAGACACTTAAACCTACTTGATGGCTTAAAGAAATCCCTATTGTCTGAAAGGTATATATTTGAGTGATTTGTGAGTTCAATGTTCAATTGTCAGTAGGTAACAATCTTTGCTTGTTCCACTTAATGCTTATTTTTTTGTTTCTGTTTTCATTTATCTTTCGCTTTCCTGTATATAACCGACAACAGTTTTCGCAGCATCTTCGTAACATAGAACACGCAGACAAAAAGAGACATTAATCTTCCCTGCATAATCAAATACTTTATTACACACATGTGAGTGAGAACACTTCGAGATATTTTTGGTATCCAACGTACGTTAGATACTGCTAGTGACGCATCTGATTGGCTGTTCCATGGTGATGACCCGAGGTCACGAAGGCGGGACTATTTTTCAATTATTTCAATCTCGCCCCTCTCTTACTCGCTACTCACTCCATTTCGAGATGGGAAACATCATCAAAACATCTTTTGTGATGATTCCTATGCAAAAGCTCTTTCGTTTTACCGATGGTGAGGACCATAACAAGAATTGACATTGGCTTGTTGAATTGTTGCCTAGTTTATGCGCTCCTTTTCGGAACATGACGAACTGACAGTGTTTCAATATCAGTTTCAGTTCAAGATTTGAGTGAGTGAATATGATGCTTTTATCAGTGTTATGTTTCCTTTATACTCGTTAACACACTATTCAAAAGTTGAGGTTCTTTTGATTGTTAACTTGGCACTCCAATGTGCGTAAATCAAAGATTATGTTTATGTGCGGCATTATACAATATTTACCGTTAAACATTGTGACATCACTGACGTGAAAGTGAACTCTTTTACAGCGCGCTTCAACAGAACGTCGAGATACAATGTATTTCCGTTCAAAACTACTCAAATCATGCGGTTTATGTGTGTGTAATAAATACCAAACTTCCCTATGGATACCGTATTTGATACTCGTCACTTGTCAAATGTATTTAACTCGCTTTCGCTCGTTAAATACGTTTTACAAGTAACTCGTAACAAATACGGTATCCACAGGGAACATGTTTTTATTATCTATGTATCCAGCATCTGTTCGTAATATGTAAATTCCATTTCAAATTCCTTTAAATCATTTGATAGTTAAAGGTAATAAAAATGAATGAAAAGATCTATTTCTAGATTGATCTAATTACATGAATTGATCATTACAAAGTAGGCCGTTAATTAACATTAACTTGAAAGTTAAAATAACTCCTTAAGCATCATTGATCAATTGAATTATTTATTGTTGCTCATTGATTTGATTGTGGCTTGACCTGACATTGTCTCTTTAACCAGCTTTATGGAATATTCTATGACATACCAAATTCAAAACAACTGTTTTCAAGGAATATCGTGCTCAAGGTGCTCAAAAAAGGTCATCGGAAATATTCTCTGGGTGCAAAGGTTAAAACTGAAAAATTATCTAGGGCTTATTTCTCATTTGACAGATCGATATTTGATTAACCAAAACTATATTTATCGCAGAGCTCAAATGTTTGAGGAGATTCAAATTTGTATTTCTAAATTTACATCTAATGATATTGTTATTTATTCACATTTTGGATTATGTTGCCATTCTACTATGGAAGAAAGTCTCGAATAATTGAAAATCAAAACCTAACTGATGCTGCAATAGGTAATTCCAGAGGATTTCATGCAGTGTTTAACAAGAAGTTTAAACTCATTAATCCATAACAGCAGCTATATGGTCAGGTAGAAACAAATAAAAAGTTTTCATTTTGAAAATGAAGGTTATACGTGATAATGCCTTTGTTTTAATGTGTGTCGAGTCCAACTCGATTCATCACATTAAAAAAACACAAAGTATTTACAGAATCCCATTTCACTGGTCCTATTACCTCCTGGAAAATGTAAACGACACGAGCTTCTTCATGTCGTCCCGCAGCTCTTACTCCAGGTGTCTTGTCACTCAATATCTCATCGTATACAGACAGACAGACAGACAGACAGACAGATGTTTTATAAGAGTCTCACCTCACATAAAATACAAACATAAATATACATTATAAATGACATAAAAGTGAGCCACCCAGTAAGGGTTATGAGAGACTATCTTGCTAAAAAGAATATAAAATATGAATATAAAAATATAAAGCTAATGTTATAAGTAAAGGATGTATACATATATAAGATATACTATTAAACATACAATATATGCTTCCTGTTTTTGTCACTCAATATCTCATTGTATACAGCTCTTACTCAAGGTGTCTTGTCACTCAATATCTCATTGTATACAGCTCTCACTCCAGGTGTCTTGTCACTCAATATCTCATTGTATACAGCTCTCACTCCAGGTGTCTTGTCACTCAATATCTCATTGTATACAGTTCTTACTCCAGGTGTCTTGTCACTCAATATCTCATTGTATACAGCTCTCACTCCAGGTGTCTTGTCACTCAATATCTCATTGTATACAGTTCTTACTCCAGGTGTCTTGTCACTCAATATCTCATTGTATACAGTTCTCACTCCAGGTGTCTTGTCACTCAATATCTCATTGTATACAGCTCTCACTCCAGGTGTCTTGTCACTCAATATCTCATTGTATACAGCTCTCACTCCAGGTGTCTTGTCACTCAATATCTCATTGTATACAGCTCTCACTCCAGGTGTTTTGTCACTCAATATCTGATTTTATACAGCTCTCACTCCAGGTGTCTTGTCACTCAATATCTCATTGTATACAGCTCTCACTCCAGGTGTCTTGTCACTCAATATCTCATTGTATACAGCTCTCACTCCGGGTGTCTTGTCACTCAATATCTCATTGTATACAGCTCTCACTCCAGGTGTTTTGTCACTCAATATCTCATTGTATACAGCTCTCACTCCAGATGTCTTGTCACTCAATATCTCATTGTATACAGCTCTTACTCCAGGTGTCTTGTCACTCAATATCTCATTGTATACAGGTCTCACTCCAGGTGTCTTGTCACTCAATATCTCATTGTATACAGCTCTTACTCCAGGTGTCTTGTCACTCAATCTCTCATTGTATACAGCTCTTACTCAAGGTGTCTTGTCACTCAATATCTCATTGTATACAGCTCTCACTCCAGGTGTCTTGTCACTCAATATCTCATTGTATACAGCTCTTACTCCAGGTGTCTTGTCACTCAATCTCTCATTGTATACAGGTCTCACTCCAGGTGTCTTATCACTCAATATCTCATTGTATACAGCTCTCACTCCAGGTGTCTTGTCACTCAATATCTCATTGTATACAGCTCTTACTCAAGGTGTCTTGTCACTCAATATCTCATTGTATACAGCTCTCACTCCAGGTGTCTTGTCACTCAATATCCCATTGTATACAGTTCTCACTCCAGGTGTCTTGTCACTCAATATCTCATTGTATACAGCTCTCACTCCAGGTGTCTTGTCACTCAATATCTCATTGTATACAGTTCTTACTCCAGGTGTCTTGTCACTCAATATCTCATTGTATACAGTTCTCACTCCAGGTGTCTTGTCACTCAATATCTCATTGTATACAGCTCTCACTCCAGGTGTCTTGTCACTCAATATCTCATTGTATACAGCTCTCACTCCAGGTGTCTTGTCACTCAATATCTCATTGTATACAGCTCTCACTCCAGGTGTTTTGTCACTCAATATCTCATTTTATACAGCTCTCACTCCAGGTGTCTTGTCACTCAATATCTCATTGTATACAGCTCTCACTCCGGGTGTCTTGTCACTCAATATCTCATTGTATACAGCTCTCACTCCGGGTGTCTTGTCACTCAATATCTCATTGTATACAGCTCTCACTCCAGGTGTTTTGTCACTCAATATCTCATTGTATACAGCTCTCACTCCAGATGTCTTGTCACTCAATATCTCATTGTATACAGCTCTTACTCCAGGTGTCTTGTCACTCAATATCTCATTGTATACAGCTCTTACTCCAGGTGTCTTGTCACTCAATCTCTCATTGTATACAGCTCTCACTCCAGGTGTCTTATCACTCAATATCTCATTGTATACAGCTCTCACTCCAGGTGTCTTGTCACTCAATATCTCATTGTATACAGCTCTTACTCAAGGTGTCTTGTCACTCAATATCTCATTGTATACAGCTCTCACTCCAGGTGTCTTGTCACTCAATATCCCATTGTATACAGTTCTCACTCCAGGTGTCTTGTCACTCAATATCTCATTGTATACAGTTCTTACTCCAGGTGTCTTGTCACTCAATATCTCATTGTATACAGTTCTCACTCCAGGTGTCTTGTCACTCAATATCTCATTTTATACAGCTCTCACTCCAGGTGTCTTGTCACTCAATATCTCATTGTATACAGCTCTCACTCCGGGTGTCTTGTCACTCAATATCTCATTGTATACAGCTCTCACTCCGGGTGTCTTGTCACTCAATATCTCATTGTATACAGCTCTCACTCCAGGTGTTTTGTCACTCAATATCTCATTGTATACAGCTCTCACTCCAGATGTCTTGTCACTCAATATCTCATTGTATACAGCTCTTACTCCAGGTGTCTTGTCACTCAATATCTCATTGTATACAGCTCTTACTCCAGGTGTCTTGTCACTCAATCTCTCATTGTATACAGCTCTCACTCCAGGTGTCTTATCACTCAATATCTCATTGTATACAGCTCTCACTCCAGGTGTCTTGTCACTCAACATCTCATTGTATACAGCTCTTACTCAAGGTGTCTTGTCACTCAATATCTCATTGTATACAGCTCTCACTCCAGGTGTCTTGTCACTCAATATCCCATTGTATACAGTTCTCACTCCAGGTGTCTTGTCACTCAATATCTCATTGTATACAGCTCTCACTCCAGGTGTCTTGTCACTCAATATCTCATTGTAAACAGCTCTTACTCCAGGTGTCTTGTCACTCAATATCTCATTGTATACAGCTCTCACTCCAGGTGTCTTGTCACTCAATATCTCATTGTATACAGCTCTCACTCCAGGTGTCTTGTCACTCAGTATCTCATTGTATACAGCTCTCACTCCAGGTGTCTTGTCACTCAATATCTCATTGTATACAGCTCTTACTGCAGCTGTCTTGTCACTCATTATCTCATTGTATACATCTCTTACTACAGGTGTCTTGTCACTCAATATCTCATTGTATACAGCTCTCACTCCAGGTGTCTTGTCACTCAATATCTCATTGTATGAGGTCTTTGATCTGAGTCCTGTCAAGCGAACAACTCATAGCTGATGTCCAGCATGGTATATTTGAAAACAAAGGTAAACGCACCGACCTTATGTTTGTTTGTAATTCATAACATTTATGTTGTATGGATGTTGTATTACTAGCTTAAATTGCAACACTAACATCATCATGTAGGTATGTTTCTGTGAGAGTTTTAAAAGAGACAACACTCAACATCGCATCAATGTCTAAGAAAACAGAATGTAGCATGACTATTGCTACACATGATTGTCTTAAAAGATCTTATAAAATTATTATTTTGGTAATAAATATTGCACCTGTCAATGTAAATGATGATGATGAAACTCTATCTGAAAATAGTTGGACTTCATTTTACCTGGTCATTAACCTTTGGTAATTTCGGTACTTCACACATCAAATGCTACAAAACTAACATCCTGAACTACCATGCCCAGAAACTGAAAATCTGAGGAATTGAAATCCGGAGGAATAAAGCCAACAAACTGTATACGCAGGAAACAAAGCACATGCATTTTCATTTTCATCTGTATTTATTCGGTTTGTAGGACATTGGTGTAGTGGCAGGTTGAATTCTGGATCTCATTTAGGAGTCTATGTCTAGTTCCAGTAGCTGAAGCTCCATGCAGTGTCAGATCTGACCACAGAACACTTGCAGAAGATAAAAGTTGTCTGGATACGGGTTGTCTAAGCTATATCAGCCAGTAGTCGACAACCAATGTGAATACATGGTAGTAACGACTAAACGTTAGACAAACGAGCATTGAAACTGTAAGCACAGCTGTCCGTATTGCCGGTTGTCCCATGATCATTTGAATATCAGGACTTTTCAATGAAATGTTTGCCAATGATACTGAGCATTGCTGCAAAAGTGGACTTTCTATGATTTTCCATTTATCAGTTGTTTTTAAAAAAAAATAATGCATGTATGAAATAAAAATAACACATTACTCTTAGTACAAAGGTTAAGTTATTTGTGTAACAATGATATTTATGTTTCAAGTTGTGACCCAATGGATTAGAACATATTAGAAACAGTTTCAATAGTTTATTTCAATGTTTGAAACACTTTGGAAAACGAAACTCTTTCATCTGTAATTATGCTAGCTACTAATCATAATACAATCACCTTATCTGTACAATATGTGACAACAATCGGGGCAACATAGACTGAATAAGTAATGAAAAGCTTTCAACTAAGGTATGCATGTTGTTTTTATTCTAAAAGTTATAGTAAATGAAAATACCAGTGGGATAGTCTCATTTCCTGAATGTGTCATAGTAGGTTGCCGCACTAACAAACCAAACTTATTCCCCCCTTTGTCTCCCAATACACGAAATACATCCCATTTGCAAAAATTCTGTGTCGTAAGTTTTATTTGACAAGTCACTACTACACAGCAGGATAAGCTTGCGAAATACTTTACTGCAAAGTATTAAATCATTTACAGACCTTCGCGACCATAATACCGGAAATAAACATATCCATCTCGATCTAAAATTAGAGTCAAGACGTTGTTTAGTCCCCCAATGTCACATACAATTAGGATGTATCGATCCAATGCTGGCACATTCAGTAGAAATATATCCTAGAATATTTGTTATTTTACCTTGCTATAAAGGATGCATTTAATAATATTTACAGGTGTGAGTTCCAGATTCGATTCTATGAGAGAAAGTTTTTAATTGAATAGAAATATAAATCCTGTGTCCTTTTGACCTGTATACTCTAATAAAAATATATGTAACATCTACCTTGAGAATTGAAAGTCAGTCTGAAATTATAAATCAATTATGCATCAACTTAAAATGAAACAAAACGTTTTGGCCAAGCAGACCACATAATAATACTGATGTTATTGACTGCAAACATGTATCAAACCATCGTTCCATAGCCTTCTTCTTTCATTCAATATCTTGTAAGGTATAAATTGCTTTCTTTGTCATGATAGTCCCCGTGAAATTCACTGATTGTCATAACTTGATTTTGTCAGTCGGTACCATCGCTCATTGTTTATTAATACCTTGACAATATTTCATTAGTTATGTATTCAGTAGTCAACTCACCTGGTTGATATGCTCAACCTTCTCCGAACGTAACACCTGATATCTTTATCTTTATTAGTAAATGTAAAATACTATACTTTCTCCGGATCTGTGTCTGCTTGATGTGTCTTCAAGACGGACACGGATGTACACGTTTTATGCAGTTGCACTCATTAGGTCACTGGTAAGAATACGCATGATAATTTCAAATTCAGACATGAGTCATACTCTCATGCTCATGGATCATACTCTACTTCTCAAGAAGTTCGATTTTCCAATCAGACCCGTCTAGAATCAGAAACATACCGTATTCAAGCAACACTGGATTGGTTAATCCACACACTTTATTTCATACATAGGAATTTTTTTAATCATCATCAGGTTGAAATACGAGTCATCCAGCCATCATTGCAATGGTGCCTAAAGCAAATGTCATATAAAATATTCTCCGTATATAATAGTGAAAACTTGATGCACAATTATCGGCTTCTTATCAAGAGGTCCGGGGTTCGAATCGCGCGCAAGGGGCACGGCAACTTTGTCTGCAATAGAGAACTGTTCTACACGCAGTAAGGTTTGGGTACAATGCTACACTGAATTTCAGTACAGTTCGCTAGTTCCAGCCGCTGTTCGCAGGTTTCACCGCAATGCATAGCAACATAGCGTTGCAGGCTTACTCCCTGCCATAATACTAGCAGCCGCGATATAAGTGAAATACTCTTGAAAGCGGCGTTACGCCCCAAATCACCTCACCTCACCTCCAAACATTTAAATATGAACATTATTTCAATGTGTCATTCCATGTCAATTGTACAAGGTATTTCATCGTAATGAATAATGTATTTTGAATTTTTGAATGTAAGAGCTTTACAATAGGAAGAGGAAACTGTCGATGCTATAACCAGATGCTGTAATAGATATGTTACCTCCCACAGGAGTTGGACTGTAAACCACTCTTCTGAACTTTTTAAACTCAGCAAACATGCCAGTTATATTAGAAACGATGGAATGAAAGACTACTTATGAACTATAGTATTTTTTATTTCGTATGTGTCATGTTTGTCTCTACACGGTTTTCCTCTACAACATCGATGATACAAGTCAAACATCGAAGGCAATACGTTAACAACTTCATGTAAACCAATGGCAGTTGGATGAGTGTCCTTATAGAATAACAGATCAGCAATATGAGTGATTGTTGCTTACAGTGGCAACTGCTAACAACAATTAAGACTGCATTACCCGACTGTAATTGACATGATATTGATCACAGATTGCAGATGAACGAAAAATAATTTGTTTTATTTAATGGATGAAATTTATATGTAAAGGTAAAAACTTCCCTTTTGATCTTTCTTGTATTTCTTGACTCCAGAACGAAATATAGCAGTGATACTTTAATAATCACTTCACACAAACTTTATGACAATCTACGGTCTTTCTGATTATTGACATGTATATAATGGTACATTTTGCATCAAAATCTCAATTGTATCTTAAATTAAAATATTGGCCTCACTGCTGATATAACGGCGCAGGCGTAGATTTGGTAAGAGAACTTCTAGTAACATATTTATTACAATTGTTTAAGACAAAATAACCTTTTACCAATTTCGTTTCGAGACATAATTGAGAATGCGTGGCCTATTGTTATCCATTGTCTGTACAATGAATACAAAGAGACATTTTATATTATAATTGAGACATCGTTAGCATCTGGGAGTGGGTATAGTAGTAAATAAATGGTTTAAAACCTTGATTCTGTCTCGGACACGATTTGAGTGAGTACAGATGCTCCATCCTTCAGATAATTCCATTTCAGCGTCATGGAAATCTAGACATTTTATAAGATTACTGCCTTGATGAGACCACAATCATACCAGCTACCCACATCATTCGAATGTGTTTTTGTTAGTTAGTATCAGTACACATGCAATACACAATTTCAGCAGATTTTCTAATCAATGATGTGAGTCTATAACACTTAGCTTTTTATAAGAAACTTTCGTAAACTATGCAAACCTTTTAAGCAATCATGCTACATGCATATCTTTTATATCGAGGGTTATTTCCAATGAAATAGGAAAATCAAAGCAGACGTGTTACGTGCTGTTTCAATAAATGTTATCCAAGTAGGTCATTCATGTCGGCAATATCTTTTAATTATTACATTTCTACCTTTTGCATTTTTCAAAACTTAAATCCCAAACTTTCTGGCCAAAACCCATTTTAGAAAAGCGATTCCACCAACAAAGGACGGTTTAACTATCATGAAAAAAAGGTTCATACTCTAATTTATGAGGGATCGGGATAGCGCAGTGGTTAGCGCGTTCGGTTTCGGATCAAGAGGTCCAGGGTTTGAATCCCGCCAGGGGCACGGCAACTTTGTCTGCAGTAGAGAACTGTTCTACACGCAGTAAGGTTTGGGTGCAATGCTACACTAAATTTCAGCTTAGTACCACCCATGGTTCGCTAGTTCCAGCCGCTGCTCGCAGGTTTCACCGCAGTGCATAGCCAAATCGCGTTGCGGGCTTTCTCCCTGCCATAATACTAGCAGCCGCGATATAAGTGAAATACTCTTGAAAGCGGCGTTTAGGTTTTAATATTTTAATAAAATAGTCTTCTTTGAATTGTCTCACCATTCTATCATTTGTTTCCATTTTGTAAAAAGGAAATATTTTGAATTTAAATTCTTTGTTTTTTGCACAGGTGTCAACAGGTGCACAGGTGTATATATATATATCAATGACATCCATAATTGACTTTCTCCAGCATGGTATTTCAGCATTTACTCTGTTGAAACTGTGGTGACTTGTTGTATGCTGGTCACAGAACGCAACAGAAACATAGTACGAACGCACAGGGAAACCCACAAGGAACACATGGTTGCATTGAGAGCGTGGCAGTTGAGTCGAAAACGCAGCTAAAACGAGTTAGAAACTCCTTGATGGGGAAAAATACTGACAGCGTATTGACTGAAAAATGACATTTTTAAGAACGCAGTGAAACGCCATGAGAATGCAGTGCAGTGTGACATGGGGTAACGTCAGATATTAGTGACTGATCTCTTTGGGAGTTAATGACTTCTTTCTGGAAGCGAACAAACGGTCATCAGGACTGTAATTGAATTTGGGAATTAATATTTAAAATTCGTGTTTATTAAACACTTCTAGCAACTTTCCGAAAATTTCATCAGGACTTTCACAAATTTTATTCACCAAGGAGTACAACTTTACCGAAAAGATGTGTAACTTCATTGCAGTTATTCGTAACAAGTTCAATACGGTTTCGGAGCTATAGTAAGACATAATTGGGATATATTATATAACGCGCATATCCACACCGAATGCTTTTTCAATGCATTCCCTGTATTAATACCCTCGTCTAACCGTGGCTGCCGTAACGCTCAAAGGTCAGCTCCTCATCTTTCACCAGGTACCCACTTACTGCTGGGGGGACAGTATCCTGTCTCAGGGTAAAACGTATATGCTCCCCTCCAATTTCATACCCTCGTGAATTATTTCGTCCACTGAATTCCACTGTAAAGTCGGATATTATCACAATAATTAATTTAGGACGGAAAATCCGTAATTTGTTGCAAGTCGTTGATTATTGTAATATTACTCTTACTGAAGCCCACGGGAAACTCTTACTCTAGCCCTTGGGAAATTCTTACTGTAACCCTCGGGAAACTCTTACTGTAGCCCCCGGGAAACCACGTCTCTCATTTTAAAAGACTGGCAGAAATCAGCCAAATACCGGGATGAAACACTCCTCTGAATCCTATGAACCTGACTGAACATGCAAAGTGTAAACAATACGATCATTGAAACTGTTAACACAAGTATATATCATTCTATAAGAACGGTGTTATCCCCAACATTTTCCCTAAGCATATTTTAGTTTATTTTTGTTTATACTGACAAGGATTTACGTTGTATTGCTAAATGAATTACTAACTCTCAATGGTAATCTAGAATCTGATATGTTTCAATGATACATTCTATTTACTCACTCATTACTTGACAAAATGAATTGGAACAGTGATTTCCGTTTATTCAAGGTGTGTATATTTAATATACAGAGTGTATCATATGGTTTTTGCGAAATGAGTCTTGAATGTTGTATTATACGAGCGAGAGCACGTACTTACGCAAATACATTCATACACACATACACATATTTGATTTGAGGTACACGTGTATCTGAAGTGTTGCAGTTGAAAGTACGTGGAGACTTGCATCTACACATGTATATAGACCCAATCTAACTCTTACTCACATGAAGGATTCAACATATGAAAACACAAAGTTGACGTTTTTTCAAGCTTGTCCTCACTGGTCAATAGATCTTGCATTACCAAAAGGTGCCATGTGTTATAGCATATCGATTTCCTACATGAGTGAGTTATCATTGGTGAGAGAATTGCAGTTGGTTAAATACGTTCATAGAATACGCAATGTCCAATAATCCTTCACATTTTGACATATAACACATTCATGTGTCCTTAATAGGGTCTTTAATAGAATGACATTTTTGTTTCTTATTGCAATGGTGTGCGATGGTATTCCTATCGAGTAAGCTATGTTGGTAATTATGTTTTGGACTGAAATCAAAGGCACCACCAACCCTTCATTTCACAATAAAGTACTGTTTTTGAGTGAGCCTCAGGCTTCAACTATAAAACATATGGTGGTTTCACAATTGAGTACTGTGAGTAAGTAAAGCTTCTGTACAACCTATTTGATACATCAGAGTCGACTCTTGTCCCCTTGTCATTGATTCTGACTCCTTAGCACTCGATATCTCATTACAGAGGCACTCTAGCAAGAGGGAACCCTGTCAGGTATGAGATGAGTATCTATAATTGTGGCTAGGCACGTTTGATGGACGTAATTATAATGTGAAGGGGACAGTGAAATGGATAGGCACAAACCCTACAGCACATCGTCTAATACTCTATTAAACAGCACGGTTGTTTATATCGCTGGCACAAAAACATGTTGTTGTAACAATGCAACATGCAACACAATGTTATCTACTTGAGTGCTTAAAGTTGATAATTGAACTTAGATACATGCTCAAATACGGTATGTTCTGATTTAATCTAACACTGTCAATGATTGTATATTCTTCCTCATGTTCATCAACCCTAACCCTGCCTGGCCGGTACTGTACACTGACCGAGACGGAGGTGATCAATCCTAACCCTGCCTGACCCGTACTATACACTGACTGAGACGGAGGTGATCAATCCTAACCCTGCCTGGCCTGTACTATACACTGACTGAGACGGAGGTGATCAATCCTAACCCTGCCTGGCCTGTACTATACACTGACTGAGACAGAGGTGGTCAACTTTGAAGAACCCTCATCCCGTCAACCATGAACGCTGCAGCTGATTGGCGCGAGGTTGAGAACTCTTTTACATATGGTGCAATTTACGCACAGGTTGAGAACTCTTTTACATATGGTACAATTTACGCACACAATCACAATCAGAGGAAATAATCTAGGCAGTTCAACACTGAAAATGGTCACTTTTTCAATATCATGTCGTATTATTTAATGCGTTAACATGTTGATAAAGAATCTTAATATTAGAGATAATCATAAAAAAAACATCGTCGTTATTAATTCAGAAGTATGCTTTTAATGTCTTCATTTTAGCTTCTGATTGGCGTCCTTTCTCTGAGATATAATGAAAATAGTGTAAAACTGAAGTGCCGCAACTGCTTGGTCAACATACTACATACACTTATACTGAAAGGTTTGTTGATATAAGCTCGGCAATCTAATTCGTTGATCTCATTAAAATGATAATATATAATCAAATATTGTCATGGCTCTCTACACTACCCTAAAATCCTTTGCTCCAGACACGATTGTCAGTGACAGACAAGGATATATATATATATTGATGTCTTCACTCTCTAGACTTACTACACTCACTATTTACAGCAGTTGCTGAATTCATTGTAAATTATAAAACCATCCATCATAACATTTATAAATATACATATATGTGTCAGGGACAATATCATACCATTATCATGTGTGATGTATTGTGAACTGAAATACTATATTCAAGCGAATGCCTGAAAATGAGTATATATTTGTTTCATGGGATAAGTATGTTAACGAATATTCACATGACATCTTGCCACGTGTCGCTACTGACGAAGTATATGTAGTAGATATCGACAAATTATTCATTGAGTGGATAGAATCAATCTGTCAGGCCACTCTCAAAGTTCTTTCGTTGGATTAAGAGATTATGTACTTATTTTAGATTTGCTCACCTATTACATTGGATCCAGGGACCCTAATGGATTTTAACTATTTAAAAGGAAGAGCGTGTGAGATGCAAGTGGCCAATATTCTGAATGTATCCTAGACAGTGTGAATGGAATTATGGCCGGGATTCCGAGAAAGGTAGATATTAACTGACATTAAAATGTGATTCACTCTGGCGAAGAATGTGTTCACATGGGTTCAACAAGATAAATAAATAAACAATTATAAAATACATGAGAAGGAAACACAACACAAGCTGACTAGACAGCGTATAAAACCTGCCCCTAGAACATAGGCTGTTGAAAAAGTCGGGAATGTTCGTAACTTTAATTTGATTCAAGTCTATGTAATCTCAATAACCGTTTAGATAAACCTATCCGAAGAGATGCAGCCTGACTACTGCCTGACCCATACAATACACTGACTGAGACGTGTCGCTACTGACGAAGTATATGTAGTAGATATACATGTACCTATCAGGAACACAGATAAAGTACGCAGTACAATGTATTGTTAAAAGGACAGTTGGATATTCGATACAAGAATCAAAATTCAATTAGTATTTTCAATTTGTGAACTTCAGTTTCAAAATATGTTTACTTTAACTTAGTAGTGCAAAACTTCCATAGGTGTCATTGTATGCCCTTAATGATGTCTCTGTGGTTGAGCAATAGGTTATAGAGATCAACTTACATGATAATAAATAACACTGCTTTTACTTAACAATACACCCTCGGGATGTAGCTTCTATATAGATTGAATGGTTGTAGTTACAGTCATCATGCGGAAGGCGCATGTTATATAAAACTTTAACATAATAGGGTTGTTGTTCTCTCGCTTTACACTCTGCAATAAAAGGATACAAACGCTTGTTTTTAATTCCTAATTAAAACAATTCTGACTGTGACAATAGGATGCTTCCGTAGTATTGTGCTAAAATCAGTTCTGTAATATAATGGTTACCTTGTCCTTTGGAGAGATAAGGGTTCGCAGGCTCAAGTTGGGGGTGTACAAAATAATTGCGTTTACAACTATCCTGTAACATCATCATTATTGTAAAACAAAAATATATTTAATGATTATGGCATATATTTGAATAAAAGTTTCATGTGGACACTTATATTCAGGAACAAAATGTACAATTTCTATTTTGACTAAAATTTAATTTTTGCCAAATTTGTTGTTTTTCTTTTTAAAAATCATATCCATGTCAATTAATCTCAATAATTGCATTAAAAAAAAATCAATATTTGATAGAAATTTTACCCACCAACAAAATTAACTCACAAACATTATATGAATCCAAGCTAACTTTAATATGATTTTAAAAAATGAGATGTAGCGACTTTACAATTCAAAGGGAGACAACTTCGACTCTTTGACTGAGCACGATATAAAGAACATTTTAATTTTTTCACTTTAAATAGGTTATAAAGCAAAACAGTTTGTTATTAAGAAGCAAATACCATTTAATCTAATGATCTATAGTTTTCATAAAGGTAACCAAACAGTTATTTCAATTTTAATATATAGACATGACACTGTTAATGAAGACAAACACAAAAGCTTCAAGGCCCGTACCATCTGAATCTGACAACTGAGGATGTGCAGTAACAATGATAAGGAAACCCCTCTAGTAATGCATCAAATTTTGAAATTGCAACATGAAACAAAGTAATAAATTGTCTTGGAGTAAAATAAATCACGCTTTAATTTATTGTATATTTATATAGTTTTTTGCTTTCTAGCTACTTTGTGAAAATGACGCTATAATTGTGGACTATCGACCTTAGACAAATGAGATAAAAACATGGTAGAAAACAATAATATCACTAAGTTAATCCCATAGATATCGCAGGTTGAAGTGACCTTTCAAAGCCGACCAGACCGCTTGTTTCAGTAACAGATTGCCAATGATTCATAACTGCATGGCACGACATTTTCTTTGATATCTGATGTTAACAGTACTGAGAAGATATACAAGACACTTAGTTAATTAACGCAAACAGTGTTTTCCACCTACTCTGAAACCCTGATCACTGCCACTCAGGTGATGTTGCAATACGTTAAGCTGGTAACTAATGTCTACAAGCAACTCGTCAATATACAACTAGCATTTTGAATTACAATTGTTTTTGTATTTGTTTCCAAAATGTTCATAGATTTTAATTGCAAAGGTTGATACGAATTCTTGTCGTTTTATAACTAATAGAAACTGTTATATAACTAGAAAGTAAATCGTAGTTCGGTGATTATAATTCAGCATGTAAACGTATTTCCTAGTGATTGAAATGACATGAAAACCTCAAAACATAACTTCAATCTAAAGATTTTGTTTAAGTGTTTTAGTCCCTATCGAAATATTGATCAATACCAGCAAAACAGACATATAATCGAGTATCAGTTATTTTGATTTCACCAATGAATAGAAAAGCAAAGAAACAATGAGATTAATGGTGAAGGTCACAAGTTAATGATGCACGGGGTATCAATGCATATCCAATCTACGTCCATCTGGAAATGTGAGATTTCTCGATAATCAGAATCGAGGAAGAACATGTAACACAATCATGTTGTAATCATTTAGCTGTGTAATCTCCTGAATGTGTATAAAGAGAATGGGAATTATCATATTTCTACGTAACATCAAGCTCGTGACATATACGTTCTTACCTACTAACTTACTAATCATCTCCATTCTCGTGTTTCCTCGTATGAGTGATATCTAACCTTCAAGATTGCTTTCAAGATGTATAAATTAATTGCTTACCAAAATAAATTCACGAATTGATATTCTGAAGTTATGTTATATTACATATTGCATTATATTCGTTATCTCATCACATAGGCATACTAAGTTTTACCAAAATATTGCTATTATGAACAAGAAAGTTGGTCGCGCTCGAACAAACAAGTTAAGGGGTTTGAGGTCAATTCAAATTTCTTAAAGGTTACTAATTAAAACTGTTGTTTGAAAACATGCAACTTTAGTCACGTGAATTCCACTGAATAGCTATATCAACTAGAAGTCAAGATTCTAAGATGAACTGTTTGAGAGGCATTCTAGAAGTTGGTGTAATAGAAAGACAAGGGTATTTTTATGGATGTATACAACTTAGCATGAAATTAAAGCACCATCACGGTATACAACTTAGCATGAAGTTCAAGCACCATCACAGTATACGGATATATACTGAAACGTCGCCATAATGAAATAAAGAAGTTGAAGATCCAAAAAAATATCCTTGTCATTCTCAGATGAGTTATGTTAAATATATGTTATCTTGAGGGTGTGTTTTGGGTTGACCATTCGATCGTTGTAGCATATCTAAAACTCTTCTCGATGCTACATCAGTATTACCTTCGAGCGGCCATTTTAACGTGAACATTTTTAAAAAGCCGCTCGATGGAAAATGGACTCGCATGGCTTAACCGAACCATGTACATTCGTTTAAGAACTCTCTTAATTGTAAAGGAATTTATTTAGCCATTCGTAAAACTTATTCATACATTTGTGAGAGCACTTTATTTCAGTAAGGAAATCGTGCTCCAGCGCCTTTTGTAAAATATTAGCAGCACTAGCTTGATAACTACGGAACATATTATATGCACTTTATCAAATGAAAAGGTTCTTGTGTACTAGTAATTGAATTGAATCAAAAATACTTTCATTGCTTGATAACTGACAATTTAAGACACACGTTATCCCCATTTACACATTTTCCTGTCAGACACTTAAACCTACTTGATGGCTTAAAGAAATCCCTATTGTCTGAAAGGTATATATTTGAGTGATTTGTGAGTTCAAAGTTCAATTGTCAGTAGGTAACAATCTTTGCTTGTTCCACTTAATGCTTTTTTTTTCTTTCTGTTTTCATTTATCTTTCGCTTTCCTGTATATAATAATAAAATAATAAAAAAACAGTTTTCGCAGCATCTTCGTTACATAGAACAAGCAGACAAAAAGAGACATTAATCTTTCCTGCATAATCAAATACTTTATTACACAAACGTGAGTGAGAACACTTCGAGATATTTTTGGTATCCAACGTACGTTAGATACTGCGAGTGACGCATCTGATGACCCGAGGTCCCGAAGGCGGGACTATTTTTGCCGTTCATAAATAAACAAATTAATAAAATTTGTAGGAATCATAAGCTTAGAAAAAAATCTCCGATATTGCAAAAGAAACAACGACGAAGCCTGAATGCTCTCTTCTTGTCGTAACCATTGCCGTCACACACAACAGCTGCGCATGTGGGTTGTCTCCCTTCAACCATCACCTCGACCAGGTCAATCTCGCCCCGCTGTTACTCGCTACTAACTCCATTTCGAGATGGGAAAAATCACAAAAACATCTTTGGTGATGATTGCGATGCAAAAGCTCTTTCGTTTTGCCGATGGTGAGGACCATAACAAGAACTGACATGGGCTTGTTGAATTGTTGCCTAGTTTATGCGCTCCTGTTCAGAAAATGACGAACTGACAGTGTTTCAATATCAGTTTCAGTTCAAGATTTGAGTGAGGGAATATGATGCTTTTATCAGTGGTATGTTTCCTTTATACTCGTGAACACACTATTCAAAAGTTGAGGTTCTTTTCATTGTTAACTTGGCACTCCAATTAGCGTAAATCAAAGATAATGTTTTTGTGCGGCATTATACAATCTTTACCGTTACACATTGTGACGTCACTGACGTGAAAGTGAACTCTTTAACAACGCGCTTCAACAGAACGTCAAGATACACTGTATTTTCGTTTAAAACTACTCAAATCATGTTGTTTATGTGTGTGTAATAAAATACCAAACTCATTCCCTATGGATACAGTATTTATTACAACTCGTCACTTGTCAAAAGTGTTTAACTCGCTTTCGTTCGTTAAATACGTTTTACAAGTAACTCGTAATAAATACGGTATCCATAGGGAACTTGTTTTTTATTATCTATGTATCCAGCATCTGTTCGTAGTATGTTAATTCCATTTCAAATTCATACAAATCATTTGGTAGTTAACGGTAATTAAAATGAATGAAAAGGTATATGTATAGATTGATCTAATGACATTAATTGATCATTACAAAGTAGGCCATTAATTAACATTAACTTTAAAGTTAAAATAATTCCTTAAACATCATTGATCAAGCACAATTTTGTTTACTACTTTATGTAATTGACTGAATTATTTATTGTTACTTATTGATTTGATTGTGGCTTGATCTGCCATTGTCTCTTTAACCAGCCTTATGGAATATTTAGGAGATAAACCTACTGTGTTTGAAAATCAGAGACATGTTATACTGGATTGATAGCGAGTAAATTTAAAATTGAAACCGAATGCGTAGCGTGATATATAATATGTCACAGTAGGTTTATTTCCATTCTACCATGACCGTTTTACCACGGGACTCTTTTTGTCGGATGCTGACAGTGCGTACAATGGCCAGCGCGCGAGCTCCGAATTACGTTCGAAAAATCCATTGTTGACAACAGCGGCGATTTCGTACAAAAAGTATTGTTGTTATACACAAAATTTCCCCCCATAAGTTGTCTTTAACTATTAAAAAAAATTCTAATATATATGTCATTTATTCCTTGAGTTTTAATTTTGTTTTCCCAACATTCACGTTCATACAATCAGGATTCGTTTCTCCTGAATTCAAGATATTTGCCGGTCGCTGTTAATGACGAACTTGAGGACTTGTATTTATTAAAATGAAGCGTTACAGGTGATGGTAATTGTCTCATTCGGGTAAGGAATGCACATTCTAGTTGATGATATAACATATGTATTTCTTATTTTGCATCAAAACGTTACGCTCGGTTTTCAGAAACGGCTGCGTCAATGACATTGCGTTTGCTCGCCTTCTCAACTGCATCAAGTGTCGCTATTTGGATATATCTTAATACTGACGCAGTTTGTCTTACTTATCTATCTGATGTAGCTCTAAAACACACTACAGGAAAATTAATTGTATTGTTTCAGTTATTTTGATTTCCACAAGTAGAGCACACCTTAAAATCGGCCGTTTGTTCGGATAGATTGTGACGTCACAATGTAGATTTGTCAATAAGCGGTGAAGCGGCGCTAAAATCAGAGGAGGTTCAATCCAAAATTGATCACGGTTGATTTTTCTGGAGAACCAATCAGTATCCAGCAATGTAATGGTAGAATTCATGACATACCAAATTCAAAACAACTGTTTTCAAGGAATATCGTGCTCACGGTGCTCAGAACAGGTCATCGGAAATATTCTCTGGGTGCAAAGATCAAAACTTAAAAATATATATGACCTATTTCTAATTTGACAGATCGATATTTGATTAACCAAAACTATATTTTTCGCAGAGCTCAAATGTTTAGGCAGATCCAAATTTCGATTCATAAATTTTCATCTCATGATATTGTTAGGAGTCATTGATTTATTCCCATTTTGGATTATGTTGCCATTCTACTTTGGAAGAAGGTCTCGAATAATTGAAAATCAAAGCCTAACTGCTGCTGCAATAGGTAATTCCAGGGGATTTCATGCAGTGTTTAACACGAAATCTAAACTCATTAATCCATAACAGCAGTTATATGGTCAGGTAGAAACAAATAAAAAGTTTTCATTTTGAAAATGAAGGTTTTACGTAATCAATGCCTTTGTTTTAATGTGTGTCGAGTCCAAATCGATTCATCACATCACAAAAACACAAAGTATTTACATAATCCCATTACACTGGCCCTATTACCTCCTGGTAAATGTAAACGACACAAACTTCGTCATGTCATCCTGCAGCTCTTACTCCAGGTGTCTTGTCATTCAATATCTCATTTTATTACACTCTCGTTGAAGATACTACAGTTGTGAAACATTGAAATGTTATTCAACACTGTTGTGAAACATTGCACGTTCAAGCGATCGCAGCCGGACGTCATAATCGGTTCATGACGTCATAATTGCCAAAGTTTGACGTCACAAACGTTTAGATCTGACGTCACAGTGCTTGCGGCCCGGTGGCGATGGCGGGTGTCCTCCTTTCAAGTCAAGTTTTCTTCCAGTATAGCTTCATTTCTATCAGCGTGTAATAAATAAAATACTAAACTCAGTCCCGTTTAATAACATATTTATGAAACTCGTGGATGGTATGGTATTTAACTCGCTTTCGCTCGTTAAATACCAAACCACCACTCGTTTCATAAATATGTTATTAAACGGGACATCGTTTAGTATTCTCTATGTATGAGTTCTTTGATCTGAGTCCTGCAGCTCTTACTCCAGGTGTCTTGTCACTCAATATCTCATTGTATGAGTTCCTGCAGATCTTACACCATAACATAACATTTATCGAACATATTGTTGTATGGGTGTTGTATTACTAGCTTAAATTGCAACATTAACATCATCATGTAAGTATGTTTCTGTGAGAGTTTTAAAGAGACAACACTCGACACCGCATCAATGTCTAAGAAACAGAATATAGCATGACTATTGCTAAACATAATTGTCTTAAAAGATCTTATAAAATCATTTTCATCTGTATTTATTCGGTTTCTAGGACATTGGTGTAGTGGCAGGTTGAATTCTGGATCTCATTTAGGAGTCTATGTCTAGGTCCAGTAGCTGAAGCTCCATGCAGTGTCAGATCTGACCAAAGAACACTTGCGGAAGATAAAAGTTTTCTGGATACGGGTTGTCTAAGCTATATCAGCCATTAGTCGACAACCAATGTGAATATATGGTTGTAACGACTAACCCTAAGACAAACGAGCGTTGAAATTGTAAGCATAGCTGCCGGTTGTCCTGTGATCATTTGAATATCAGGACTTTCTATGATTTTCCATTGATCAGTTTGTTTTTAAAAAGAATTACTATAACCTCATTCACTTACTTTGAACATGTATAAAAAAAACAATAACAAATTACTCTTAGTTAAAAGGTTAAGTTATTTGTGTAACAATGGTATTTATGTTTCAAGGTGTGACCGAATGGATTTGAACATATTAGAAACAGTTTCAATAGTTTATTTCAATGTTTGAAATAATTTAGAAAACGAAACTCTTTCATCTGTAATTAAGCTAGCTAGCTACTAATCATAATACAATCACCTTACCTGTACAATATGTGACAACAATCGGGGCAACATAGACTGAATCAGTAATGACAAACTTTCAACTAAGGTATGCATGTTGTTTTTATTCTCAAAGTTATAGTAAATAAAAATAATAGTTGGCTAATCTCATTTCCTGAATGTGTCATAGTAGGTTGCCACTCTAACAAACCAAACTTATTCCTCCCTTTGTCTCCCGATACACGAAATACATCCCATTTGCAACAATTCTGTGTCAATTCTATTTGACAAGTCACTACTACAGAGCAGGATAAGCTTGCGAAATACTTTACTACAAACCATTAAATCATTTACAGACGTGTGAACTCGCGACTTCAAATCGACCAAAATTTCGGAAAGAAACATATCCATCTCGATCTAAAATTAGAGTCAAGACGTTGTTTAATCCCCCAATGTCACATACAATTAGGATGTATCGACCCAATGCTGGCACATTCAGTAGAAATATATCCTAGAATATTTGTTATTTTACCTTGCTATAAAGGATGCATTTAATAATATTTACAGGTGTGAGTTCCAGATTCGATTCTATGAGAGAACGTTTTTAATTGAATAGAAATATAAATCCTTTGTCCTTTTGACCTGTATACTCTAATAAAAATATATGTAACATCTACCTTGAGAATTGAAAGTCAGTCTGAAATTATAAATCAATTATGCATCAACTTAAAATGAAACAAAACGTTTTGGCCAAGCAGACCACATACTAATACTGATGTTATTGACTGCAAACATGTATCAAACAATCGTTCCATAGCCTTCTTCTTTCATTCAATATCTTGTAAGGTATAACTTGCTTTCTTTGTCATGATAGCCCACGTGTTCGAAATTCACTGATTGTCATAACTTGATTTTGTCAGTCAGTACCAATGCTCATTGTTTATTAATACCTTGACAATATTTCATTAGTTATGTATACAGTAGTCCACTCACCTGGTTGATATGCTCAACCTTCTCCGAACGAAACACCTGATATCTTTATCTTTATTAGTAAATATTAAATACTATACTTTCTGCGGATCTGTGTCTGCTTGATGTGTCTTCAAGACGGACACGGATGTACACGTTATATGCAGTTGCACTCATTAGGTCACTGGTAAGAATACGCATGATAATTTCAAATTCAGACATGAGTCATACTCTCATGCTCATGGATCATACTCTACTTCTCGAGTAGTTCGAGTGTCCAATCAGACCCGTCTAGAATCAGAAACATACCGTATTCAAGCAACACTAGATTGGTTAATCCACACACTTTATTTCATACATAAGGATTTTTTTTAATCATCATCAGGTTGAAATACGAGTCATCCAGCCATCATTGCAATGGTGCCTAAAGCAAATGTCATATAAAATATTCTCCGTATATAATAGTGAAAACTTGATGCACAATTATCGGCTTCTTATCAAGAGGTCCGGGGTTCGAATCCCGCAAGGGGCACGGCACCTTTGTCTGCAATAGAGAACTGTTCTACACGCAGTAAGGTTTGGGTACAATGCTACACTAAATTTCAGTGCAATTCGCTAGTTCCAGCCGCTGTTCGCAGGTTTCACCGCAATGCATAGCCACATAGCGTTGCAGGCTTACTCCCTGCCATAATACTAGCAGCCGCGATATAAGTGAAATACTCTTGAAAGCGGCGTTACGCCCCAAATCACCTCACCTCACCTCCAAAATTTAAATATGAACCGTATTTCAATGTGTCATTCCATGTCAATTGTACAAGGTCATTACATCGTAATGAATAATGTATTTTGAATTTTTGAATGTAAGAGCTTTACAATAGGAAGAGGAAACTGTCGATGCTATAACCAGATGCTGTAATAGATATGTTACCTCCCACAGGAGTTGGACTGTAAACCACTCTTCTGAACTTTTGTAAATTCAGCAAACATGCCAGTTCTATTAGAAACGATGGAATGAAAGACTACTTATGAACTATAGTATTTTTATTTCGTATGTGTCATGTTTGTCTCTATACGGTTTTCCTCTACAACATCGATGATACAAGTCAAACATCGAAGGCAATACGTTAACAACTTTATGTAAACCAATAGCAGTTGGATGAGTGCCCTTATAGAATAACAGAGCAGCAATATGAGTGATTGTTGCTTACAGTGGCAACTGCTAACAACAATTAAGACTGCATTACCCGACTGTAATTGACATGATATTGATCACAGATTGCAGATGAACGAAACATAATTTGTTTTATTTAATAGATGAAATTTATATGTAAAGGTAAAAACTTCCCTTTTGATCTTTCTTGTATTTCTTGACTGCAGAACGAAATATAGCAGTGATACTTTAATAATCATTTCACACAAACTTTATGACAATCTACAGTCTTTCTGATTATTGACATGTATATAATGGTACCTTTTGCATCAAAATCTCAATTGTATCTTAAATTAAAATATATGGGCCTCACTGCTGATATAACGGCGCAGGCGTAGATTGGGTAAGGGAACTTCTAGTAACATATTTATTATAATTGTTTAAGACAAAATAACCTTTTACCAATTTCGTTTCGAGACATAATTGAGAATGCGTGGCCTATTGTTATCCATTGTCTGTACAATGAATACAAAGAGTAGGTATAGTAGTCAATAAATGGTTTAAAATCTTGATTCTGTCTCGGACACGATTTGAGTGAGTACAGATGCTCCATCCTTCAGATAATTCCCTTTCAGCGTCTTGGAAATCTAGACATTTTATAAGATTACTGCCTTGATGAAACCACAATCATACCAGCTACCAACATCATTCGAGTGTGTTTTTGTTAGTTAGTATCAGTACACATGCAATACACAATTTTAGCAGATTTTCTAATCAATTATGTGCGTCTATAACACTTACCTTTTTATAAGAAACTTTCGTAAACTATGCAAACCTTTTAAGCAATCATGTATATAATTACATGCTACATGCATATCTTTTATATCGAGGGTTATTCCCAATGAAATAGGAAAATCAAAGCAGACGTATTACAGTAGTGCTCTTTCAATACATTTAACTAAGTAGGTAATTCATGTCTGCAATATCTTTTAATTATTACATTTCTACGTTTTGCATTTTTCAAAACTTAAGTCCCAAACTTTCTGGCCAAAACCCATTTGAGAAAAGCGATTCCACCAACAAAGGACGGTTTAACTATCATGAAAAAAAGGTTCATACTCTAATTTATGAGGGGGCGGGATAGCGCAGTGGTTAGCGCTTTCGGCTTCGGATCAAGAGGTCCAGGGTTTGAATCCCGCCAGGGGCACGACAGTAGAGAACTTTTCTACACGCAGTAAGGTTTGGGTGCAATGCTACACTAAATTTCAGCGTAGTACCACCCATGGTTCGCTAGTTCCAGCTGCTGCTCGCAGGTTTCACCGCAGTGCATAGCCACATGGCGTTGCGGGCTTTCTCCCTGCCATAATACTAGCAGCCGCGATATAAGTGAAATACTCTTGAAAGCGGCGTTTGGGTTTTAATATTTTAATAAAATAGTCTTCTTTGAATTGTCTCACCATTCTATCATTTGTTTCCATTTTGTAAAAAGGAAATATTTTAAATTTAAATTCTTTGTTTTTTGCACAGGTGTCCACAGGTGCACAGGTGTATATATATATATATATATATCAATGACATTCATAATTGACTTTCTCCAGCACGGTATTTCAGCATTTACTCTTTTGAAACTGTGGTGACTTGTCGTATGCTGGTCACAGAACGCAACAGAAACATAGTAAGAACGCACAGGGAAACCCACAAGGAACACATGGTTGTATTGAGAGCGTGGCAGTTAAGTCGAAAACGCAGCTAAAACGAGTTAGAAACTCCTTGATGGGGGAAAATACTGACAGCGTCTTGACTGAAAAATGCCATTTTTAAGAACGCAGTGAAACGCCATGAAAATGCAGTGCAGTGTGACAGGGGGTAACGTCAGATATTAGTGACTGATCTCTTTGGGAGTTAATGACTTCTTTCTTGAAGCGGTCATCAGGACTGTAATTGAATTTCGGAATTGATATTTTAAATTCGTGTTTATTAAACACTTCTAGCAACTTTCCGAAAATTTCATCAGGACTTTCAAAAATTTTATTCACCAAGGAGTACAAGTTTCCCCGAAAAGATGTGTAACTTCACTGCAGTTATTCGTAACAAGTTCAATACGGTTTCGGAGCTATAGTAAGACATAATTGGTATATATTATATAATGCGCATATCCACACTGAATGCTTTCTCAATGCATTCCCTGTATTAATACCCTCGTCTAACGCTCATGGGTCAGCTCCTCATCTTTCACCAGGTACCCACTTACTGCTGGGGGAACATTATCCTGTCTCAGGGTAAAATGTATATGCTCCGCTCCACTTTCATACCCTCGTGAATTATTTCGTCCACTGAACTCCACTGTAAAGTCGGAGATTATCACAATAATTAATTTGTGACGGAACATCCGTAATTTGTTGCAAGTCGTTGATTATTGTAATATTATACTCTACGCAACATAGGCTCAAGTGCTCCTGAGAATATATAAAGATTTACTTAATAACTTTTGATTCTGTACTTAAAATATTCAATGAAGCACCGTTTCAATTACAAATACTTTATAAATCGTATGTATACAAGTTTTAAGTTTGTCGATATACTAGTAACGGATCACATGAAATTTCTGGGTTTGATATCCAGATTTGTATACATTCACACATAATTGGTGAAAATCGCCAGGTTAGAGTTGTTTTCTCCGAGTGCTCTTTCACTTGTATTGACATACGTCTAATCAGTGTTGTTACTGTAGCCCTCTGGAAACTTTTACTGTAGCCATCGGGAAACTCTTACTGTAGCCCTCTGGAAACTCTTACTGAAACCCTCGGGGAAACTCTTACTGTAGCCCTCGAGAAACTCTTACTGTAGCCCTCGGGAAACTCTTACTGTAGCCCTTGGGAAACTCTTTACTGTAGCCCACAGAAAACGTTTTACTTAAGCCCCCGGGGAAACTCTTACTGTAACCCTCGGGAAACTCTTACTGTAACCCTCGGAAAAACTCTTACTGTTGCCCTCGGAAAACTCTTACTGTAGCCCTCGGGAAACTCTTACTGTAGCCCTCGGGAAACTCCTACTGTAACCTTCGGGTAAACTCTTACTGTAGCCCTCGAGAAACTCTTACTGTAGCCCTCCGGAAACTCTTACTGTAGCCAGAGGGAAACTCTCATTGCAGCGCACGGGAAACTCTTACTGAAGCCAAAGGGAAACTCTTACTGTAGCCCTCGGGAAACTCTTACTGAAACCCTCGGGGAAACTCTTACTGTAGCCCACGGGAAACTCTTAATGTAGCCCTCGGGAAAGTCTTACTGTAACCCTTGGGAAACTCTTACTGTAGCCCATGGGAAACTCTTACTGTAGCCCTCGAGAAACTCTTACTGTAGCCCTCAGGAAACTCTTACTGTAACCCTCGGGGAAACTCTTACTGTAGCCCTCGGGGAAACTCTTACTGCAGCCCTCGGGAAACTCTTACTGTAACCCTCGGGGAAACTCTTACTGTAGCCCTCGGGCATACTCTAACTGTAGCCCTCGGGAAACTCTTACTGTAGCCCTCGGTTAAGTCTTACTGTAGCCCACGGGAAACTCTTAATGTAGCCCTCGGGAAAGTCTTACTGTAACCCTTGGGAAACTCTTACTGTAGCCCATGGGAAACTCTTACTGTAGCCCTCGAGAAACTCTTACTGTAGCCCTCGGGAAACTCTTACTGTAACCCTCGGGGAAACTCTTACTGTAGCCCTCGGGGAAACTCTTACTGTAGCCCTCGGGAAACTCTTACTGTAGCCCTCGGAAAAACTCTTACTGTAGCCCTCGGAAAACTCTTACTGTATCCCTCGGGAAACTCTTACTGTAGCCCTCGGGAAACTCCTACTGTAACCTTCGGGTAAACTCTTACTGTAGCCCTCGAGAAACTCTTACTGTAGCCCTCCGGAAACTCTTACTGTAGCCAGAGGGAAACTCTTACTGTAACCCTCGGGGAAACTCTTACTGTAGCCCTCGGGCAAACTCTAACTGTAGCCCTCGGGAAACTCTTACTGTAGCCCTGGGTTATTTCTTACTGTAGCCCACGGGAAACTCTTAATGTAGCCCTCGGGAAACTCTTACTGTAGCCCTCGGAAAAACTCTTACTGTAGCCCTCGGAAAACTCTTACTGTAGCCCTCGGGAAACTCTTACTGTAGCCCTCGGGAAACTCTTACTGTAGCCCACGGGAAACTCTTACTGTAACCCTCGGGGAAACTCTTACTGTAGCTCTCGGGAGCTCCTACTGTAGCCCTCGGCAAACTCATATTGTAGCCCACGAGAAACTCCTACTGTAGCCCAAAGGAAACTCTTACTGTAACCCTCGGGGAAACTCTTACTGTAGCCCTCGGAAAAACTCTTACTGTAGCCCTCGGAAAACTCTTACTGTAGCCCTCGGGAAACTCTTACTGTAGCCCTCGGGAAACTCTTACTGTAGCCCACGGGAAACTCTTACTGTAACCCTCGGGGAAACTCTTACTGTAGCTCTCGGGAGCTCCTACTGTAGCCCTCGGCAAACTCATATTGTAGCCCACGAGAAACTCCTACTGTAGCCCAAAGGAAACTCTTACTGTAACCCTCGGGGAAACTCTTACTGTAGCCCTCGGAAAAACTCTTACTGTAGCCCTCGGAAAACTCTTACTGTAGCCCTCGGGAAACTCTTACTGTAGCCCTCGGGAAACTCTTACTGTAGCCCACGGGAAACTCTTACTGTAACCCTCGGGGAAACTCTTACTGTAGCTCTCGGGAGCTCCTACTGTAGCCCTCGGCAAACTCATATTGTAGCCCACGAGAAACTCCTACTGTAGCCCAAAGGAAACTCTTACTGTAACCCTCGGGGAAACTCTTACTGTAGCCCTCGGGAAACTCTAACTGTTGCCCTCGAAAAACTCTTACTTTCCAAGGGAAATCTTAGTGTAGCCCTTGGGAAACTCTTACTGTAACCCTCGAGAAACTCTTACTGTAGCCCTCGGGAAACTCTTACTGTAGCCCTCGAAAAACTCTTACTGTAGCCCACGGGAAACTCTTACAGTAGCCCTCGGGAAACTCTCACACGTCTCTTATTTTAAAAGACTGGCAGAAATCAGCCAAATACCAGGATGAAACACTCCTCTTAATCCTTTGAACCTGTTTGATTGAACATAGTGTATTTCTACTTCAGGTCATGCGTGGTGTAATCGAAACTATCATTGAAACTGTTCAGACAAGTATAGGCCCATATCATTCTATAAGAAAGGTGTTGTCCCCAGAATTGTCCCTCGGTACTAGTCTAGGATTTACGTTGTATTGTTAAATGAATAATTAATGCTTAATGATAATCTGGAATCTGATATGTTTCTATGATACATTCTTATTACTCACTCAGTCTTGACCAAACCTAATTGCAATTGGAACAGCTATGTTCGTTTATTCAA
Source organism: Gibbula magus (assembly GCA_936450465.1). Lineage (NCBI taxonomy): Eukaryota > Metazoa > Mollusca > Gastropoda > Trochida > Trochidae > Gibbula > Gibbula magus. The sequence goes on from OW388306.1 coordinate 15,106,656, forward strand.
GGTTCGTAGAGTGTATCATATGTTTTTTTTGCAAAATGAGTCTTGAACGTTGTGAGGCAATTTAATTCTTGCTCACATAAAGGATTCGACATATAAAAACACAAATTAAAAAGTCTACTTCATGTTGACGTTTTTTCAAGCTTGTCTTCACGGGTCAATATATCTTACATTACCAAAAGATACCATGTATTATAGCATATATCAATTTCCTACATGAGTGCGTTATCATTGGTGAGAGAATTGCAGTTGGTCAAATACGTTCATAGAATATGCAATGTCCAATAATCCTTCACTTTTTGAAATATAACACATTCATGTGGTATTGCAACATAATGGACATTTTTGTTTCGTTTTGCAATGGTGTGCCATGGTATTCATACTGAGTAAGCTATGTTGGTAATTACGTTTTGGACCGAAATCAAAGGCACCACCAACTCTTCATTTCACAAAAAGAGCTGTTTTAGAGTGTTTCAGGCTTTAATTAAACACAATCATGACACAATTGTACTGTATTGTAAAACATACGATGGTTGAGGTTCTCATTTCTTTCAATAAAATTACAATACAAGGAAAAGTAAGTAAAGCTTCTGTACAACCTGTTTGATCAATCAGAGTCGACTCTTGTCACCTTGTCATTGATTCTGACTCCTTAGCACTCGATATCTCATTACAGAGGCACTCTAGCAAGAGGGAAGCCTGTCAGGTATGAGATGAGTATATATTATTCGGGCTAGGCATGTTTGATGGACGTAATTATAATGTGAAGGTGACAGTGAAATGGATAGGCACAAACCCTACAGCACATCGTCTAATACTCTAATTAAACAGCACGGTTTGTTTATATCGCTGACACGAAAACATGTTGTTGGAACAAAGAGAGGGTTTTTATGTGACTGAACATGCAACACAATGTTATATACTCGAGTTCTTAAAGTTGATTATTTGACTTTGCTACATGCTCAAATACCGTATGTTCTGATTTAATCTTAAACTGTCACTGGTTTTATATTCTTCCTCAAGTGCATTTTTGTCAATGAAAAACCCGACAACAGTCATGTTAAAAAAGTCATGTACAAATCTCAAATCAATTCACATCAATTCCCTTCCAAACCTCTTTTTCTGGTCCTAATATTCAAGGTGTTTGTGAAAAGTGGTTGATGGAGGATAAGCAAATTGAATATTTCCACCTTATAGATATCTTGTTTTTGCTTGTTTGAACTAGATGTTTCTTATTTGAATTTTTCTTTTGATTTGTACGGTTTTCTTGAGATGTTTGGGAAAGGAAATATTAATGCGAAGGTTTAAAGATAGGTTTTCTAAACAATCATGGCCATTAATCATACATTTTAAATCATGACTACATTGAGAAAGCTATTTAACATTATCATCTTCTCAAAATCTCTTTTAGCAAATTTCAGGTGCAGCAATAATTATTTGTGTTGGACATTTTGATAAGATGAAACAATGATATACCAATGGCCGACAGAGTGTCTTTATTGTAATTAACTCTACAAAAGTTGAACTCCATGTTCATTTCATGTACTTTTTATAATGCTGCTACAATTACGTAAGTGTACACTACAACAAGAAAACAAAGTTCTTCAAAGTTGACCACCTCCGTCTCCGTACTGGCCAGGCAGGAGGCACACTGCATCTCTTCGGATAGGTTTATCAAAATGGTTATTGTGTTTACTTAAGAATTGAATCAAATTACAAATTATGAACAGTCCCCATTGTTTCAACAGCCTATGTTCCATGGGCAGGTTGTATAAGCTGTCTAGTCAGCTTGTGTTGTGTTTCTTTCTCATGTATTTTATACATTTGTTTATTTATTTATTTACTTGTGTCCTTATGAGGTTTGATATGGAAATCAAGAATTTAACCAGGAACACATGCTACGCCAGAGTGAATAACATTTTAATGTCAGTAAATATCCCCCTTTCTCAGAACCCTGCCCATAATTCCAATCATACTGTCTTAGGATACATTCAGAACACTGTCCACTTGCATCTGGCACGCTGTTCCTTTTAAATAATTAAAATCCATTAGGGTACCTGGATCCAATGTAATAGATAAGCAAATCTAAAATAAGTACATAATCTCTTAATCCAACAAGAGAACTCTGAGAGTGACCTGACATATTGCTTCTATCTACTCAATGAATAATTTGTCGACTCGGCGCAGACCATGTAACAAGCATACTGCCCTTCTTGTCGAGAAACAAAGTTGATATGTCTTGAGCAAATGGTTCATCAAACAGAGGTCAAATGTATACAGGTATTCGGTGTTTGAAACGAGCTATCAAATACTGACAAGGAAAAAACAATAAAAGTTGTGACACTGAAATGTGGAAGGGATTGCTGTGATTCAAATTAGATGAACTTTCCCGATTAAAATCTGGCCTTGCTTGATAGCAGTGTAAGAATACACAACGAAACGTCGCACTCCTGCTATAAAGAAGATGTACATCCATAAAACTCGTTTTCCTTTAAAACACACTTGTTTTCTACTGCTTTTGAATAATTATCAGATAGTTTCATGTGTTCATTGCAGCGCTTCAGGGCAGTTTTCTGGCTCTAGCACTAAAAAGGATTTTTATGTTTGCATGTCTGTATATATAAGGAGGATATGTGTCTCAATGAATTTATGCATATGTACTACTTTATATATCATTCCAAAAAGGAAATCGAGAAGTATCCGTGTTTCTTGTATCATGTATGGTCTGTTTGTACTGTAGTTTCCTCCATTTTTTAACTTCTTTCCATATCCAATGCATATATGCCCAATAATACAAATTTATAAGAAACATGAAGCAAGCGTATATACAAGGTTACAAGGTTATGTTAATATATACAAATGTACAAACTTGTAATAGAATATGCTCACATCTACAAGCTTTGTTTGCTTGTTGTTGTGTACAGTTTTCTAATTCTAGCACCATTATCAAATTTATAATCAAAATGAACATGAAGTTCAACTTTTATACAGTTAATTACAATAAAGACACTCTGTCGGCCATTGATATATCGTTGTTTCATCTCATCAAAATGTCCAACACAAACTTGCTGCACCTGAAATTTGCTTAAAGAGATTTTGATAGGAAGAGATAATGTTAAATAGCTTTCTGAATGTATTCATGATTTAAAATATTTTTGTAAAATGTATGATTAATGGCCATGATTGTTTATAAAACCTATCTTTAAACCGCCGCATAAATATTTGCTTTCCCTCACATCCTGAGAAAGCCATACAAATGTAAAAGCAAGATATATCTAGTTGAAAGAAGCTAAAACAAGATATCTACAAGCTGGACATATTCAATTTGTTTATCCTCCATCAACCAATTTTCATAAATACTTGAAATATTTGGACCAGAAAAAGAGGTTTGGAAGTGAATTGATGTTATTTGATTTGAGATTTGTACATGTTTTTTTAACACGACTGTTGTCGGGTTTTTCATTGACAAAAATGCACTTGAGGATGAATATACAAGCAGTGAAGTTTTAAATTAAATCAGAACATACGGTATTTGAGCATGCATCAAAGTCCAATAATCAACTTTAAGCACTCGAGTAGATAACATTGTGTTGCATGTTCAGTCACATAAAAATCCTCTCTTTGTTCCAAAAACATGTTTTTTGTGTCAGCGATATAAACAAACCGTGCTTTTTAGACGTTTACTGTAGGGTTTGTGTCCATCCATTTCACTGTCCCCTTCACATTATAATTACGTCCATTAAACGTGCCTATGCGCCCAATAATAGATACTCGTCTCATACCTGACATGGTTCCCTCTTGCTAGAGTGCCTCTGTAATGAGATATCGAGTGCTAAGGAGTCAGAATCAATGTCAAGGGGACAAGAGTCGACTCTGATGTATCAAACAGGTTGTACAGAAGCTTTACTTACTTTTCCTTGTATTGTAATGTTATTGAAAGAAATGAGAACCTCAACCATCGTATGTTTTACAATACAGTACAATATTGCCATGATTGTTTTACAGTTAAAACCTGAGGCCCACTAAAAAACAGTTCTTTATGGTGGTGCCTTTATTGTCAGTCAAAAACGTAATTACCAACATAGCTTACCCAGTAGGAATACCATGGCACAGCATTGAAAAAGGAAACAAAAGTGTCATTCTATTAAAGACCCTAATCTTACAATACCACATGAATGTGTTATATGTCAAAATGTGAAGGATTATTGGACATTGTGTATTCTATGAACGTATTTAATTTACTGCAATTCTCTCACCAATGATAACTCACTCATGTAGGAACTTGATGTGCTATAACACATGGTACATGTTGGTAATGCAAGATATATTGACCCGTGAAGACAAGCTTGAAAAAACGTCAACTTGAAGTAGATTTTTTAATTTGTGTTTTTACATGTCGAATCCTTTATGTGAGCAAGAATTAAATTGGCTCACAACATTCAAGACTCATTTCGCAAAAAACATATTATACACTCTACGAACCTTGAATAAACGAACAAAGCTGTTCCAATTGCAAATTATTTTTGGTCAAGACTGAGTGAGTAATTAGAATGTATCATCAGATTCCAGATTATCATTAAGCATTAATTATTCATTTAACAATACAACGTAAATCCTAGACTAGTACTGAGGGCAATTTTGGGGACAACACCTTTCTTATAGAATGATATAAGCCTATACTTGTCTGAACAGTTTCAATGATCGTTTCGATTACACTACGCATAACCTGAAGCAGAAATACACTATGTTCAATCAAACAGGTTCAAAGGATTAAGAGGAGTGTTTCATCCCGGTATTTGGCTGATTTTTGCCAGTCTTCTAAAAATGAGAGACGTGGTTACCCGAGGGCTACAGTAAGAGTTTCCCGTGGGATACAGTAAGAGTTTCCCGTGGGATACAGTAAGAGTTTCCCGTGGGATACAGTAAAGAGTTTCCCCGAGGGCTACAGTAAAGAGTTTCCAGGGGCTACAGTAAAAATTTCCAGAGGGCTACAGTAAGAACACTGATTAGAAGTATGTCCAGACACTGTCAGACAGCTGAAAGAGCAGGGGCGGGGTAGCGAAGTGGTTAGAGCGTTCAGCTTCGGATCAAGAGGTCCTGGGTTCGAATCCCGCTAGGGGCACGGAAACTTTATCTGCAGTAGAGAACTGTTCTACACGCAGTAAGGTTAGGGTGCAATGTTTCACTGAATTTCAGCGCAGTACCACCCATGGTTCGCTAGTTCCAGCTGCTGCTCTCAGGTTTCACCGCAGTGCTTTCTCCCTGCCATAATACTAGCAGCCGCGATATAAGTGAAATACTCTTGAAAGCGGCGTTAAACCCCAACTCACCTCACCTCACCTGAAAGAGCACGCGGGGAAGATAACTCTATACTGGGGCTATATGCTCTATATCAACTACTTGCAACAAATTACGGATTTTCCGTCCGAAAGTAATTATTGTGATAATCTCCGACTTTACAGTGGAGTTTGACGAAATAATTCACGAGTGTATGAAAGTGGAGCAGAGCATATACGTTTAACCCTGAGACCGGATACTGTTCCCCCAGGAGTAAGAAAGATGAGTAGCTACGACAGCCACGGTTAGACGAAGGTAATAATACACCGAATACATTGAGAAACCATTCAGTGTGGATATGTGCGTTATAGAATATATCCTAATGTTGTCTTATTATAGCTCCGTAACCGTATTGAACTTTCTACGAATAACTGCAGTGAAGTGACACATCTTTTCGGGGAAACTTGTACTCCTTGGTGAATAAAATTTGTGAAAGTCCTGATGAATTGTCGGAAAATTGCTAGAAGTGTTTAATAAACACGAATTTTAAATATCAATTCCAAAATTCAATTACAGTCCTGATGACCGTTTGTTCGCTTCCAGAGAGAAGTCATTAACCTTAGGATGTACATTTGCTCCGTTCACATGGAGATTGGTCCATGCATGGTTCTACATTTCAAAAACAATCAGGTGTGGAATTGAAAACAGAAAGAGAATAATGAGAGATTTGATTTTTCATAAACACGTGACAAAAGTAACCACAATAGGCTAATACATGTAGCTCGTGTCCGGGAAAAAAAGTTTTCCAGATGCCTGTGTGTCCTACACTTCATACACATATCATCCATGTTAGTTTAAGCAGGATTCAGATGATAATTTTAAAGCAACAAATAATCAAATTCACTTGACTAAACAGCTCATATCGACATCGTCATCTATTTAGTTTGATTAGTGATGACTGATGACTCTTGTGTACACTCACCAGCATACAACACGTCACCACATTTTCAACAGAGTAAATCATGAAATACTGCTGCTGGAGAAAGTCAGTTATGAATGTCATTGATAGATATATACGTTGGCTGTGTAAAGACCTACTCTCAATTTCATAAATCAGAGTATGAACCTTTTTTCATGATAGTTAACTCGTCTTTTGGTGGTGCAGTCGCTTTTCTAAAATGGGCTTTGGCCAGAAAGTTGGTTTTTAAGTTTTGAAATTCAAAACGTAGAAACGTAATAATTAAAATATATTGTCGACATGAATGACCTACTTGGATAAAATGTATTGAAAGAGCACTACTGTAATACGTCTGCTTTGATTTTCCTATCTCATTTGAAATAACCCTCGATATAGATAATATGCATGTAGCGTGTAATTATAGACATGATTGCTTAAAAAGGTTTGTATAGTTTACGAAAGTTTCTTATAAAAAGGTAAGTGTTATAGACTCACATCATTGATTAGAAAATCTGCTAAAATTGTGTATTGTATGTGTACTGATATCAACTAACAAAAACACACTCGAATGATGTGAGTAGCTGGTATGATTGTGGTTTCATCAAGGCAGTAATCTTATAAAATGTCTAGATTTCCAAGACGCTGAAAGGGAATTATCTGAAGGATGGAGCATCTGTACTCACTCAAATCGTGTCAGAGACAGAATCAAGATTTTAAACCATTTATTGACTACTATACCTACTCCCAGATGCTAACTATGTCTCAATTATAATACATAATGTCTCTTTGCATTCCTTGTACAGGCAATGGATAACAATAGGCCATGCATTCTCAATTATGTCTCGAAACGAAATTTTTAAAACGTTATTTTGTCTTAAACAATTATGATAAATATGTTACGAGAAGTTCTCTTACCTATTTAAGCCTGCTCCATTATATCAGCAGTGCGGCCCATATATTTTAATTCAAGATACAATTTAGATTTTGAGGCAAAATGTACCATGTTATACATGTCAATAATCAGAAAGACCGTAAATTGTCATAACGTATAACTGCTATATTTCGTTCTGGAGTCGTGTCAGATACGACACTTTGTTATTATGAAGAAATACAAGAAAGATCAAAAAGGGAAGTTGTTACCTTTATATATAATATTTCATCCATGAAATAAAGCAAATTATTTTTCGTTCATCTGCAATACATCTTGCGTGATCAATATCATGTCAATTACAGTCGGGTAATACAGTCTTTAAATGTTGTTAGCTGTAAGCAACACTCACTCATATTGCTGCTCTGTTGTTCTATAACGGCACTCATCCAATTGCGATTGGTTTACATAAAGTTGTTCACGTTTCGCCTTTGATGTTTGACTTGTATCATCGATGTTGTAGAGGAAAACTGTGTACAGACAAACATGACACATACGAAATAAAAATACAATGTTTCACAACTTTTCTCTTATTCCATCGTTTCTAATAGAAATGGCATGTTTGCTGATTTTACACGAGTTCAGAAGAGTGGTTTACAATCCATCTCCTGTGTGGGAGGTAACATATCTATTTCAGCATCTGGTTATAGCATCGACAGTTTCCTCTTCCTATTGTAAAGCTCTTACATTCAAAAATTCCAAATTCATTATTCATTACGATGTAATGACCTTGTACAATTGGCATGGAATGAGACATTGCAATAATGTTCATATTTGAATGTTTGGAGACCTGGACTATGATTAAAACTAAGATTTGTAAAAAAATGACAGATATTCCGATGATTGGGTTGTGATATTTCACATGATAATTGTGCATCAAGTTCTACTATTATATACGGAAATATTTTATATGACACTTGCTTCAGGCACCATTGCAATGATGGATGGATGACTCGTATTTCAACCTGATGATGATCATAAAAAGTCCCTATATGAAATAAAGTGTGTGGATTAACCAATCGAGTGTTGCTTGAAAACGGCTTGTTTCTGATTCTAGACGGGTGTGATTGGACACTCGAACTTCTTGAGCAGTAGTGTATGCTCCATGAGAGTGTTCACAATTTGAGAGAGCTGGTTGAGGAGAGTCGTGTGATCACGCGATAAAGGACGAGAAGATAAGAGACAAGGTGTGAACTTGAAGTATGTCTGCTGGGAAGGCTGAGGGTTTGAAATAATAGACCTTCTATGTAATTGGTCAGTCTCGAGACTGTGTTGGTATCTGGAACACATCAATCAACCAACAATGATAATAAGAACATAATCGAGTACTTTGTTCTGATAAACCAGGTGACAATTCTGTAAATAACAGATCATACACTATACCACGCTCTGATTAAGATTTCAATTGATGTTTTATAGTGTCGTAGATAAGTAGTGTTTATTTCCTCCATAGATGTGAAGCTTACAGATGTTTATGCAGTTATATTATTGACACAAACTGTACATTAGATGATTATACAGGGCAAGTAATGGTACAACAATCAATATTCGTCCATATTTTTACACAGACTTCTACAATCATATAATTACGTTTCTTCACACACCATAGTTTAATTGTTCTTGTAGATTATTGGGTATTCCCCCGAGTAAAAAGTTCAGAAATTGACCATCATCATCGTATGTCCATAAGTTTGCGAGAACATCAACATTAATAACATCACATATCTTTTCAAATACATTATTTCTATAGGACATATTCATCTTGCAAGATATAAAACATGTTTTAAGATATCATATACCACAGTACCACATGTGCATTCCTTTGACTGAATGGGGAGGGAGCCACGTTTGATAGGAAAAGCAATACTTTTGAAATGCCTTGGTCTATCAAGAGCTCGTTGCTATAGTCTATGTACATTGTCTGATCGTATTGACTGATATCGTATCAATGATAGCTTTGACTGAATGGTTGATCTTGCTGCATTTCCATCGTACTCAAGGACCATGTCCCGTACTATACATGACCATTTACTTTTACATAAAAACAAAGAGCATTTTATATATTGAATATTTGCTTTCTGAGTATCATATAGAGTTTACTAATGATGCCACCATATGAAATATATGAGATTTCGTGCCCCACCTCTGCCTCCTAGGGCGCTCATTATAGTATTGTCCAACTGTATGTAAAACATGTATATGATGTATTGATACAAGCACTGATTTGCATGTTTACGAAACAAGAGTCGTTGGTAACAAAATATGTGTAACACGCTTTAGATAGTTTGTCAGAAAAATGTGAAGTATTACCACTACAAACACTATTATATAAGGCACCGATCCAAGCTTAACTGGCTTGTCAATAGGTGACTTACATTATTAGCCTTGTTTAAGGCCAAGTCCCTGAGAGGTGTATATATAGACAAGCCAAGCCACCAATTAAATCACCATACGCTCTCCTTTCACATCAGCTTTGAAACCAGGTAACCACATATATTGCTGGATGTATATAGGCATCTTTTGAATAACATACTTTGCAAATATGTCTTTTCAGTGTGGGTGGAAAGTCAACCTTTAAATTGTCAGATATTTGTTGATTTGCTGAAGGTTGACCGGATGGAAGGCCGTGGAAGAGCGAGCGAATTTTGACAGACTGTTCAAGGAGACGCGTCTTTAAGGATGTGTTTTGTTACCTTCTGATGTCGTTGGCACCATGGTCGCCATCTTGGGGTGTGGACTTAGGTTTTCTTTTATAATGAGTTTTTAATAGGCTCTGGTTTGTAAGTTTCTTGATAGTATATACAGTGCTCACATTTTCACTTACATTTTTGTAGGTCATATTCTTGAAACCATATTGTCATGTTCTACTTCACATAATATTCATATTTCGTGCATTTTGATGTAGCACGTGGTGTATTTGAATTGGAGATTTCGTGCATATTGTTGTAGCTCGTGGTGAATATGAATAATTGACATTACACACTTGCATTATAATTATCTGTCATATTGTAATGAACCTTTAGTTTCATTAAACATTTAAAACTATTTCATTGTTATTATTTCAGTGAAAGTTTTGCCTGTATTTCATACATACACTAGGATAGGGACAGTGATAGGTTACATTTCCTTCAGCACTTGTGTAGTTATAATTATGTAAAGTTAGGGACATCCAGGTGCTGTATAGTCACCTCCAGACTCGAGCGGCAACGTTACAAGTTAATCTCCCAGATTCGTCTCGTATTGACCAACTGTCTGAATGATTCACTGGGTATGTTCAGAGACTAATTACTATTCTCTACAGTTCTAACTATATCCCCCTAATCTACCAATATGACAAATGTGAGTTACAATTACTTAGGTCTATGTTACAGAGTTTTAATTGAATATTGAGATGCGATATCACAATTTTGTTAAAAAGCTGATAGAAAACATAAAATTTACAATTTGTCAAAATAAATTGACTGCTTTCAAAAAGTCTGAAATGCGGTGTTCACCAAATTGACTAAAAACTTGAGATAAAGGAATATCAGGATAAAATGTTTCCCTGATTTGTGTGGTTTCCCAACACTCTAAAGAAAAATAATCAAGGGGAAGTGTTTTTAGCTGAGTTTAATGTCTCTCTTTTAATTCTTTTACAAACTTTTCTCAACTAGTTTATATTATATATTGGTTTTGAATATGTTAATTCATCTATTTTCATTTACTTATCAAGCAAACTATATTCTTAGTATTTGAAGCAGTCAAAAGTGTATTAATATTGTTGTGGAACAGAAGTACAATATAATTCTATATATAGAATCGAATTACTGATTGGATGACATGTAAATCATAAGCCTAGGTCAGTTGTTTCACACTTAAACAATAAACATTCAACTTCTACATGCCAAACTATGAAAATGATTTAAATAAAGAATGAAAACTGACAATAGGTCTCTACTGGTAGGCTTGTATCACTGGCAATGTCAAAAATAAAATTGCAGCGTTGAATTTAAAAAAATTGAATCGACTGTATCATGTAAAGGATACGATGTTTCACTGAAATAAAAAAAAGTACAATTTTACAAAAATGGTCATTCATGAATATATTGACATGCGTATTGTTTTCCAGAAATGAAATATGTATTTTATTAACTCATATGTGAAACAATAATATTTAGAGTATAGTTCAGGTAATTTATGTTTCCCAACAATGTGTCTTCCCTTTTAGTAAACATAAGTCTTTGCTGTGTCTATTTAACATAGTTGTGTTATTAGTGTAACAATCCATTGTAGTAGAAATATATGTCAAATTATTAATTTAAAAGTTGAAAGAAAAGAAATGTTGATTCCATTAATGTCTTGTCAAGGAGATACCATGGATCAAAGCATTTTGTAAAATAAAAAAAGTGCTTGTATTCACTTAATCGTTCTAAAGTATTGCTAAATCACAAATGCATCACGATTGGTCAATAGTACAAATGTGATCAGCTACCAGCAGTAATGCACCTGTGTACCATGGATACACAGAGAGCACTGAATAAGCTTGGAAGTGAACCTTTGAGACACAGAGAGCACTGACTAAGCTTGGTAGTGAACCTTTGAGACAGAGAGCACTGAATAAGCTTGGAAGTGAACCTTTGAGACACAGAGAGCACTGAATAAGCTTGGAAGTGAACCTTTGAGACACAGAGAGCACTGAATAAGCTTGGAAGTGAACCTTTGAGACACAGAGAGCACTGAATAAGCTTGGTAGTGAACCTTTGAGACACAGAGAGCACTGAATAAGCTTGGTAGTGAACCTTTAAGACACAGAGTGTACTGAATAAGCTTGGTAGTGAACCTTTGAGACACAGAGAGCACTGAATAAGCTTGGTAGTGAACCTTTAAGACACAGAGTGTACTGAATAATCTTGGAAGTGAACCTTTGAGACACAGAGTGTACTGAATAAGCTTGGTAGTGATGATCCTTTGAGTGTTTATGATAACGACCCAGTGATTGAATTTTGCAATCCAATGTTATTTTTTTTATCTTCAAACTATAATCCTTACATACAATAAAATGTAAATTGCAATGTATTGCACAGTAAGTCCAGTTCTTTAAAAAGCTTCTACGTTTTACCAAATAAGATAATATTTCTTGCTGCTGACTTCTAGATACTCGTACATTAAAAGGAGGGTTCTATCGGGGTACTTTTTGTAGAAAAGAAATTCGAGAGAATATTCCTGCTTACACATATACGTTATTAATACATGATTAAAACACAGTCAAGTTGAAATATACTAATTACGGTAATTTTTTGATGACTTTATATTTCACAACTTGATAAAATCCAACGCACATTTGTTGAAAAGTAAAAACAATGAGAACTGAAGCCATCAATCTGCGCTGCGAGTGGGTGAAACTTCGCTGCAGCATAACATCAAATTGTTTATTAGTTTTATGACATGTTACGTGTTACTATGTTGATACTCTATCAGTGTATGTCTTTTATTATCAAAACGTTGTAAAATCAGGTACAATATATCGTGTTTTCATTTCACGTAATGCAAACAATTCCAATATGGCGACAGAACCCTCCCTTTTAAATGTTCATATTAAGCTTTTGTACAGAACGTACATTTACTTTAACAAAATGGTCTTTGTATTTAGTGTTCCCTGAACTATATACACTGACTTCTTCATTTCAGGGCAAACCTACCCTTTTACATTAACTATTTTTGGATTAAGACTTTTGGATTACAGATGTTTATGTCGATGTAAATGTAGTTTAATTTACAAAGTAATTGACGTTTGTAGTCACTGTTTGCGTGAACTAATAGACACAAATAACAGTCATTACATTGTACGTCCGTAGTCCTGACTCCCTGGCACTCGCCGTCTCATTACAGAGATTCTGACATGAAGTCTCTAAAACATGACAATAGTGTTCTATATATGATGATAAACACATCACTAATGAATGACGGGAAACAAATAGGTGTTAGACACCAACCCTACAGCGCTTTATACTGTACTGAAATTGAAATGAAATTGTAAACCATTCTTCAAAATAATCTAGGATTACAGTCACCTGTCATTGGACACTTGTATGGTGTTGAATGAGAGCAAGTTTCAAAACGAGTTCTAATATTCCCACACAGATGATTAAACCAGTGTATAACATGGATATGCGTAAGATTATCTAACACAAAAGTCGTTGAATTAATTAAATTTAGTCATGTCAACACTATTAATTGATACTTCCTACGACATCGAGGTTTGCATTTAATTCATCAACTGAAGACAATTTACAAATAAAAATTCTATCTTTGTGATTTTATCAAATCAAATTGATAATATCATGTATCGCAAAATGACTTGATTCGGAAAACTCGCCCACGTGTCATAGGAATTAAACTGCGTGTGTCCTTCATGCTTGCTTTATAAGTAAATCGCAATAATGAATTACGTATAAAGAACTTCATGTCATGATTGCAAATAACGGACATGTGTACCTTTGCTTAGTGAGTCACTTAATTCGACTTCAACAAAAGTATGTGAATCGGAAAACTCGCCTACATTCTAATACCACAGATTCAAGGAAATAAATGAAAGTTTTCCTTAAAAACTGTATTTTGGTCAATCACAAGAGTGAATTACAAATTAAGAATGTGATGTCATGTTTGCTTAATAACGGACCTTTGCTCAATGAAGATCATAAATCGACTTCAACAGGAAGTTAATTAATAATTTGTAATTAACTCCTGATCTGATCGAGTAAAATAAATCTTACTGGTGAAACAGGAATTGATCAATATGATATTAGATTCCAAATTACTTTCCGGGTTTAATACTGTGGTTGGATGAGTACATTAGTACTAATCTAAAAAATTTGACACATTCATTTGCGCCAGAGACCAAATGAATGAGAGAGTTGTTTTTATCTTTCATTATTCGACCTTAAGTTAGGAATAAGGATGACCATTTGACATATCGTCTCATGAAACCTCATGGTTTATAGCTTTATTTTCATAGAACCAAGTTCTTGATTTTCGACTTTTGTCATGAGCTGTCTTTCTGCGTTGATATGAGTAAATATGAGCGATATATTGAGAGTTTCAGTAAATGTTAAAGGTGTGGTAACAACGATTTGATAAAGAAACTGATACAGAGGAAATGATAAAAAGTGTCTTTAGTAGTTCATGAATGACTGTACGTTCGCTAAATTATGAATGAATAACTGTAGTTCAGGCAATGTCAATGTGAATCGTTAGCCAAGGAAATCATTTATTGGTTTGTTATGAAGAGCTAAATAAAGTGGCGATAAATAATAAATATATAGAACAGCATACTTGTGCAATTGGATTGTTTGTATTGAATGAGAATATGTCATGGAAGCGGAGGAACAACGCTCACATTTACTGGGACGGCGTGTCGCGGAATGGACGGTTGCTCGATCAGCTCGACTGATGGTTTCGTATCTAAATAATACCATATTAGCGCAGTAATGGAATTTTGTCAACTGCGTTAACGGAATGAAAACGTAAAATTGGCTTGAAAATTCCAAAGAGGTGAAAAATTCAGTTTTCCGTCCGTCGTGCTTCTTTCGAATGACGTAACCATGGACATGACGTCACAATGACGAAGCATCGCTAGGGACGGCTTCGAAATGCTTTACCCCTTGCGTTCAGTAACAGCGAACAACAGGCCGGGTTGTTCGCGAACAAGTGCTACTGAACGAACGAACCGCTCGCTGACATCCGCGAACGGTTCTGAGAGGTTTTTGTTCGCGAGACAAAGATGGACGCCATACAGTAACAATGCATCGACTTTCGGCACTTTTGGGGGATACTGCAGCACTGTATCGCCATCCTTGTTTTCAATGTAAGTATATCAGACAGAATAATAAGCTTGTTCATTGATGTCTGATATAATGACTAAAGTGATGATGGCAACAAATTTAATTGGATATTTCCCGTTCATTGCAGCAGACGACAAAAACCAAACAATAACAATAACAACACTAAAAGTATGCTCTGTCATTTGAGAAACATAACAACTCGGTAAGCTTAATTAAACATAATAAAAGTTCTCTAACCAAAAAACATATATATTGACTTCGAATTAGGCCTACTATTATGTTGACAAACACTTTTAATATTTACTAAACAAATGCTCAGTGTTTAAGATTGTTCGTTGATTTGTTTTATAAGCAACTGAAGTAAATGATGATTTTCTTTCTTCTTGAATTTGCTGCTGCACCACCCATTCAGGGAATTCTAAATCCTGGGATCAAAAGGCCAGTATCAGCAACACTTTGTAAGTACTAAGTAGGCATACAGTATGTTCATATGTCAATGACATAATAATTTGGCATAAATAAGGGAAATAATTAAATGGCAGCCATGACATTTTAAAAATATAATTCAAGAATCCAATAATGTCTGAACAACAAGGATAACAAGTTTGTGCACAAAACCAAATTGAAACTGTTTGTGTATTTGATTTGCAGCACATAGATCAGATGAAACAGTTACCAAGACGCTCAACAATGAAAGTAGGTTTTTTTAACGATTGAATTGAAATGATCTAAAGTAACCATTAATCAAGTTTAATATTGATACATTTTGTATCTGCCACAAATCAATATTGACAAGTTAGATAACAGCTTGAATACATTAGAGAATCAGAATTTTTACAATGTAATTGAAGATATATGACTTTCACTTTATTAGTGTACTTTTATCAAAGCAACACAAAGCCCATAACCTAAAATCAGAATTCAATAGAATAGAATCCATGCATGATGTACGCGCTAATCATGTAGACCTGCAGACATTTATCAGAATTCTTTTATATAACTTTTGTTGTTGTGAAATATAAATCTTTTATTCGTTCAGAACTGAATGTTTTATCATTATTAAACTGTTTTACAGATGAAGAGGACTGTGATGACTCTGTGTTGCCAACATTGAACAATCGTAAGTCAGTGTACTTGTAAGTTGTTGATTTTATAACTAAAGGGAAACTTTACAAATGAAGTCATCTGATAAGGAAAATTAGTGGTATAAATGGTAATTGAACATCATTAATGTCAAATTGTATAACAATCAAGAAACAGTATTCAGTTGAAGAAATATTCATAGAATTATCATAATTATTAAATTCTAAATTAAACAGTATTGTGCTTATAAGTAACATTATAAACAAATTTGGCAGATAATATAATACATTTTTAACTGTTTTATTAGTTTTATGATTAGGATACTAGGATATATTATGAAATCATAAGTATAAGTAGAGATATTTAATAACAATTTCTTTTGATTTTGACCAAATGAGTTTACATTTTTTTGTCAGATATATCAACTGGCAACAAATTTCATTTCATATTGATTTTATTTTATTTGTGAAAGAGAATCATACATTTCATATTTCAGTTATAGTCAGTTAAGGAAACTGACAATGGATTTTTCTTTTATCTTTTTTGTAAATTTTTATTTTCCTGTATCATATTTTGTCCTTATCCCATATGTGAGGAGAAATCACATTTGTTTTTATTTTACATATTGTCAGAGATACTGACAAATATCTTATTCATATTTTTATTTTAGCGTAGCAGCATTTTTTATTTATGAACAAATTTATTCATAAACTGTACTAAACCAGACTATCATGCAGGATGCAGATTTCGTATGGCAGTCATTCGATGTCGGCTCAAATCCGACCGAAAGCAAGACTGCAGTCACATAACCCTTCATTCATTCGATGTCGGTTCAAATCCGACCGAAAGCAAGACTGCAGTCACATAACCCTTCACGGCATGAACTTATTCATTATGAACAAATGTTTTACTAATTTTACTTGAATTGATTTGTCGTTCTTATTTATTATCTGCGTACTGTAAATTATAAGAAATAACCGTAATTGATAATGTAAACAAAATTTAAAGTGTAATTCAATTGAAAAATTGTTTTTATGTTGATCTATTAATTCAGTAGATCAATAACTAAAATATTCATTTTAATTGTTTCAGCAATCTTTTGGCCGCATGAGGCCATTTTGCTACTGGTTAGAACATACTAACCTTACATGAAGTTATTGCCATACCAGGAGCATAGAGACCGTTTAAGCTCACCAGCTGTTGAGAAATATGAGGTATGGAGAAAAAACTCAAGTAAACTCCACCAACAGGGTCACAAGTTCAGCCCTGTTGCGTGCGACAACAAGTTCAGGTCGTTAAAATACAGGTATATATATTATAAATTCAGTGTTTGCAATCATTTATATTTTAACTTAAAACAAAAATAAATTGATAATAACAAGAAAACAAGATACTGAAGTGTTTTAATTCAAGTTTTATTTTTTTCCTCTGGAGATTATATTGTTAAAGAGCCATCACGGATGTTGATGAAAATATCAAAATTTTTCCGAAAATCTATCTCCGTGAAATAAATACACTTCATTTTCACTAATTTTTTCAACTTAAAATAAGCCGAGAAATTGCATTAATTAGTAAAGGTGTTTTCCAGTCTAAATATAGATCCAGTCTATTATTTTCAAGCGCAAAGCATTATGGTCTAGCTCACACACAGTAAACAAAGACACGAAAGAATAACAAAAAATATGAGCAATAAAAGATATGGAAATATATATTTTGTTTGGCGGTGATTTATTTACTATTTCATTTAATTATGTATTTGCTACAGATATTGGAATAATTGTTTTACCCAACTAGGTATTTTTCTTGAATTTTATAATTAATGAGAGTAAAACAAGTTCATAATTTGCTGGTCTTATCTCTATAAAAAGAACATTAAAAAGGAAATAATTTGTATATTCTCAGGACATTTAGAAACATTGTTTGTAAAGCAATTGTCACATTCAGTAATGTGTGACAAGGGTAACTTGCAAGAGAGACACGTGAAGCACGTGCAGCATATGGGTTGTTATGGCGACTTGCGCTAGAGACGAGCCTTCACGCTTCAGAAGCGCTTTCTGTTAGTGTAGTACGTATTACGCAAAAAAGGGGATTCTGTTCATATACGTCAGATACCCTTAGCGCGCGCTAGTCGAAGTGGTACTTCTCTTTGAAACCAAATTGCAATACATTGTCGTGATATGAAAATTATTTAACATATGCCATGTTGTAGATAAAAGATTTCTCTGGCGAATGACGTTATAAGTATATTTTCCAAAAATTGAAATACTAACATCCGTGATGGCTCTTTAAGTTTATATGTCACAATGTATCTAATCTCTTTTCTTTCAAAACAACATATCAAATGCAATAACTAAACATATATTTAAATGTACAGTATTCAAAATATATATATTGTTTCAAATGTTTTAGAAACAACGCAATCTGCGATTCAAACAAACAGTCTGGGAGGGGGAAGAGAGCCTGGGGGTACCTTGACTTCATGGGGGAGGTTTTGGAAGGTGAATCCAGTTGCTACTCTTGCATCCATGCCAAAAGGTATTATACAAACATTTTTCGCTATTTTCACAAAAAATTTCCACTCGCCGTGAGCATGCGCAGATTGATGCTGCATGGAATCCGGTCTGGCCGGAAGTAGTCGTTAGCGTAGAAATACTGTATTATCTTATTGAATCTATCGAATATAACTGCTGTAAAGACAATTATTTGGGAACAACAGCAGTCAAAAACGAGTTTTTACACCCCTGTCTATAACAATGATGATTTGTTATAATGATAAAGACGTGTTTTTGTTGTAGGGACTATAATGACAAAGGGATTGTGTTGACAGGCATGGCAAAGGGCAGTGGTGCTGACACAAAATAAAGTCGTATTTCTAACTAATCCCCTCTGTTGTTTTTGCATCGACACTAACGTACATACACAATTAAAATTATGTTATTCACCTTACCTTTTATTTTAGTGTTTCAAGTTGTTTTAGAGATTTAATTGACATAAAATCCTATTATATTTAACGTAGTCTCGAACTTCATTTGAACCAGGACTCGATTCACTATTGTGGAGAATCTTTATCTTCTAAATGGATCCAATGCAAGTGCTCATTTTAAAATGAAATTAAAATACATCATACGATATTCTCAGTTCTCGTTTCTGAATTATTTTAGTGACTATAAAGTGTTTTTGTAAGAGATCAAGGTAACTTGTATTCACAACCCCATCAATCTGCACTAAATATTTTCTGTTATATAGATAAAAATGTTTCAGTGTTTCGAGTCTTGCACTCAAATGAAGACGGACTTTGAGACTCTTCTAACCTATTGCATGTTGATCCCAAAAATAGCCTTTAAAAAACCTCGAACCAAAATATGGAATTATAATCAACGACAGGAACATGTAAGTCAAATGTAGTGCCATTGTTTTACGTAAGTGTTGTCTGCCATCAAGTACAGGTTATTATGAAAAAGGTTCAATTCACAATTTTATAAATAAATATATACTTGAATGTGATTTTGAGTTATGTTGATGTATTCTCTAAATCATTCTTCAACATGATCTTGCTGTGACCACGTATAGGACATAAGTTGATTAAGAACACTGAATTTTATACATTATTATTGGGATGTCTTTCGGCTTCTCAAGTTTATATCATTATACAATTTGAGTATATATAGAAACAATTACAACAACTGTAAATATATTCCTCATGTCCTTTTAATTGTTATCATTCACTCTTAATCGAGATTAGTAATAATATATTCATTTCAAGTGATTGTTATGTTTGCATGTACATGCATGATTTTTATTTGATGTATAAATTATCATATCAACTTACACAATTGACATACAAATGCTGTTTGTAAACATCATCAATAGGCAAGTGTTGTTTGTTGTCTTGGTTCAGACTCAATATTCATTTTATTACCAACAATTATGCACCATTTTCTTGTGGCCTATATTGCTTTCATATAAAAGTATGAAAGGAGATGATTTAATTATGTGTGAAATTATTATACTCCCATTCTTTCATAAGGGCATCTCGGATACAATTGAATTTCAAGCTGAACTATTACTTTTTATACACAGCTCTTCTGGAGAGAAAATACAAAATACGTCATTCAGTCTAGTTTCTCAACATTTGTATCCAGTGAACTGTACTACTGTTCAATTGGCAAAACATTTACTAGTAATATGAAATTATTAAGATCCATAATACAACAATTTACAAACAAACAAAATCTTCTCTTTTTTTCATTATTGTAAACTGATAATAATACGGCTCAATGAGTACATTTAATATGTACACTTACAACATTTGCTTATCTTTATTACATTATGTTTTGTGGTTCTCAACTTTACTAGCCTATATATAGGCCTACTTGTTGATTTAGGAGGCTGGATTTTCTGAGAGTTATTCAACATTGGGTGTATGGAAAAATATACATGACATAAATATTTTCAGTGAATCCTGTAATTAATAGTCTCATAAATATATTTTGAAAAGTGTGTTGTCACTTTTTGGATCTAGTGACAGTACTGGGATCTTGATAGATTCCAGCAGCTTGAGAGAACAAGTTAGAATATATCAATCTGTTAAAAATGAACTAAAGATTAATACATACATTATTCAAAATATTTTATTTATTTAACAAATATCAATAACTTATAACAATATCTAAACGTAGAAATAGAAGTTCGTTGATGTGAGTAGGTTACTTTTAATCGGTTGACAGCTTCATATGGAGTTTTGTAGGCTTGGAAAACAAGTCGTAAATGTTGCTTGAAACAAGTAAGTTTTCCTTTCTGTAAGAAGTTTCAACACCTAGGTACACTCGTATCTGGGTTAATTTAATTATTTGTGAAACAAGTCGAGCGGATATTGATCTGTCAAACTCGTATGAAATCCAAGGTGACAATCAGACAGAATTCCATGCGTTCGATGTTTATAAATCATCATTGCAAAATAATTGGTGTAATTTAAGACTTCAGGATCGTAAAAACTCGTTTTTGACTGCTGTTGTTCCCAAATAATTGTCTTTACAGCAGTTATATTCGATAGATTCAACAAGATAATACAGTATTTCTACGCTAACGACTACTTCCGGCCAGACCAGATTCGATGCAGCATCAATCTGCGCATGCTCACGGCGAGTGGAATTTTTCTGTGAAAATAGAGAATATGTTATGTTATATTATGTTATGTCAATACATACATAGCTCAGGTAAGTGATGAATATAAATCATCTTGTATGATCAACTGATAGGTCTTCTTCCATCGAGCACTCTTAGATTGATAGTGTATTTAATAATAATTACATGATAGGCAGTCAAAGTTATACTTGAATTGATCAAAATTGCCGTGACGTCAGATGTTTACGTTTATGTATGCGATTTAAAAATTATGTTAAAGTGACAGAAAATGTTTGGTGTCTTTCATTTTGGATCAAAGACATAACAAACTTGCTATTGTGAAAAAATAAGCCAATACACAAATATTTCATTTCATTGTCCTATCTCTCGTTAAGTTAAACGAAGTTGGATATTTAAAGGGAGGGTTCTGTCGCCATCTAGGATGTTTTGCATTATGTGGAATGAAAACATGCTATATTGTACCTAATTTTATAACTTGTTAATAGTTTAAGACATACACTGATAGAGCAATCACATAGTAACACATAACATATAATAAAACTAATAAACACTTTCTAGCGAAGTTTTTCTCACTCGTAGCGCCGATGAATGGCTTCAGTTCTCAGTGTTTTGTTTTTCAACAAATGTGCGCTTGTGTTTATCAAGTTTTTAAATATAAATCATCAAAATACTATCTTCATTAGTATCCTTCAATTTTAAACATGTATTTATAACATATGCGAAAACAGGAATATCGTCTCGAATTTCGTTTCCACGAAAAATACCCCGATAGAACCCTCCTTTTAAGAGTTAATATTGTTTACAGTCTCTGGATTCATCTTCGTCATCTATCTTGAAATAGAGAAAACTGATATCTGACATATGTACGTCCACCCGTTGAGCAGATGGTAGCAGATGACATTGAAGATAAAGACCCACTGCAGTGTTTGTAAAGGAAATAGTTCACGTTTTCAAAAGTTTCATTATAGAATTTTTTTGTTGATTTCATGTTTTCATGTTCATATGTAATACCATTGCAATAACATTTCATACATATGATAAGCTCACGAGTAATGGTTGAATTAATGTCGCGACAGAATCAATTTTGAAAAAGCTAGCTATTGAATAACGAAATATTTGGTCACTATCCAGTGACACTTTGATTAACGACTTGCGATTCTATTTGGTTTAACTTTACAAATTCATAGAATCAGAAACATATGAAGATAGACCGAATATTAGACGGTCTACATTACTATAAACATCCATCATTCATCGCAGGATGTTTCTGTTTACCGTGGAATAAATTAATTTGTTTTCACCTAATATTGTTGATATGAATTCCGTGTCTGTTGAAACAATAGAAATTATAAATGAATTGCATTTTGTTTTCGGTGACGATAATTGTGACTGAAATGCACTCACTTGCAAACCTGTGATACACAGGTGCGTATATATGTTATGGCTTCCAATCCTGACAAATGCTAAACAAGGTGGTACTTTAAACGACCGAGTTTCTAGTTTGTAAACAAACTAGTATGTCAAACGCAAATATCTGCACAAACAAACTCTACATTTCTTTGTTAATGTCACCATACAATGCTTAAATATACTCTCTGAAGAAATTAGGCAGTAAAATTACATTACTTATTCTGAAATAGATAAGTGAAAGCGGAAGAGGAATGTAAGGCTCAGTGTCACATATACATATAGCCTCGTGTTTACAAACTAAACTAGGTGTTAACCTTTGTCATACATACACAGTTTACCATAGCATTACACAGTCTTTAGTTTTGAACTCATTGACCTGAATTACTTTGAAGCATGGATATTGGTGCGATTCCTTATACATAAATACAATGCAATGGCTACATACGAGTATTGAAATAATAAATTTAAATATGACACTGTCCTTCAATGGATTTCTATTGACTCATATCTAATGAATGAGTTGTTGAAAAATTGAGTTATCACGTTGATGTAATTTAAATAATTTGATACATGCTTAAATTATCATGACAACGAGATCAGCATGACACTATCTTTGGAACTCCAATAGCGTGATAGTTAAGAAATAAAGCTTATGCAAATTATTAAATGAACACAAAACCGTGTCTATACTACCCCTGCGTGGTTATGTAATGACGATTTCAGACATAATTACATTAAACTTGTTTCCACAACAAACTTTGACAGAAGTCTTATCTTTCACTTGACAATCAATAAAGTTATTCCCATTTACACATTGACCCATACACATGAACCTATTTGATGACGTAATACATTGTTCATGCGCGGATTAATGTTTACAGGCGATATATATATATAGTTGGTTCAGCATACAGCGATCACTAGGATACAGTAAAGATGAAGCTTGGTGTCTCATTCCTCTTAATACTTAATGGGGCTGTAACATGTTTTTTTTGCAAAGTTTTCAAATTTCCCATTTATAATTATAGTTTATGTCATTTAAATTTACTTTGTTAAATCATCTTATTACACAACCAATTATCCGTAGTGGTGATAAGGATGTTCCGTATAAAATTGCATGACGGCCATTTTATTGCGAACACATTTTATTATTTCGAATTACAGAAACTATTCCCATGACTTTACCAAACCATGTACTCTCATTTTTAACTTGATTTTCTTAAGAGAGAAGGGTGTTTTACTATTGGTGAGATTATTTTTTAAATACATTTCATCGACTTATTTCAGCGAAAAAATGTACCACTGCCCCTTTAACCTCATTCTTTATTTTAAATTAATTAATGAAATGTATTCCTCTCATAATTGATTAGCTCATTCTGTTTTTCTGTAAATAACTTTCAAGAGTCTTAGATAGCAATTAATATTTGAGAACACAGCAAATTAATGATTTCGACATGCAACGATCATTTAGAAACGATTAGAGTTATCTCCCTTGCCTAATTTATTGATGTTTGCCTCTGTCAATGTCTGTCTCCTTTCCACCATTCATTCACTATAAAGATGTTATGCGTGTTTACTTAAATTATATCCCACACTCTATTGCTTTGGTCATGCTATCTTCCTGTATTTATAGACAGACTTGGTAATCACCAGTATCATGGACGCTACAAGGCATTATTACCCTATTGGTCACGCAGTCTTTGTACGTGATTTGAGAAGTCCAGATACATTAGTTCTTGAGAAGAAGTCTCAAAAGCGAAATGTTGACTGAAAGACGGACTGACGCCGATCCCTTGACATACAATAAGCCCACTTGTTTTTTTCAGAACTAATGATAAGTGTTGCTTTTGTTGAGATACCAGAACATTAGGATTTCAGTCGATGATTAGAATGTGACTCAAGGTGTGTATTCTGCAAGGTGTAGTGCAACTATGGCGTAGGAAGATGCCACTTAATCTTTGTAGCTGCTTCTGACATTTGCAATACGTCCATGCGACTTGAGGAATGTTATAGGGTACGATCTTACTGTTGTAGCACTGTGTCCAAAAGGACTTCACTCGTTCGTAAATGTCAATAGTCAACATTCTTTCCTCCCTTTCTCTGCAGCAAATGAGAGTCCACCAGGTAGTTCAGGTGCAGCGACAACGATGGAGACAGGAGCTAATAGTGCCGTGCGTGGGGAAGTTGGAAGTTGGTGTCAATAGTAAGTTCCTGAAACGACAAACACGCAGTCGCGAGGTGAGGTGAGGTGAGTTGGGGTTTAACTCCGCTTTCAAGGGTATTTCACTTATATCGCGGCTGCTAGTATTATGGTAGGAAGAAACGCCCGCAACGGCGTGTGGCTATACATTGCGGTGAAACCTGCGAGCATTGGCTGGAACTAGCGAACCATGGGTGGAACTACGCTGTAATTCAGTGTAGCATTGCACCCAAACCTTACTGCGTGTAGAACAGTTCTCTACGGCAGACAAAGTTACCCTGCCCCTATCAAAGTGTGTGATAGATATATAGAAAAAGTTTGACATGCAAATGAGTCATAATATGTTTTCTTCTAACGCCCTATGACTGTTAGGATTGCTCGATTGCGTGCTATGCGTGGGATTTAGATATTATCCAAATCGTGGAGTCCTGTCTCACAATAACATAAAGTCTACCGTTCATGGACATTATAAATCGCAACAGTCACATGATTTCTTATGACCAAAAATGCTCGTGCCTTTCGTTAAGTCAAAAGACCAATGGCCCTCTCTACATCTACACGAGTGGAAGAATGTAATTTGTTGAACTTCTTCTGTGCAGATGTGAGATGGCCATTGTTTTTAAAAGGAACCATGAAATATCTTTTGAGAGGGTACGCTGAATCCCCAAGCAGGTGCATTTCTCCGGGAAGAACGTTCCTCTCCAGCATTTGTTGGAGAGGACTGTTCCTGAACACCCTGGCAAACTTACATGGACATCAGTGAATTTTAATTTTGAATCACATACAACATGAAGCTCTATGCTTGGAAACCCTTTTCTGTTTATATAGGAATCCCTGTGGTCTCCTGGTACTGTCAAATAGAAATAAATTCATTGTACAAATACCAACTTAATTTTCAGCTCAAGGGGCATTGACTTCTTGTAAAACATTCTCATTTGAAATCAGATCAAAACTTTCACTCTAACCTCACAGCTCTTGATCTTGAGTCCAGTGACAAAGGATGCATGTCAAATTCATCACTTTTTGCTCAAAACACAACTAATCTTTTAAAACTTTTCTACATAACTATACACTTCCATGCCTAATTTTATTAGAAATGGATCATCAGTTATAAAGATAAGAACCGAACATGTGTTACGGACAGATGTACGGACCGACGGAACTCAGTTGATAACCAATGCAACTTTGTTGTTGTTGGGATAAGTATTACTTACCAGGAATAGCCATGTGGGTGCCGTCTACTGTTCCAACAGCACCAGGAAACCCACAGCGCTGTTTGAATCCCTCCACTACCATGGATAGGTCCTGATCTTGTGGTCATCGTATATAGTTCTCCTGTTTTGAAGCTAGCGCCGAACAAATGTCCATGATCACAAAGTGCAAAAGTGCAAAAGAACGACTCCTGATTACTCAGGAGCAATATTGTTGAAAGCGGTTTCTTCTCAACAGACATGTGCGGCTCCCATATCCCAATCCCGAGTTGAAGTTCCTAAAGAAATGGAATGAATAGCTGTTTTGTTAAGGGCATCCTATATATTTGCAATTCATTATATTGGGGTCTCGCTTAAAAACCTTGATATTTCTTCTACTATCAAAACTATTATCTACATGTTTTGGATTGTAGTTGTAACAGGCTATGGTAACCTAAATCTACTGTTTATATTTTGCATATTTTACATTGAATTGTCTAAATTTGTCATTAGTATGCATTGCAGAAGATTAACCCATGATTTCACCATAGCAAAATCTTTCACGTTGGTCATTTACAAATTACATCATATTATAAAGTATACATTTATTCTTAAAAAAAAGCTTTATTTTTTACCTCAAAAGAACTCTTTCTCATGAGGAAATGGGATCTGAAATCGCAATCAGAATAATGGGCCACTATGTCCTCAACACAACGTTCCACACGAGAGGAAGAAGTAGTATTCCCTTGCAGACAAGCTGCACGACATGCTGTGGTGGTCGCGGCAGTCTGTTGGATGGCTGAGAGGACACTATCCCCACTAGCAGGGTCTTCGGCCAGCTCCTCCAAGGCAACTGCCAGAAGCATATATTCCAACATGGAAGCTGCATCTGTGAATATGTATCAAATCAAATATTACTACCAAACTGGTTTAAACATATATATTTCTTAAAAGAATTGGATTGGTAAACAAGCTGCAAAAGCTTATAGAATACCACCCCAGAATACATGAGAAAACATACGTGATGGTGAATTTACAAAAGCCAACAATGATACGGTCAATGGTGAATTCATGATATTTACATTAGAATATACTTACAATGATAAGTACAATATTTATACTACCAAACTGTAAATTCAATCTTTTTAAAAAAAAATTAAATACAACAAATATGATAATATTTATAGTCCCAATTCAATTGGACAAGGGGCGGGATGGCGCAGTGGTTAAGTGCATAAGTGTTACAAAGGAAAACAAGAATAAATAACAAAACATAATATAATTTTAAAAAAACAACAACTTAAAATCAAATAAAAACTTTGTTAGTTTACTTCACTGAGAGTAACTGAAATGACAAACGGTGTGATATCCATCACCTATAAATAAAAATGAAACGTTTGTCACTTAATATTTAAATGACGAAACTTAAAAAAGGAGTAAAAATTAATAAAATCATACATGAAGGAAACAGATAAAATATAAAATGAGATGTTGATACTTACACTTTCACAATATCTTAATTTATGCTAATGAATACTGTAAAAACATCTCTAAAGTATCTGCATTACATTAATTATTGCAACAAAATATCTGTAAAAAAATCTTTATCATATGTAGTACATGAACAATTCTTAACTTGACACAAAATTAAATCAAATTAAATCAGCTTCAACAGTAATGGGTTTTTTCCAAATTAAAATATAGTATATCTTGGATGAGACAGCATCATTAATTAATCTTCAAGATAAAATCCAATAGTTTACCTTTGTCCCTGTCGACTCTTCCTCCATCTGCCATACTTCTAATCTGTTCCTTGAAGAAATGCACCAATATTACTCCTGGGATACATTGTGTAAGTATACGTTAATTAATATCAGGGATACAAGTTTATCCTTTTGTATATTACGTATAGTATAAGTATTTTAATTATAGTTCATTATTATATTTGTATATTTTAGCCAACTCGCGGAACTGAAGGGAAATAGTACACTTAATCAAGTAAAACTTAAATGATTTTTTTAATAATATGGTATTTTTCATGTGAGTGATAAATTTTGTTTGTCATTAACCATTGATGAATTCACAGAATTTCATATTATGCAAACATACCTTTGAAGTTTGATATCTATAACCTCTCCGGGATGGTGTAGGAAGAGTCAAGTCGGCAACCTTGGGAACTGAAGGGAAACAGTATTTGTATCATAAATTATAACAAGAATGAAAAGTGAACCTCCGAAAACATCTTTACAATTAGAGCCATGGGCTCTTCAGCTTATCAAAATTCAGGTTTTCATCTCCAAGGATAAAGCAAATATATCATTGGTCATATGATATGGTTATGCCAACAAATAAATTACTTATGCAAACACTTATGCATCAAAATGACTGACTGAAAACAAATGATTTTTGAAAAGAGATAACTCGACGAAAATTAAATATTTTCAACTATACGAGTTTAATTATACGTATTGTTTAGGATATTTGTCAAATAGTCAAACATTCATAATGATCGAGATTGTAAACTTGTTTTCCTGGAAATAGTCACATAAAATAATAAGACCAACGCACGAGGATATACCTCCTTCACAGATCTGCTGAGAGAATGATTGAATGTCATATTGGATATATGCTAGCAGTGTAAAAAAGCAGACGACAGTTCTGACCGCCATGGATCGCGGAGTAATTTAACAATTGCTTTCACTATTCGTCAGTATTATTATGTTCAGGCTACGTATACTACTTACCTGTAAGAAAACGACCCTGTTTGTCACTGGCTAGATTTCATCGGTGAAGACGTCGTCTGCTCTACTTCCGTGTTTACAGTCGCCATGTTGGATGTGCAGCGGATGTACAGCGCCATCTACTGACGAGCGAGTACGGGCCGTTTTGGCGTTCAGAAACAGAAAAACATGTTGTTTGCGAACAATTCCCCTAGCATGGCGCTTTGTGCCTTATAAATGATTATATATGAGTGTTTATTTTCCAACATGGCGTTGTCAACATTATGACTTAATCCAAGCTAACAATTCAGTTATTTGGAAGGTTAATACGAAAATTGAATTGGAAACACAGTGTTGTGCACCGAAAGTTTCGAGAAGTGCACCGAAGTTAAGATCAAGTAAAACAGTCAGCCATGCAATACGGAATTCATCGTGCGATACGGAAATCACCCATGGACACCGTATTGCACGCCTGTATTACCATCCAACGGATTCACTAACAAAGTTCTAGCGTGATGGTATATGCAAGTGCATCGCTTGATACCCGTTAAGGAGAGATGGGATGAAGGAATCAAACTCACTTACGGTAACATTTTGCGACAACGATTTAGTGTTGTGAAGAGTCTTAAATTTATGTATTGCATTTTTAAAGCTTAGTTCAATTAACTAAAGGAAAGCGCGTACATTTACGCCTTTTCAACGGTCATTTTACGGCATGCCCCGTGACGTTATCGTCACCTATTTTCTCCTTAAAACATGTCCCAAAAATCTGACGTAACGGCAATTTTGATCAATTCAAGTGTAACTTTGACTGCCTATCATGTAATTATTATTAAATACACTATCAATCTTAGAGTGCTTGATGGAAGAACACCTATCAGTTGATCATACACGATGAGTTATATTCATCACTTACCTGAGCTATGTATGTATTGACATAACATAACATAACATATTCGCTATTTTCACAAAAAATGTCCACTCGCCGTGAGCATGCGCAGATTGATGCTGCATGGAATCCGGTCTGGCCGGAAGTAGTCGTTAGCGTAGAAATACTGTATTATCTTATTGAATCTATCGAATATAACTGCTGTAAAGACAATTATTTGGGAACAACAGCAGTCAAAAACGAGTTTTTACACCCCTGTCTGTATTTCGTATTTCTAACTAATCCCCTCTGTTGTTTTTGCATCGACACTAACGTACATACACAATTGAAATTATGTTATTCACCTTACCTTTTATTTTAGTGTTTCAAGTTGTTTTAGAGATTTAATTGACATAAAATCCTAGTATATTTAACGTAGTCTCGAACTTCATTTGAACCAGGACTCGATTCACTATTGTGGCGATTCTTTATCTTCTAAATGGATCCAATGCAAGTGCTCATTTTAAAATGAAATTAAAATACATTATACGATATTCTCAGTTCTCGTTTCTGAATTATTTTAGTGACTATAAAGTGTTTTTGTAAGAGATCAAGGTAACTTGTATTCACAACCCCATCAATCTGCACAAAATATTTTCTGTTATATAGATAAAAATGTTTCAGTGTTTCGAGTCTTGCACTCAAATGAAGACGGACTTTGAGACTCTTCTAACCTATTGCATGTTGATCCCAAAAATAGCCTTTAAAAAACCTCGAACCAAAATATGGAATTATAATCAACGACAGGAACATTTAAGTCAAATGTAGTGCCATTGTTTTACGTAAGTGTTGTCTGCCATCAAGTACAGGTTATTATGAAAAAGGTTCAATTCACAATTTTATAAATAAATATATACTAGAATGTGATTTTGAGTTATGTTGATGTATTCTCTAAATCATTCTTCAACATGATCTTGCTGTGACCACGTATAGGACATAAGTTGATTAAGAACACTGAATTTTATACATACATTATTGGGATGTCTTTCGGCTTCTCAAGTTTATATCATTATAAAATTCGAGTATATATAGAAACAATTACAACAGCTGTAAATATATTCCTCATGTCCTTTTAATTGTTATCATTCACTCTTAAGATGCTCGCTGCTGCAGGCTGCATATCAAGCCCAAGGGGTGTTGACGTATTGATACGTCATTGACGTTTGACCCCTTGACATGCATACGACAAAAGTCTGTGATCAAGTTCCCTGATTCATGAAAAAGTTAACATTTTCCGAATGAGAAATCAATGGGCTTTCACATGATGTAATTAGTATCCATGTACAATTTTATTTTATTGAGAAATGATGAATTAAAAATATTGAACGTATTTTCAATCACAAAACTGCCTGCAGGTGCGTGTTTGACGTCATAATAAAAATGGTACCTACTCGAAAATGTCGGCAAATGAAAAGATCAACCGATTACTTTTGGAAAAAAACGTGAAAATAAACAAAGCATTTCACTTACATATTTTAGAATCTCAAAATCTTCCACAGATAAATAAACATGTATCAGTGCATTGTTTGTCAATTCTTGTTTCCAAATATAGTAACATATCCAACGTGTCATCAATAGCAGTGCCAAATCGGCCATTTCTTCAATTCACCCCATGACATGTTCCCGCTATTTTCCCATGTTACGCGACTCAAAGTGAACGTCAAGCTAGCGGAAGCTGTATCTATTTTTAGAAATGGTCGTCGATCTAACCATAGAGTGTTATTAATTGTTAAAATTAATCAAATTGACACTTAAAACGATGTATTTTTATAAAAATCGATCAAAAATTAAATAATGTGGTTCTAATAATAAGTTCACTAGTTCGTAGAATCTCTGTTGATGACCCGATAAATTTGCATAAGTTCACCAAGCCCCCGGATGTTACGATGTTTTTACGATTAAAATCACTGAGTAAATTTGCATTTTGATTATAATTTATACATATATGAAAAATAAGTGTCATATCCTACCATTATCACAAAATATTATCATGTATGAGTTTACATTCGAACTACGAAATGTGTTTGACATGACATGGACCGACTTTCCGATCTGCGATTTCCCAAGTTGAAATAGAGCCGTGAAACAGTAGCAGTAACCCTATCTCGCCAAAAAGTAAATTACGAATTAACAAGTCTCGTCTATGTGAAATAAGTGTATGAATACAATTGCTAAATGATTCATGATGATTATTTTAAAGTTTTCATTTGGAATTTGATAGAAATTATACCCGTTTTCAAACGAAATTATAGATAGACCTGTCAGTTCGAATTCATTGCAAATGGAGGCCATTGTGTCGTCTCGGCTTTTTCACACAATATTTTGTTCTGATAAGAATTAAATGAATGCACATGTTATAATATCCATGAAATTAACAAGAATGGCAAACAATTACATTTCAAAGAAAAAATGTGAATAACTAGTGTTTGAATCGACGAATTTACAGTGAAATGACAAACGAAACATTGATGGTCACATGATCAATTTTGTACAACCAAGCTAATCACGTGACATTGTTTACAAATACGACAACGCTACCCGAACGAAATTTTGATTGTATTTTTAAACTTTTCAAGACCATGTTTACATTAAATATTCAACAGACATTTGGAAAAATGTGTTCTAACTTTGGTTTTAAACGGAATATTTTCAAAATGATTTAGATCATTAGATTTTTTGATTTGAACAAATCTGTAATCGGCGAAGGAAATGCATAACAATGGCGAGCAGCGAGTGTTTGTTGACTGTCATGTTTCGAGATATCGATGACGGATTGACGTTGGAAAATATAAAAACTGTAATGTCATATGCTTATATTTGGAACATAGAAAAGTTAATAATAATAAACTTAATAAGTTAACTTTTTGTGTAAATTTTATTACGATGGATGCATTATTTTACAAATATTTCTCACGGAAGTAAATGCATTGTTCATTGAGGAATATCCATTGTTACAAATTACGTCGTAATTTTATAAATACAACGGAGATCGTTTATGACGGGCTCTTGTTTTCTGAAAGGAAAACACATATCATCAACATAATTTGTTTCTGGTATAAAATTTAATTCTGAACAAAATGGTGTAAAAATTGGGCTGCATAAATAATTATTGACAAAATAATTCGAGTTTGAAAATGTAGTACAATTTTAGAACTACTGTATTTTTTCATTTTTTCCATATACAAGTGTAAAAATAATTGATATTTTAAAAATATTACATTAATTAATAATTTTTCATGACAATAATAAGTTAGAAAAAAATGTGACTCAGATATTTATTTTAATTATTTTAAAATTATGTTAAGTACTAAGGCGAGAAAAACTTTAAATGAAGGATACCCATGTGACGTAATTGTTACAAATTTACAAATATGACGCTCTCTGCAAAAACCTGAAAACAATCCAGCAGGCTAAAGGTTAATCGAGATTAGTAACAATATATTCATTTCAAGTTATTGTTATGTTTGCATGTACATGCATGATTTTTATTTGATGTATAAATTATCATATCAACTTACACAATTGACATACAAATGCTGTTTGTAAACATCATCAATAGGCAAGTGTTGTTTGTTGTCTTGGTTCAGACTCAATATTCATTTTATTACCAACAATTATGCACCATTTTCTTGTGGCCTATATTGCTTTCATATAAAAGTATGAAAGGAGATGATTTAATTATGTGTGAAATTATTATACTCCCATTCTTTCATAAGGGCATCTCGGATACAATTTAATGTCAAGCTGAACTATTACTTTTCATACACAGCTCTTCTGGAGAGAAAATACAAAATACGTCATTCAGTCTAGTTTCTCAACATTTGTATCCAGTGAACTGTACTACTGTTCAATTGGCAAAACATTTACTAGTAATATGAAATTATTAAGATCCATAATACAACAATTTACAAACAAACAAAATCTTCTCTTTTTTTCATTATTGTAAACTGATAATAATACGGCTCAATGAGTACATTTAATATGTACACTTACAACATTTGCTTATCTTTATTACAGTATGTTTTGTGGTTCTCAACTTTACTAGCCTATATATAGGCCTACTTGTTGATTTAGGAGTCTGGATTTTCTGAGAGCTATTCAACATTGGGTGTATGGAAAAATATATATGACATAAATATTTTCAGTGAATCCTGTAATTAATAGTGTCATAAATATATTTTGAAAAGTGTGTTGTCACTTTTTGGATCTAGTAACAGTACTGGGATCTTGATAGATCCCAGCAGCTTGAGAGAACAAGTTAGAATATATCAATCTGTTAAAAATAATGTCACCATGAACGTCGAGACAGTCAACATAAAAATGAAATAAAGATTAATACATACTTTATTCAAAATATTTTATTTATTTAACAAATATCAATAACGTATAACAATATCTAAACGTAGAAATAGAAGTTCGTTGATGTGAGTAGGTTACTTTTAATCGGTTGACAGCTTCATATGGAGTTTTGTAGGCTTGGAAAACCAGTCGTAAAATGCTGCTTGAAACAAGTAAGTTTTCCTTTCTGTAAGAAGTTTCAACACCTAGGTACACAACAAAAATATCTGGGTTAATTCAATTATTTGTGAAACAAGTCGAGCGGATATTGATCTGTCAAACTCGTATGAAATCCAAGGTGACAATCAGACAGAATTCCATGCGTTCGATGTTTATAAATCATCATTGCAAAATAATTGGTGTAATTTAAGACTTCAGGATCGTAAAAACTCGTTTTTGACTGCTGTTGTTTCCAAATAATTGTCTTTACAGCAGTTATATTCGATAGATTCAACAAGATAATACAGTATTTCTACGCTAACGACTACTTCCGGCCAGACCAGATTCCATGCAGCATCAATCTGCGCATGCTCACGGCGAGTGGAATTTTTCTGTGAAAATAGCGAAAATGTTATGTTATGTTATGTTATGTTATGTTATGTCAATACATACATAGCTCAGGTAAGTGATGAATATTAATCATCTTGTATGATCAACTGATAGGTGTTCTTCCATCGAGCACTCTTAGATTGATAGTGTATTTGATAATAATTACATGATAGGCAGTCAAAGTTATACTTGAATTGATCAAAATTGCCGTGACGTCAGATGTTTACGTTTATGTATGCGATTTAAAAAGTATGTTAAAGTGACAGAAAATGTTCGGTGTCTTTCATTTTGGATCAAAGACATAACAAACTTGCTATTGTGAAAAAATAAGCCAATACACAAATATTTTATTTCATTGTCCTATCTCTCGTTAAGTTAAACGAAGTTGGATTTTTTATAATAGTGTTTACAGTCTCTGGATTCATCTTCGTCATCTATCTTGAAATAGAGAAAACTGATATCTGACATATGTACGCCAACCCGTTGGGCAGATGGTAGCAGATGACATTGAAGATAAAGACCCACTGCAGTGTTTGTAAAGGAAATAGTTCACGTATTCAAAAGTTTCATTATAGAATTCTTTTGTTGTTTTCATGTTTTTTATGTTCATATGTAATACCATTGCAATTACATTTCATACATATGATAAGCTGATGAGTATTGGTTGAATTAATGTCGCGACAGAATCAATTTTGAAAAAGTTAGCTATTGAATAACGAAATATTTGGTAATTATCCAGTGAAACTTTGATTAACGACTTGCGATTCTATTTGGTTTAACTTTACAAATTCATAGAAATAGAAACATATGAGGATAGACCGAATATTAGAAGGTCTACATTACTATAAACATCCATCATTCATCGCAGGATGTTTCTGTTTACCGTGATATAAATATTTACTTTTTGACCTAATATTGTTGATATGAATTCCGTGTCTGTTGAAATAATAGAAATTATAAATGAATTGTATTTTGTTTTCGGTGACGATAATTGTGACTGAAATGCACTCACTAGCAAACCTGTGATACACAGGTGCGTATATATGTTATGGCTTCCAATCCTGACAAATGCTAAACAAGGTGGTACTTCAAACGACCGAGTTTCTATTTTGTAAAAAAAAACTAGTATGTCAAACGCAAATGTCTGCACAAACAAACCTTACATTTCTTTGTTAATGTCACCATACAATGCTTAAATATACTCTCTGAAGAAATTAGGCAGTAAAATTACATTACTTATTCTGAAATAGATAAGTGAAAGCGGAAGAGGAATGTAAGGCTCAGTGTCACATATACATATGGCCTCGTGTTTACAAACCAAACTAGGTGTTAACCTTTGTCATACATACACAGTTTACCACAGCATTACACAGTCTTTAGTTGTGAACTCATAGACCTGAATTACTTTGAAGCATGGACATTGGTGCGATTCCTTATACATAAATACATTGCAATGGCTACATACGAGTATTGAAATAATAAATTTAAATATGACACTGTCCTTTAATGGATTTCTATTGACTCATATCTAATGAATGATGTGTTGACAAATTGTGTTATCACGTTGATGTAATTTAAATAATTTGATACATGCTTAAATTATCATGACAACGAGATCAGCATGACAATATCTTTGGAACTCCAATAGCGTGATAGTTAAGAAAAAAAGCTTATGCAAATTATTAAATGAACACAAAACCGTGTCTATACTACCCCTGCGTGGTTATGTAATGACGATTTCAGACATAATTACATTAAACTTGTTTCCACAACAAACTTTGACAGGAGTCTTATCTTTCACTTGACAATCAATAAAGTTACTCCCATTTACACATTGACCCATACACATGAACCTATTTGATGACGTAATACATTTTTCAACCGCGGATTAATGTTTACAGGCGATATATATTAATAATGTGTTTTTATTTGACAAATAGCTTCTACAGTGACGCCGAATTGGTTCAGCATACAGCGATCGCTAGGATACAGTAAAGATGAAGCTGAGTGTCTCATTCCTCTTAATACTTAAAGGGGCTGCAGCATGTTGTTTTGGCAAAGTTTTCAAATTTCCCATTTATAATTATAGTTTATGTCATTTAAATTTACTTTGTTAAATCATCTTATTACACAACCAATTATCCGTAGTGGTGATAAGGATGTTCCGTATAAAATTGCATGACGGCCATTTTATTGCGAACACATTTTATTATTTCGAATTACAGAATCTATTCCCATGACTTTACCAAACCATGTACACTCATTTTTAACTTGATTTTCCTAAGAGAGAAGGGTGTTTTACTATTGGTGAGATTATTTTTTAAATACATTTCATCGACTTATTTCAGCGAAAAAATGTACCACTGCCCCTTTAACCTCATTCTTTATTTTAAATTAATTAATGAAATGTATTCCTCTCATAATTGATTAGCTCATTCTGTTTTTCTGTAAATAACTTTCAAGAGTCTTAGATAGCAATTAACATTTGTGAACACAGCAAATTAATGATTTCGACATGCAACGATCATTTAGAAACGATTAGAGTTATCTCCCTTGCCTTATTTAATGATGCTTGCCTCTGTCAATGTCTGTCTCCTTTCCACCATTCATTCACTATAAAGATGTTATGCGTGTTTACTTAAATTATATCCCTCACTCTATTGCTTTGGTCATGCTATCCTCCTGTATTTATAGACAGACTTTGTAATCAGCAGTATCATGGACGCTACAAGGCATTAACCCTATTGGTCACGCAGTCTTTGTACGTGATTTGAAGAAGTCTCAAAAGCGAAATGTTGACTGAAAGATGGACTGACGCCGATCCCTTGACATACCATAAGCCCACTTATTTTTTCAGAACTAATGATAAGTGTTCCTTTTGTTGAGTTACCAGAACATTAGGATTTCAGTCGATGATTAGAATGTGACTCAAGGTGTGTATTCTGCAAGGTGTAGTGCAACTATGGCGTAGGAAGATGCCACTTAATCTTTGTAGCTGCTTCTGACATTTGCAATACGTCCATGCGACTTAAGGAATGTTATAGGGTACGATCTTACTGTTGTAGCACTGTGTCCAAAAGGACTTCACTCGTTCGTAAATGTCAATAGTCAACATTCTTTCCTCCCTTTCTCTGCAGCAAATGAGAGTCAACCAGGAAGTTCAGCTGCAGCGACAACGATGGAGACAGAAGCTAATAGTGCCTTGCGTGGGGAAGTTGGAAGTCGGTGTCAATAGTAAGTTCCTGAAACGACAAACACGCAGTCGCGAGGTGAGGTGAGGTGAGGTGAGTTGGGGTTTAACTCCGCTTTCAAGGGTATTTCACTTATATCGCGGCTGCTAGTAATATGGTAGGAAGAAAGCCGGCGTGTGGCTATACATTGCGGTGAAACCTGCGAGCAATGGCTGGAACTAGCGAACCATGGGTGGAACTACGCTGTAATTCAGTGTAGCATTGCACCCAAACCTTATACCCCCATCACACCAAACCCGTTCTCACTACGTTATTGTTTTTTTTTGGAAAACGGGCTTGAACTGTGCTCGAACTGTGCACAAACGG
Source organism: Gibbula magus (assembly GCA_936450465.1). Taxonomy (NCBI): domain Eukaryota; kingdom Metazoa; phylum Mollusca; class Gastropoda; order Trochida; family Trochidae; genus Gibbula; species Gibbula magus. Next base: position 15,144,756 of record OW388306.1, read on the forward strand.
AGTGGACGTAATGGCAACTGTTTACAAACTTTATGGACGGGCTCGAACTGGGTAAGAACGGAATGGTGCTCCAGAACGTTGAACATGTCCAACGTTCTCCCCGTTCTAAATTTGGACGGAGTAGGAACGTAGTAAAAACGGGATTGCCGTACTAAGAACGGAATTGCCATATTGCGAACCTACTAAGGACGAGTAAGAACGTTGTGCAGTCGGGACGCGATTGCAATACGTTTGTGCACAGTTTCCACCCAGTCCGTGACGTCCTCAGTCAGATCGAACTCGACCGCAGTACGACCATAGTCAGTTGCTCTAACGTCCAAATATGTGTAAATAAATTAAATTGTTTCGATTGAGTTCTTAGTACGTTCCTACACAGTTATAAAAGTTCGCAATAGGTTGTCATTGCGTTCTACTCGTTGTTAGTACGTTTGCGAAATCTCTACACAGTTCTTACGACGTTGGCAGTACGATGCGAATGAACTGGTATAAATACAGGCGTGTTAATACGTTTATCACTTTGGTTATATTAATGACCAGAGAACCATGAACAGAGTTACTGCTCTCAGTATGTTGAATGTAGGGTTTCTACAGTTTTTGATGGAAGCAGAACAACAGTGGAATTTGGTCTTTGCGCAAGAACAAAGAAAAAGAACAAGAACTTGCTGGGTGAGGACGTGGCTTAAACCTGAGAGGCGAATAGCTGTCGGACATTATCATCAGCTGATGGAGGAGCTCCGCCTAGAAGATCACGAGTCCTTCTACACTTCTTCTTCCTGGGAGGCATGATGTTTTCACCTTGAAGTTCAGAACGGCAATGAGAACGGACAAGAACTTTCTGGGTATTTATAAAAAACGAGGCAGGACGTGACGAGCACGCACTGAGAACGGAATGAGGACGGAGTGAAAACGGAGAGAACTGTCTTAAAACGAGTTAGAACGGTATTGTGCGTATTAAGAACGAGATAGGTCTAGTCAAGAACGACTTAGGACGGAATTGGACTGGCTGAGAACGTTGTGAAATCGAGGTGAACGGTCAATATTATACAATCTAAACGTGGTACCAACTGTCTGAGAACGGCGTAAAGACTAGATGGACGTTCTGAGAACTGTTTGTGAAGGTACTGGGGTCGTTGTTTGATATACAGGAAACAAAAGTTGCTCGTTTCTATCCCGTTCGAGGCCGTTCTACAATATTTTTTGGACGGAGTAGAACGTAGTGAGAACTACCTTGGTGTGAATGCGTGTAGAACAGTTCTCTACTGCAGACAAAGTTACCGTGCCCCTATCAAAGTGTGTGATAGATATATAGAAAAAGTTTGACATGCAAATGAGTCATAATATGTTTTCTTCTAACGCCCTATGACTGTTAGGATTGCTCGATTGCGTGCTATGCGTGGGATTTAGATATTATCCAAATCGTGGAGTCCTGTCTCACAATAACATAAAGTCTACCGTTCATGGACATTATAAACCGCGACAGTCACATTTCCTATGACCAAAAATGCTCGTGCCTTTCGTTAAGTCATATTTGTAGCCGTGAACATGTTCCAGTTGACCTATTGATTGCTGACATAATGATAAAGATTTAATTATTATTTACAATACTTAAAAGCTGATTATGTCTAACTAATTATCGTCATTCAGTGTGTTTTGTCCAGCTTACCTAATCACTATGACTAGTTTTGTTTTTAATCTACAGTAATGATTTGGTTGAGGAAATTATTAATTTAGGATGTGGTATAGATGTGGACGGAAGGATGGTCAGTTTACTTATATGCTGATGATATTGCTCTGGTGACGAAAATTCTCTTCAGCGTATTCTAAATTGTGTATCTTCCTGGTGCAGGAAATGGCCTCTTCAAATTAACACTAAGACAACTAAAAGTGTACACTGTAGACCCAATTCTATCACTAAATCATGTTTTGATTTTACCTGCGGCCCAGAATTGATTGAAATTATAAATGCATTTGGGCATTTGGCTAAATGAACATTTGAATTTAAATTTTACAGCCAAGGAAATTGCAGCCAGCAAGCAGAGCATTAAGTGTAATCGTAAGTAAGTTTAAGGCTGCTGGCTTTGGGAGGATGTCCTATGACGTTTTTTTCACTCATTGTATGATAACCTTGTGCAACCTATTTTATCTTATGGTTCAGCTATTTGGGGGACTAAAGAATTCAGATGTATTAACATCGTTCAAAACAGAGCTAGTCGTTTCTTTCTTGGTGTTGGTAATAAAACTGCAAATCTCGCAGTTCGGGTTGAAATGGGGTGGCTATCCTGCATTTCAAAACAACAAATATAAATTTTGGAGGAAATTAAATATGGCTGAACCAACAATATTGACTAGTTGCGTTAAAACCTGGTCTTTGAAGTTCAGAAAATCCTGGGATAATTTGGTTTTAAATGTCATCAAACAAGTTAATGTTCCAATTCATAATGTATTTTCTGTCACTCACAGGGAGCTCGAGTTTCTCACCATTAGAGAAAAAAAAGTAAGTTCAGATCAGGAGAATTGGTTACGTGGTCTATGGAACGATAACAGACAGGCTAACGGTAATAAACTTCGAACTTTTAGATTATTTAAAAGCACTTGGACAGTTTCATCCTATGTTCGCTCAGTATCTAGTATCTGGAAGTATTCTCGCTAAGTTAAGATGTGGTTCTCTCCTCCTGTAAATACTGTAATTCTTCTGCAGTTGAAGATGAGATACATTTTCTAACTTCTTGCCAATCTTATTTCGATGTCAGATCCGCTCTATGGCTTAGGGTGAGGTGGGGTTTAACGCCGCTTTCAAGAGTATTTCACTTATATCGCGGCTGCTAGTATTATGGCAGGGAGAAAGCCCGCAACGCCATGTGGCTATGCATTGCGGTGAAACCTGCGAGCATCGGCTGGAAGTAGCGAACCGTGGGTGGTACTACGCTGAAATTCAGTGCAGCATTGCACCCAAACCTTACTGCGTGTAGAACAGTTCTCTACTGCAGACAAAGTTGCCGTGCCCCCCTGGCAGGATTCGAACCTCGGACCTCTTGATCGGAAACCGAACGCGCTAACCACTGCGCTATCCCGCCCCCTATGTCTTAGAGCACAAGTTACTAATAATTAATTTATCAATCTGTTTTCAACAGATCAATTAATATTTATTATGTAGGTACCCCAACTTTTCCCACCACTCGCCGCTGCACTATGCGCAATGTTTAGATGCAGAAAAAACATATAACCCCAATATATTGAGAACTCGAATAACTTATTGTACTTTTAAACTTCTTGTTTTTATTATATATACATAATATACTTTAATTATTTTAGCGCCTAAGCGCTTTTAGTCATTTAGACGTATTTAGGTGTCTCATAGGCCATTGTTGGCCGGACGGCGTGCTCTACATATTCTTTTTAATACCTGTCTCATGTATGTACGTTGTGTGACACCTTAATACAAAATATTTTTCTTCTTCTTCTTCTTTTTTTTAAACATCGAGGTTATACTAATTAGTCGTACACAGCATAAGTGAGTGAGTGAGTTATTGTTTAACGCCGCTTCGGCAGTATTGCAGCCATTAGCGGCGAGATATTCAATTCGTACACAGCATAAGCCGTCGCAGCATGTACAGTGAGAGAGCGAGTGAGTTATTGTTTGCTGCTTCGGCAGTATTGCAGCCAATAGCGGCGAGATATTTAATTTATTTACCTAATTTAAAAAGGTTTGCAAATGCAAAAAGAGTACCACACGAAGACCGTAAAAACACCAGCAAATTATCACACATTTTTAAAAGCTGATTTTGAATGTTTAAAAAGTTATAATTTGTCAAAAAGGTTTGCTGCCTTTAAAAAGTCTAAAATTCTATGCTCACCGAAGTGAATAAAAACTTGAGAAGTAGAAACGTTGGGGTGAAAAATTTCCCTGATATGTGCAGTGTCCTAACACTCACATAAACTGTGTTGAAAAGTGAAGGGACACTGGCAGGGAACACAAAATGGAGGATCTTCCCCCTTTAAAGAAAAGAATGTGTTAAATGCGTGTGTCCAATACGACATCGTCGAAGGACACGAGCTTCCTGCCGGGTAAAAGAAGATAGAGATTTGTAACCTTAATGAGGTTGAATAGTGTGAAGTTTGTTATGCTGTTGTTGGTCCCATTGGGACTTCAAACGTTGTCTAATGTAAGATTAAATAGGACTTTTAGAATCTGTATATGGAACTTTAGTAGGAGAAATATGTTTGAGGTTTAATGCTGATTTAGCTACCGAGTCAGCTTTGTTATTACCTCTTGGAGACAAGAACTATGAAGTAATAAAATAACCCTGATAATTGGGTGATCACTCTTACAGTTTTTAATTGCTTGAAGGGAAGAAAGTAAATCAGAAAAAAAATAATGTACGGCATCCTTCCTCCATCCGTACAGGTTGCAGCCCACGGCTAACGGACTGCCCCCTTTTAGTCGCCTCTTACGACAAGCAGGAGGAACTGAGGGCCTGTTCTAAATCGGGCACCCCACGGGGGCTCTTTTTTTAGAGGTGGTAAAAGAAATAAGAACGTTCCAACTGAAAAAGGACTAAAACAATTACTCCGAAACGTCATGTATCTTCACAATAAAGAAGTTGTTATGACAGAAAAATTGTTTCGTCTGCAACATTTGGCCAAAATATCAGCTATGTCTGTATGTAAGAGATCGGAAATTCATGGAATAGCGTAATCCTTATAGTGTCAATTTTGTGTGAATGGACAACAAAACAAAGACTTCTATAGGAAAACTTTCCTATGTTGATGTGTCTGTAAGAAGCGACATAAAATATCGTAGAGGAGACGCTAGAGATAGAATCTACGAGCATCAAATAAAGACAACACCATGTATTATACCGTGGTTTCATAAAGCTGGAGACAACAACATGTATTATGCCGTGGTTTCATAACGCTGGAGAAAACACCATGTATTATGCCGTGGTGTCATAAAGCTAGAGACAACAACATGTATTATGCCGTGGTTTCATAAAGTTGGAGACAACACCATGTATTATGTCGTGGTTTCATAAAGCTAGAGACAACAACATGTATTATGCCGTGGCTTCATAAAGCTAGAGACAACATCATGTATTATGTCGCTGTGTCATAAAGCTAGAGACAACACCATGTATTATGCCGTGGTTTCATAAAGCTGGAGACAACAACATGTATTATGCCGTGGTTTCATAACGCTGGAGAAAACAACATGTATTATGCCGTGGTTTCATAAAGCTAGAGACAACACCATGTATTATGCCGTGGTTTCATAAAGCTAGAGACAACAACATGTATTATACCGTGGTTTCATTAAGATAGAGACAACACCATGTAGTATGCCGTGGTTTCATAAAGCTAGAGACAACACCATGTATTATGCCGTGGTTTCATTGAGATAGAGACAACACCATGTATTATGCCGTGGTTTCATAAAGTTAGAGACAACAACATGTATTATGCCGTGGTTTCATAAAGCTAGAGACAACACCATGTATTATGCCGTGGTTTCATAAAGCTAGAGACAACACCATGTATTATGTCGTGGTTTCATAAAGCTAGAGACAACAACATGTATTATGCCGTGGTTTCATTAAGATAGAGACAACATCATGTATTATGCCGTGGTTTCATAAAGCTAGAGACAACAACATGTATTATGCCGTGGTGTCATAAAGCTAGAGACAACAACATGTATTATGCCGTGGTTTCATTAAGATAGAGACAACATCATGTATTATGCCGTGGTTTCATAAAGCTAGAGACAACAACATGTATTATGCCGTGGTTTCATTAAGATAGAGACAACACCATGTATTATGCCGTGGTTTCATAAAGCTAGAGACAACAGCATGTATTATGCCGTGGTTTCATTTAGCTAGAGACAACACCGTGTATTATGTCGTTTCATAAAACTAGAGACAACACCATGTAGTATGCCGTTGTTTCATAAAGCTAGAGACAACAACATGTATTTTGTCGTGGTGTCATAAAGCTAGAGACAACAACATGTATTATGCCGTGGTTTCATAAAGCTAAAGAACACAACATGTATTTTGTCGTGGTTTCATAAAGCTAGAGACAACAACATGTTTTATGCCGTGGTTTCATAAAGCTAGAGACAACAACATGTTTTATGCTGTGGTTTCATAAAGCTAGAGACAACAACATGTTTTATGCCGTGGTTTCATAAAGTTAGAGACAACAACAAGTTTTATGCCGTGGTTTCATAAAGCTAAAGACAACAACATGTTTTATGCCGTGGTTTCATAAAGCTAGAGACAACAACATGTTTTATGCCGTGATTTCATAAAGCTAAAGACAACAACATGTTTTATGCTGTGGTTTCATAAAGCTAGAGACAACAACATGTATTATGCCGTGGTTTCATAAAGCTAAAGAACACAACATGTATTTTGTCGTGGTTTCATAAAGCTAGAGACAACAACATGTTTTATGCCGTGGTTTCATAAAGCTAGAGACAACAACATGTTTTATACTGTGGTTTCATAAAGCTAGAGACAACAACATGTATTATGCCGTGGTTTCATAAAGCTAAAGAACACAACATGTATTTTGTCGTGGTTTCATAAAGCTAGAGACAACAACATGTTTTATGCCGTGGTTTCATAAAGCTAGAGACAACAACATGTTTTATGCTGTGGTTTCATAAAGCTAGAGACAACAACATGTTTTATGCCGTGGTTTCATCAAGCTAGAGACAACAACAAGTTTTATGCCGGGGTTTCATAAAGCTAAAGACAACAACATGTTTTATGCCGTGGTTTCATAAAGCTAGAGACAACAACATGTTTTATGCCGTGATTTCATAAAGCTAAAGACAACAACATGTTTTATGCTGTGGTTTCATAAAGCTAGAGACAACAACATGTATTATGCCGTGGTTTCATAAAGCTAAAGAACACAACATGTATTTTGTCGTGGTTTCATAAAGCTAGAGACAACAACATGTTTTATGCCGTGGTTTCATAAAGCTAGAGACAACAACATGTTTTATGCTGTGGTTTCATAAAGCTAGAGACAACAACATGTTTTATGCCGTGGTTTCATCAAGCTAGAGACAACAACAAGTTTTATGCCGGGGTTTCATAAAGCTAAAGACAACAACATGTTTTATGCCGTGGTTTCATAAAGCTAGAGACAACAACATGTTTTATGCCGTGGTTTCATAAAGCTAGAGACAACAACATGTTTTATGCCGTGATTTCATAAAGCTAAAGACAACAACATGTTTTTTGCTGTGGTTTCATAAAGCTAGAGACAACAACATGTTTTATGCCGTGGTTTCATAAAGCTAGAGACAACAACTTGTTTTATGCCGTGGTTTCATAAAGCTAGAGACAACAACATGTATTATGCTGTGGTTTCATGAAGCTGGACACAACAACATGTGTTATGTCGTGGTTTCATGAAGCTAGAGACAACAACATGTATTATGTCGTGGTTTCATAAAGCTAGAGACAACATCATGTATTATGCCGTGGTTTCATTAAGATAGAGACAACATCATGTATTATGCCGTGGTTTCATAAAGCTAGAGACAACAGCATGTATTATGCCGTGGTTTCATTTAGCTAGAGACAACACCGTGTATTATGTCGTTTCATAAAACTAGAGACAACACCATGTATTATGCCGTTGTTTCATAAAGCTAGAGACAACAACATGTATTATGCCGTGGTTTCATAAAGCTAAAGAACACAACATGTATTTTGTCGTGGTTTCATAAAGCTAGAGACAACAACATGTTTTATGCCGTGGTTTCATAAAGCTAGAGACAACAACATGTTTTATGCTGTGGTTTCATAAAGCTAGAGACAACAACATGTTTTATGCCGTGGTTTCATAAAGCTAGAGACAACAACAAGTTTTATGCCGTGGTTTCATAAAGCTAAAGACAACAACATGTTTTATGCCGTGGTTTCATAAAGCTAGAGACAACAACATGTTTTATGCCGTGGTTTCATAAAGCTAGAGACAACAACATGTTTTATGCCGTGATTTCATAAAGCTAAAGACAACAACATGTTTTATGCTGTGGTTTCATAAAGCTAGAGACAACAACATGTATTATGCCGTGGTTTCATAAAGCTAAAGAACACAACATGTATTTTGTCGTGGTTTCATAAAGCTAGAGACAACAACATGTTTTATGCCGTGGTTTCATAAAGCTAGAGACAACAACATGTTTTATGCTGTGGTTTCATAAAGCTAGAGACAACAACATGTTTTATGCCGTGGTTTCATCAAGCTAGAGACAACAACAAGTTTTATGCCGTGGTTTCATAAAGCTAAAGACAACAACATGTTTTATGCCGTGGTTTCATAAAGCTAGAGACAACAACATGTTTTATGCCGTGGTTTCATAAAGCTAGAGACAACAACATGTTTTATGCCGTGATTTCATAAAGCTAAAGACAACAACATGTTTTATGCTGTGGTTTCATAAAGCTAGAGACAACAACATGTTTTATGCCGTGGTTTCATAAAGCTAGAGACAACAACATGTTTTATGCCGTGGTTTCATAAAGCTAGAGACAACAACATGTATTATGCTGTGGTTTCATGAAGCTAGAGACAACAACATGTATTATGTCGTGGTTTCATAAAGCTAGAGACAACATCATGTATTCTGTCGTGTTTTCATAAAGCTAAGACAACACCATGAATTATGTCGTGGTTTCATAAAGCTAGAGACAACCCCATGTATTATGTCGTGGTTTCATAAAGCTAGAGACAACAACATGTATTTTGTCGTGGTTTCATAAAGCTAAGACAACACCATGAATTATGTCGTGGTTTCATAAAGCTAGAGACAACCCTATGTATTATGTCGTGGTTTCATGAAGCTAGAGATAACAACATGTATTATGTCGTGGTTTCATGAAGCTAGAGACAACCCCATGTATTATGTCGTGGTTTAATGAAGCTAGAGATAACAACATGTATTATGCCGTGGTTTCATAAAGCTAGAGACAACATCATGTATTATGTCGTGTTTTCACAAAGCTAAGACAACATCATGAATTATGTCGTGTTTTCATAAAGCTAGAGAACATTATGTATTATGCCGTGGTTTCATAAAGTTAACACAAATACAAGTAGGCTATCGTAAACTAGCTTGCGTGATGTATAACTAAATTAGTAATGGTAAAACAAATGTAGTTACAAAATGAAGCTAATGTACTGAATAGCTGCGGCTCGAGTGATGTGTTTAGACATCCATAGTTATTACCCAAATTGATCTTCATCTCCAGTTTCCTCAATTGCTCGAAGCAGTCAATCACATTTTGTAAAAATCCCTCTTCCAACAATTACAGTCCAATTTGTTTTGTATCATCCGCTCTTGAAATCACAAACACATCATCATAATGTGCAAGTAAAAACCGACAGATGGCGTGGTGAATCCCGTGGGAAGTGAGTGAGTGAGTTATTGCTTAACGCCGGTTCGGCAGTATTTGCGGCGAAAAATTTAAGTAAATTGCCAAATTAAAAAAATATTTGCAAAAGCAAGCATGAAACGACATGAAGGTCGTAAAAACAGCGTCAAATTATCACAAGATTGGTAAAAACTGATTTAGAAAGCTAAAAAAATAAAGTTTATCAAAGAGATTAATTTCTTTTATAAAATCTATAATGCGATGTTCACCGAAGTGAGTAAAAACTTGCGAAATGGAAATGTTAGGATAAAATGTTTCCCTGATATGAGCAGTGTCCCAACACTCACATAAAATGTGCTTAACGGTGAGGGGACACTGGCAGGGGATACACGTCGGGGGTTCTATGAGTGTGTTAAATGAGTGTGTCCAATACGACATCGTCGTAGGACAGAAGCTTCATGCCGGGTAAAAGAGGATAGATCAGGTTAAATAGTGTGAAGTTTGTTATGTTGTTGTTGGTCCCATTGGGACTTCCAACGTTGTTTAATGTAAGATTTAATAGCAGGTTTAGAATCCGTATATGGAACTTTAGTGGGAGAAATATGTTTGAGGTTTAATGCTGATTTAGCCACCGAGTCAGCTTTGTTATTACCTCTTATACCCATATGTCGCATATAATCACCACGATGTGTACATCTGCCGTTTGTGTGTTTCATACCCTCATTTGCATAATTTATGCAAATTTTCTCCGTTTTCGACTTAACCATTCACACTTTTTGTTCGACTCATAACTCATACACTAATTGTTCAAATGTGACAAAACCCCTGATGTGTATATCTGTCATTTTTATATTGCATACCCTCATTTGCATATTTGTATGTTTCATACTGTCATTTGCATCCTTCATGCCTTTTTTAAAAAATATCGACTTTTTAATTCTAAAACATGTTTACAAGTGTAATACTTACTGTGCTTTAATAATGCTTATATATAATTGTCTGACAGTGTTCATACAAAAGTTTAAACATTGATGTCCTTTTGCTATTTTCAACTATTTATCTTTGACCAATGTTAAAAGCGGGGGTATATGAGTGAGCTGTGCTCACTAATTCTCTTGTTGCTTGTAGGCAAGAAAGGGAATCAGAATTGGAGTTGAGTTTTTAATGTGGTGGACGGCCTTATGGATTGCCTTAGCTTCTGCAGTAAAGATGATGCTGCCATCATGCAGCCTTGAATCATATGTTGTTGAAAGAGTCACAGTTGCTGCTGCAACTGGGGGTCCATCCTTAGAACCGTCAGTGTAAATTGATATATAATCTGCGAAAAAATCACAAAGTTAAACAAATGCCTGTTGAAATATTAATTGGTCTGTATTTGATTTTTTATGAGTAGATAGAGAGAGGTTGACACGGGACCTGGCGACCTGCCATGGCGCAGTGGCAAGTAATCCGTGCTCTGCTATTGTTGTTATGTCGATATCAGAATCTTCAACATGTTGTTGAAGTCTGATACCGAGTGGTGGAATTGCTTTAGGATTTGAGATATACAACTGCTGGTATTCTTGATAGAATACACAGTTGTATGCAGGATTAGAAGGGTTGGATTTTAATTTGGTTATATATTGAAGTATTAGCTTGATGCGCCGATCTTCAAGAGATGTCTCATCGGCTCCAAAGTAAAGGCTTCCAACAGGTGAAGTTCTGAAGGCCCCAAAACAAAGCCTGAGACCCTGGTGGTGGATTGTATCTAAGAGGGGCGGGCAGATCCATAGATTATGGATCCATAATCCAGTTTGGAGCGGATGAGTGATCGATAGAGATGAAGAAGAGTTTCTTCATCTCCACCCCATTTATTATTTGACACGACCTTCAAAAGATCTAATGCCTTTAAGCATTTAGCTTTAAAGTTTTTAGTGTATGGGATAAATGAAAGTTTATTATCAAAAGTGAGACCAAGAAAATTGGCCTCAGGGGCGACTTTGATTGGAGTTTTATCCTGAAAAAGTTCTGGATCTTGGTGCATTTTGCGCATATTGCAACAATGTACACAATATGTTTTAGCTTTAGAAAATTTGAAGCCAATGACCATTTATGTTTTATACTGAGGCAGAGCTGCAATTGGCGCTCGATTGATGGCAATTTTTTACCTTTGCAGGAAACTCCAAAGTCGTCCACAAAAAGTGAACCATCTGTATGGTCATTTAAAACCTTAGCCAAGCTGTTCTTTTTAATGCTGAATAATGTAACAGATAAAATGCTACCTCGTGGGACACCAATTTCTTGATCAAACCCATGCACAATTGGCGGACAAGCAGGAGGAGCTGAGGGCCTATTCTAACCCGGGCAACCCATGGGGTCCCGTGGGGATACAACATGTTCTCGGTGTAATTCTACACCTATGGCAGATGACCTACATTATTTAATCAAAGATAAATCTTTCACAGAGAACAATGGAATTGGAAAACTGTCAGAATTGAAGACAATGAGTATTAATTTTAAAATTCCAGATTTAACAGATATCACAATTTGTGTAATACACTCCTCAAAAAGGAAACGTAACAGACAATATTTTGATACGTTGAGAAAAAAAAGAGCATGCGACTAAAGAGTACAATAGTGGTAGACAAACGAAAACGTGAATAGACATAGTCCGATGTATTGCGCATCTGTTAATAAAAACGTATGCTGAAAGAACGTAAGAATAGGAAAATAACCCTCTGTAGCACACTTTGTTTGGCACACGGTTAATCTAAAAAACTAGAGATGTACAGGTTCTAGGTTGCTGTTCGTCAAAACCCTTACAATTGATCGTATCACTACAATCGATAGTAACCAAGACAGACAGACACATGAAAGACATACATAAGTATACATTATAAAATAAAATTAAAGTGAGACACCCTGTAAGGGTTATGAAAGACTATCTTGCTAAAAAATATAAAATATAAATATAAAAATATAAAGCTAATGTTATAAGTACAGAATATATACATATATAAAATATACTATAAACCATACAATATATGCTATACTTTTTTGTAAAATATAGAAGCAGGTTTTGGCGGTAAAAAAGACATTGTTGGGATAGCTAAAACAGACATTTGCATACAACCTTTCACTAAACTCGTCATACACAGGACAATGTAAAAGCACATGTCTTTCATCCTCAACACTCTCACTACACTCGAAACATACTCTGTGACTCACCAATGTTAAAGGAATGGGCTACAATTGATCGTTACTTACTCTACTACGCCACGCCGATCACGGGCCAGAACTACACCACGCCGATCACGGGCCAGAACTACACCACGCCGTTCACGGGCCAGAACTACACCACGCCGATCACGGGCCAGAACTACACCACGCCGATCACGGGCTCAGAACTACACCACGCCGATCACGGGCCAGAACTACACCACGCCGATCAAGGGCCAGAACTACACCACGCCGATCACGGGCCAGAACTACACCACGCCGATCACGGGCCAGAACTACACCACGCCGATCACGGGCCAGAACTACACCACGCCGATCACGGGCTCAGAACTACACCACGCCGATCACGGGCTCAGAACTACACCACGCCGATCACGGGCCAGAACTACACCACGCCGATCACTTGCGTTCTTCCTGCAACTGCACTCTTTAACGCAATAATTGAAACAGATAGCCTAATATAAGATGCCTCTAGCAATAAAACACAGCCTGCTTGATGAGAGGAAAAAACATGCTCGTGATTTAATACGTTAGTTAGAGCATCGCTAAGCAAATGACGTCATATTTACGTCACTTTGATTGTTCAATTGCTAGCGAATGTACTACGACGGGAGGCGTTAATATTTTCAAAATATAGTTTATAAAAGTAACATAGTACCTCAATGGTTTGTTTATAAAAGCGAGGCATTATTTAAGGGTATCTCATATATAAGAAATAATGCAGTTGTAGGGCCGGTTCGTGACTCCAATTGCGATTGGTCAATACCATCTTCCTTCTTTTGTCATTGGGACGACCTCTCATACAGGCCACAGTTAGATCGACTGTATTGAAATAAGATTGAAAGTCGATCTACAGATTGACATTCATACATACACGCACCCCCCCGGTGAGTGTTACTCAGAATGTTTTGTGATCTCGAACATTACCCAAAACATTACAGTGAGTGTTACTCAGGAGGTTTTGGGGTCTCGAACATTACCCACTACATTACAGTGAGTGTTACTCAGGAGGTTGTGGGGTTTCGTACATTACCCACTACAGTACATTGGGTTTATAATCAGAAGGTTCTAAACTGATGTACGAAACCAGTCCACCAAGAATCACCTCTTAGTTAATTTAGTTTGAATTCATTCACTGTTGTCAATGTCCCTCCACAATGACACTCACGCAACTTACATGGTGTATGTTTTCAAAACAACACTTGCGACCCTCACCTTAATTTCTGCCTTTTTACATTGGCTCCAGCTCCTGTGTGTTCAGGACTGACTAACTTATGATATGGTCTTACATTTTGTTAATTTTTTTACGTGACACATTATTGCATGTGTGGTATAACTTATAACATGGCTCTATCTGAAATGAAACGATGTCACGGCAGCTGACAGGCAATAACGATTGTTTTCTGTGTGTGGAATCAAGTGTGTCTTGCTTTATGTATGTTTATTGCTGTAGGTCTGAAAGCTTATTCTAACATCCGACGTGTATCTGATGTAGTGAGGCCATAAACACATAATGAACTACAACACAAGCAAGTTAGTGCAAGATCAAAGTTATTTTTCCAAATGTGTGACTTATATAGGTATGATAAAAGTCAGTGTATCTATATAAGTATGTACTTGGTTATGATCACATCTATCTCATCATCTCATATATGGGTAAATAGGTCAGCTTAACTATAGGGATATTCTGCATATTATACAATTTGAACATACAAATTGGGATAAGGGTTGACGTTCAAACAGTTTTCAATATTAAAAAAAAGATGTCATCGTTATGTTCACACATATGCACCCGTATATAATATTTGTTTTACGAACAGTACAGTAGCTTATTATAGTAAAAGCAATCTTGTTTCCAGATTATCTGTCCAAATAAACCTGACCGTTTTGTAATTTATAGTTTGTGACAGCGCACAGTTCCTGCTTGTACAACAATGACGGGGATTTTATGGAAGCTTCACTCGGTTTGTTCCTCCCGTATATATGTTACAGTAAATCTGTGAAATCAGTAAATACATGTATTTACTAACAAATTTAGTAAATACACGTAATTACTGTTTCACTCAGTACATACACGTATCTACTAAAATTATTAGGAAATACATGTATTTACTGAAATCAGGAGTATATTTTTTCAAACATTTACTGAGCAGGTTTAGTAAATGTATGTAACACAGATGAGAGTAAACCTGCTTATATCTTGATTGGTGAGTTGAAAGCTCACTTGACTAATCAGCTTATCAACTGATTAATCAAGGCATATAGCTTAGTTGTGTCACAGAAAACTTTACAAGTCTTGCCTTAACTACGAACAGTCATGACATCTGATTTTGAAGAGAAATTCAAGAGTGAATTGTATAAACGGCACAATGATGGGAAATGCCTTTTGATCCCAAAGGACGATCCCAAAGTCAGAACTGACAGATAGTCAGTCGGAACTAACAGATAGCCAGTCAGAACTGACAGATAGTCAGTCAGAACATTTAGCTGAAGGATCAAATGACGCATCAAATGATGATGAAATGAGTGAACAGATTGAAACTCACAAAAGGAAAATTCTTAAGCGCCGTGTTGAAGCCAGTTCTAGTCAGAGAGTTCAAGCTGAGAGAATGGTCAAACGTAGCCGGGTGGAAATGAAAAGTGGGCAAATTGGAGATAACGTTGCAGTACCAATACCTATGGTTGATCGTGGTAGAGGAGATCCAAGAAACATACTTGGGGTTATTGTTGATAGGGATTTAGAGTCTGACCAGTACAGAATTGCTGTGAGATCTGGTATTCTCAATGGAAAATACTCCAGAAACCAATTTGACCTGTGTCCTCAACATCTAATAACTATTAATGATGTTTGCCGTGAAAAGAATATTTCACTTAGGTCTGCAGTAACACAACAATCTTCTTCCGGTGGTCAAGGTTTCACCAAATGCTCCTGCTCTGGCCCAAAGAGATGTCAGACAAACCGATGCAAATGTTTCAAATCAAAGCTATTGTGCAATTCCAGATGTCACAATAGTCTGAACTGTTGTAACAAATAAAGCTGTGTTGTTTTGTAATGTTTTGTCAACGTGCCTTCATTAAAGAGAGTTTTTTTTATATATTTCTGTTGTTTGTACTTATGGTTAGTAATTACATGTAATTACTGGCCTCCATTTTCAGTAAATACACGTATTTCCTATAATTTTTAGTAAATACACGTATTTACTGAGTGAAACAGTAATTACGTGTATTTACTAGAAATTTCAGTAAATACACGTATTTACTGATTTCAAAGATTTACTGTAACATATATACGTTGTGAGTCTGACTGTACACATACATAATAAACTGACTATTGCAACATGTGAGACACATTTCTTTCAGACTTCAGATGTGGTACGTGTTCGAATACCTTCGAGGACTCGACCCGATAATGTACAAGAATGTGTGATAGCCCAAGATACAATAATGTCACATTGTTCACAACAGTGTAGTGGCCAAACCTCCACGGGTTTTCGAATTCACAATTAAATAATGAGCTTCCTGAGTTATCACAACTTGAGCAATGGTTTGATATTCTTTAAAAGAAAGTTAAATGATACCTGAGTAACCTCCATATAACTATCCTTTCGTCGTCACATGCAAGATGAATACTGAGAGTAGTCGATGCGTTCCTAAAATATTCGAAAAACCACGTTTGATCGCAGTTGAATCAAATTGTAGAATTTTTACCGCTCCAACGAAGCCATCAGGGGATCTAAAATGGTCTCCGTCCCTCCGACTTATAACGAACGAATGAATGACGGCGTTTATGTTCACGCTAAATACCTTATTATCCAGAAAATGTAGTTATTAGAATACGCCAGCTAGTCAGTCTCAACAAGGACATCTTAGTGACTGCGTGTCATGAAAGTCATGAGTCAGTAACACGAAGCTGTATAACACGACAAGCTAATTAATATAGATACCAATAATCTACAACAATCAACAATTTTGTTTCAGTCCAATGGCCAGAATCCTGCTTCGCCTTCTTAACATGGTAATCTTTCTCAGACATCTAACCATTACGTCCACTGTGTTCTGGGCTATGTTAAACATTAATGAAGCGATTACTGCTGACCGACGGTGGGTTAGTTAGCACAGACATGGCGAAGGGTTCGGCTCTAACAAGCACGGACCATTGTACAGCGTTCATCAACACCTGACATCACGCAATCCTGACTTCACCCATCTTCCGCACGCATCGGGCCATACATGCACTTTTAGAAAATCAGTATGCATTTTCTAAAAGTGAATATACATTGTATGGCCCAATGCGTGCGGAAGATGGACTTCACCAAGAACAAGAAACGAACAAGGAGATTGGTTTTCGTCATGTTAAGTGAAAAAGTAAACTATGGTCACCTGTTCCGAAAATAGAATTGCATATTACCTACTGCAGAACTTATTGCGAATATTTTGATATAAATTTCGAATGAACATCACACATGGAATCAAAACTTAAATCGTGAACGCACTTCTCTGTTGTCATTGGAATATCTGAGTCATTACCGTTACATTTCAAAGACTCTGTTTGATAGGAATCACAATTACAATTGCTGTCTGTACAGTACTATTTCATGATGGTTTTAAAATAAAAAAATATTAAAATGCACGTAAACAAAAATAAATATATGTCACTGATAAGTTCTTTTCTTTACATGGCAACAGGGTGTATGTGCGAGCGAAACGCCCACGAGGAGAGAGTGTTTAGCCAAAGGCCGATGTGTACAATGTGTTGCGACCGGAACATTTTGTAACCAACTCTTTTCTCAACAATTACGTTAACCTTTAATTAGGATACAGCCAGGTAAAAAAAACCTTGGCCACAATTACTACCCACATCACAAAGTGATATTTGCAACGATTATTGCGAATTCATGCCATTGATCGGGTGACTTCCAAATATCTGAATTCATTTGATGCGAGCACATGTCCTATAAAACAGTCTATTCTGAGATGGTACCAATTGATACTTCGTATTGACATGGCGGAGCTTATTGGTTATGAAATCATTTAAATAACTCAACTTACATGGAACAACCTTGACTCGAAGTCTGACTAATGGCAATCAGAGGCAATGGGCAAATTGTCGACAGAGCGATGTACTAAAGTTGTAAGCTGCAATGATATGTCCCTTAGGTCCTTCCTAAAGGAACACTACGTGTTGTTCATGGAAGTGTATTTAGATTTGATACATACATAAATATCAAATGTCCTGATTTACGTCCAAATCATCTCACTCGACTTGCATATGTATCCCATAACGCCAAATATTTGACAATAACTTGCTTTCAATGAAACTCGAGCTGAATTCATGCGCCCCATTTACAAATACATTGTACACCAGTTATATGTTCTACCGAACAGTACCAACCAATATCTGTTCCTTTGTCTGCTGCATATACGTTTTCAAACTAACGTTTGAACAAATTACGCGCGTCAGCTGCGGAACATTGTCTGGTTTTCGATAATATTTACGATTAAATATCTTAACCATGTAACTGTACTGAACAGATTGGCACTAAAAGGGTAATTTTCGACAACAGTCTATACTTCTCGATAAAATAACACCCTTAGTAACTTTTGACTTATGTTACTACAATAATATACGGAGTGTCCCTTTAACGAGACATTCAACTCGACATTTGACTCCTTGTGTCTGTGGTACAGACATCACACAGCTTCCGGTCTGAGGAGCGCATGTTCTCACGCGATCTTCGATCCTCACCCCACCTGCTGTGATTAAAGGAAGATGCATCTAATATATAAATACTTTATAATCATCTCTGAGGATCAAACTGTTTCAGACGACTTAAGAGACATACTTGGGACCTCCCACGTGGGTATGTTTCGGTTTTAATTGCGTCCAACGTCACACATTTGTCAGAGGTTAAATCAAACAAGAGTGTTGTGGGAATGCAAACATGTGTTTACTTATATATGAACATACACATCTGATATTTAGATAAAGACGACGTTTACGTTTCTATTATTTTGAACTCTATGACCATGTAATATCATTATTTTCTGGCTCACATCAGACACACAATATAATGACAACGATTATTTAGATTGATACCAATACAATAGATACAGTTATATTGTATAACAGATGATTTGGCTTTGATATTTTACTAATACGTCACTCGTGAAAATGTCCAGCTCAACTCAGACAAGCGAGGTTGGGCTGCTACACCCTATATATAACGATGGTATCAGACTGTAGACTGCAGGTATGATAGCAACACTCTTGTTGTAGTTGTAGGCTCCGTTTGAAAAACTTGATAACGTAGTTAAATCACCCAGAAACTGAGACGTACATAAGATATTACATGCATCTGTCTTTTGCACTTACTCACATACTCATATTTAAGTAATATTATATTCATACCTATAGGTATGATTAATAATAGAGGCTATAAATTCAAGATTGCTTAAAGGTATATCCATTGTGTTGTTTGGGTCACATATGCTAAACGTTATAAATTGTGTAATGTTATCGGGAATTAACATTTGAATTGACATTATTAATTTCGTCTTTGTTTTTCCTTCAAACCACATCCGAAACTGCTTTATCAAATTTTGAGTTTTTCTGCAATCGTAGAATAGATGTTCAAGTGTCTCAGGTTCCTCGGTACAAAAGAAGCAATAACTACTGTCAGATATCCCTATTTTGTGAAGAAAAGTTTCTGTGGTTAAAATGCGATGCAGAATTTTGTATTGAAAATTTCTTGTCTTATTATCGATGCAAGTGTTGTTGATGAAATGAAAACATTTTGAAAAAAAATCTATTGAAATTGGCATTTGTAGTTTCATTGCCCATCTGTTTGTTATATTTTCTAGTGAAGTTCTTACTTTATCGCATAAGATTTGGTAAATGAATTTGCTGTCTTTTGATGTCATTAAGCGTTTCACGATTTCACACCTACTTTCCTTATCAATGTCTTTAATAGAGTCCCAATTCAACTTATTTCTGAATTCTTTTGGAAGAGCTTTCAACAATTTGAAATATAACAGATAAGTTCCAGTAAGATTATACTTCGCTTTGAGCGTACCGAAATCAATTACTGACTGTTGCCGAACATTGCCATTTTGATCTTTGTCGACTTAGTATATTGACGATATGAAGGTAAAAGTATTAATTTCTGATCGAAAATCGGACAATGTACTGCGTGTGGCGCGCGCCAATGAGTCAAACGTACTTTTGGAATCTTATTTATAACAGTTGACCATGTTTAATAGGTCATATAACAACTGTGCATGTAAATGGGACGTGTAGTTTCTGTTTCTGCACATGCATAATGATGTTACTCTATTTTAACTGGAAACTGGTAATTATGATATATTTGGTGAATATGCAAGCCGAGTGTATTTATTTGCACTGTAAACAGCACATATGGTGAGTCGGAACGTATTAAAGCCTAATAACATTTTATGAAACACAAAGGATGCACCTTTAAAGCCATGTGGTGTGACATATGTCAACCAAGTGGATATGGTTTCTATTGAACGTCAATGTTTATTACTGAGAGGGAATATATGATATTCTAATTAACTGGTCAATAGTTCACATCTCTGGAAATGAAAAGATGGTGGTTTGGGCACGCTATCGAATAGCTCCTTATTGACTCATCTAGTCTTGTACAGGAATTAAGATAACATGACTTCCTTGATAACAGGCTCTTATTTGAGAACATACGCGACGTTTTTCAGTTTATACTGACTCCTTCCTTCATCAGGTTCAATGTGGAGTGTAACTAGTGATGAAGGACTAAGCATTCCGTCGTCATCTTCTTTATACTTAATCATCTTTTAAGAGTGTTTTATCTTCGTCTTGTATCTCCATTGTTTAGTCTTTGTGTGACACTTTGATCTCGTACACTGTTATGTATATACACGCTATTTGATTTTAATTCAGTGTAATTGCTATGCATAAGTGCGGTATGTTATTAAAGTGTTGTATGTATATACAGATCTCTCGTAAAGCTTATATAGTGGCACAAATGTTTCATTAGGGCAATATGTGTATGTAATTTTACTGTGTATATGTGATGAGACTTATATAAACTATCTGTCTGTTTGTATGTATGTATGTATGTATGTATGTATGTATGTACGTACGTACGTATGTATGTATGTATGTATGTATGTATGTATGTATGTATGCATGCATGCATGCATGCATGCATGCATGTATGTATGTATGTATGTATGTATGTATGTATGTATGTATGTATGTATGTATGTATGTATGTATGTATGTATGTATGTCTGGTGAAGGAGTCATACATACCCTTAAAGGACTTGTGCGGTAATATGTGATGAGACGTCATCAGACCCTCACGTAACACCTCCCATGTGGCCGTGCGTCGCTGTGTATTAACGTAACTGAACTCTTATGGTCTAATCACACTAATTGAATTAGCATTCGTTCGACTGGTTCGATATAACACGATTATGATACGTCCGTATGACATGTTTATTACCAGAGGGAAGGAAAGGATGAGATACATATTTCATGTTATTGCCGGACATTTGAGAGAAATGTGACAAGACTCTATGAAAGCAAGATGACACTTTGTCACGATAATAGATGAAAACAAGGAGTCGAAGGCTTAACAATCGAAAATGTATTCAAAGTTCGTAAACAAAACCATTTCGCCATTCTGTCGAGTGCTGCAAGGTTCATACTTCAACCTAGGAACTTCTTACACAAAACGCACATCAAGACCAGTTTCAACTTACACGATCTATCATTAACTTCAAGGAATACTTACATGTGTTTCACCTAGAGTCATAACAACCTTTTATAATCTTGTACATCAGCACTTAATATAAGTGAAGAAGAAGAAGAAAATTATTTTATTATAGTGTCACATAAGTACATACTTTGTCACTGGTTTTAAAAAACAGTTATCACGAAACGGTTTGGCACAAACACAATTCCATTTGATTGCAATCTTCTTCACTGTGCTGCGTTATTCCCTCCTGAGCACATTAATGATTGCAAAAATCAAGTACAGATTCAGCTCAAATTTCTCTGTAAAGAAAGTGTCAATGTATGTACAACTGCGCGTGTGGTTACTGTATATGGTAAGAAGACTTCCAAATATTCAAAGGAAACGAAATGGGTGGTACATTTATGTTTAAGCGTGGCGTACATCTTTTAAAGGTGCATCCATTGTGTTTCATAAAATTTTGATTTGGCTTTAATACGTTCGAACACAACATATGTGCGGTTTACAATACAAACAAATTCACTAAGCTTGCATATTCATCCTCAATCGCCAAATATATCATAATTACTAGTTTCCAATTAAAACCGAGTAACATCATAATGCATGTGCAGAAACCGACAGTGCATGTCCAATTTACACGCACAGTAGTTATATGACCTATTGAACATTATCAACCCAAATGTTTTATTTTATCTGGTTTAAATAAGATTCCAAAATTACGTTTGACTCATTGGCGCGCGCCACACGCGGTGCATTGTCCGGTTTTCGATCAGAAATCGACACTTTTACCTTCATATCGTCAATTTACTAAGTCGAGTATCATCAAAATGGTAGTTTTCGGTAATAGTTGGTACTTCTCGATAAAGTAAGACCATTTATAACATTTGGCATATTTGACCCCCAAAAACACAATGGATGTACCTTTAAGTTGAGGCTGGGGCCTATCAGACCGGCAAATGTCACTACAGATGAAAATGGGTTTTAGCTTTATGGATCGCCGTATACAGTTGGACGAGATTGCTTTGGAATATTGTATATCTCACTAAAATGTTTGCATATATCAACCATGAAGTTTGAAGTCTTGCATACATCTAAAGTTTCTGTGCGATGGTTGCCTAAACTATTAAAGCACAAGATCATCACCAAAGGTTAGAACACGCCTAGACATTTAAAGGACAGAATCCACGCCCGTCATGTGTTAGGGGACGAAACTTCGATTTATTATTGGGCTTAAGATACCAAATAGGAGTCAAAGCAATGAAAGCACACGAAACGTATTGCACCAAAGACGTTTACGACGCAATCGTCTGTGTGAAAGATCATTAATACAGGTTACTGGGGTTTCCAGAGTGTTATAGATTAAAACCCGCCACATTGACATGCAGACATGTAGATTAAATGCGTAAACGGATGTCCTTTCGCATTCGAGCCAATGCACCCTTTCCAATTGGGTCAAAATATTGCGCGAACAGTTTTTAAAGGAAATTGGAGACGTTTAGGATTCATAATTACGTGAATAAAAACACGCTACATTGTACCTAATTTCACAAATTGTTAATAATACAAGATATACACTGACAGAAATATCACATAGTAACACACAACGTATCATAAAATTAATAAACAATGTGTTGTTATGCCGTATCGAA
Organism: Gibbula magus; assembly: GCA_936450465.1. Taxonomy (NCBI): domain Eukaryota; kingdom Metazoa; phylum Mollusca; class Gastropoda; order Trochida; family Trochidae; genus Gibbula; species Gibbula magus. The sequence continues at coordinate 15,167,778 of OW388306.1, forward strand.
TTTTTACCCCTTAATAGCTTCAAATCTTAACCCTTACGTTGCGTATATATATTTTACCATTTTTAGCCCCTGTGGCGGAATTTACAGGCTCGCAGCTCGCAGCAGTAGTTTGAGCTTATTCACTAACGAGCTCTGCTGGCGGAATTTCCAGGCGGCGATTCCGGTACCGTTTTTACGAAATATACCGCATCTACATGGCGAATAAGGACTATATACGGGCGTTCAATACAAATTCAAGTAGCGACACCCGTACACAAATGGCTAATTCACACCCGAAACTTTGAATGAATTTTCTATGTTTTTTCGTTTTTATTCTATTACTTTCGAAAGATTGTCTTTAATTCGGGCCTCGTAACATCATAAATACGAAACGAAAAAAATTCCATTTATATACGGAATTGAAGACAAGATGTCTAGCTTCACAATGATATAAAAATTATTAGAATGCGACCTTTGGTTATAATTCTATAGCTATGTAAAGCTTGTCTTTATTTCCACCTATAAAATCGTCAATACTTACAACATGTATGCGGCATTGCAAACGGTCGTTCATCGCACTTTTCCAAGAAATCATAATCTCGAACCAGTTGACAAATAAGCACATGTCAACCCAAATATGGTTATGTTGTTTGACTTTTCAAATAAACGCTAACCTCGAACCATAACTGATGAAAATATGTTGATTAGTTTGTGTGCCGTTTGGTTCCACATGCCTCTCAGAAAGGTAAAATTGTATCTTTATTTCTGTGAATAAATCTGCGCATTTTATATAGAATAAAAGATTATTCTTTTCGGTTTATTGTGATATAAAAATTATGAAAATGCATTCAGTATTTTAGCCGTGATAAATGTTTTAGAAGTTGTGAAAATCGCCGATTGTTTCAAAATTTATGAAGTGTAAACATGACCTTTTTCACGGCGCTTGCTGTGTCTTTATTATTTTTTTGAGATTTTCTAATTTTATATGGGAATGTAGTCCATTGTTTCCCCTTTATTTTGCCGTATTTTTTTTTGAAAACAAACTATTCGCTCACATGATATGAAGTGCGGTAGTAAGGCGAGTTAGCGATTTTTTCCCCCGTCTCGCGAGATGCGAGGCAGATAGCAGTCTCGGGCGAGGCAAACCCGAGGCAATACAAACACGTGGGTGAAAATAGCCTCAAGCGAATTAATGCTTCGGGGGCTAAGCCCGACAAAATTGGCCTTTTGTAAAGCTAATTATCAATGCGTTACGGGTCAACAATGCACACGCAATTTGGTGTGAATTTTACTTGATATTTCGACCGGACATTCACACAGACTTGTTATCGTGGCTATCTGCGAGATGTATGTAAACAAGTTTTCATGTGGCGATATACGGACACACTTCGTCTCGCATTTCGCCTGGGGGGCAATTAGAATTATTACTGACCCGGTAAATGCACTAAGTCCAACGTACGGGTCTCGCCAAGGGTTCTAACATTTTTCTCTATGAGCCTCCCGGATAATTCCGTCGCCCGCATGTTAAGGGTTAATGTTTTATTTATCAACAGATGTTTGCTTGTCTTTATCAAGTTGTTGAATATAGAGTCATAAAAATAGCACCTCCTTCAATATACTTCAAGTTGTGTTGTGATCATGTATTAATAACATATAAAGAGAATATATATTCTCCCGAATTTGGTTTCCACAAAAGATATCCCGATAGAACTCTCCTATAATAAGCCTGTGATAATATTTGTTGTCGGAAAGTTTGAGGTCGAGCTAATACAGTAACTCATTTGTCCTTTATACAGGGGTATAAAGTTGGTAATCACATTATAGCTAATCGATGTCTCAAGTGTGATCAATAAGAGGTGCTACATTAAACTAGTATACGAGATCGCCCACGTTAATAAACAGACACATGTAATGATTTAAGAACTTACATGTAAGATGTGTTTTACAAAACAAAACGCCAATATCCCGCATCGACAACACTGGCATTACCTTCAGAAAATACTATTAAACCCATTAAAATAGTTGGGTTATATAAATTTGTTTTATCAATATTACAAATTACCTAAACATGAAGCCGAAAGAGGGGAATTGTTGAGAAAATGCTGCAGAGTTAAAGACGTTTTCCCAAATATTGATGATCTTCGGATAGTAAGATTGATCCTGTCTACCCATTAAAGTATCCAATCATGTTTTATCATTTCATCCAAAAGATATCAATTCATATATTTCTAAGTCATGTGTGTATATTTGTTATTTGCATCTTAATGTTTTAGTGAAAGTCTCTAATATAGTTTACAGGACGGCTTGTTACTATTCTGAATTTAAACTTTTGGATATTTCCTATTTGCATAAAAATGAATAAAATTAGTATATATAGTTCACTGTAACGATGAAAAACTACAATAACACCACTGCCTGTAAAGGACATCGCACTCGTAAGTATGTAACTACAGTATAACATTATAGAATGGTTCGTTACTTTTTATGTTTTAAACTTTTAACTTTGGGATATTTAAGCATATTCATGTCAGCATAGTTTTCATTTAAGAATTGAATGTCAGTTTGTGTTTTTGCACTGGAAAATGAACGAGGTCAAAGTGGTATTCAAACCCTCACGCGAACTTGCTTGTTCACGGAGGTTTGAATCCCGCTTTGATCTCGTTCACTTTCCAGTGCAAACACACAAACTGACATTCAATTCTTATAATTTCTTACGTTATTTAGCGTGATTACCTGTTTGATGAAACCTGCGGCACTCATCATGCTGAGTGAAGCGTAATAAAATATAATCTTTCAGGGACACGAGATCAGAGTTATCCGTCCTTTGAATGACGTCATGGCATGGAGGTCGCAATTTGCTGTTGTCACTTCGTCAATATTATGTAAACAACAGTCGGAAAAGCAATATTTCATTACCACGACTGCTCAAATCCGAATCCCGTTAGTTCATAATGATTAGATTGTGAGTATTTGCTTATAGATTGCATAATTTGTATTCAGCCAGCGACCGTGAATGTCTTTCGCCGTTCGGTTCTAGAAATAGGCCCTGTGACTCGCTCAGCTCAACATCAAACAGTTATGCGCGATCTTTTATTGAAATGTTTTATTATTTTAACAATTGAGAAGGTAGTATGATATTGAGTTTATGTTATTCAATCAAATAAGTCGGTAAATGCATGATAACCGTTGGAAATTTGCTAACAAAATCACGCTCAAGCAGAAAAGAACGCTATTTTACAGTACAGTACCGTCGAACGTTCACACGACACGAAAGCGTTCACACGAGTATGAACGATTTTCCAAGAGTTCATGGGTTATGAACCTCGAAATTCTGATCACCTGACTAAGTCTCCTGCTGTACGGTTCAAGGATACCTGACTAAGTCTCCTGCTGTGCGGTTCAAGCATACCTGACTAAGTCTCCTGTTGTACGGTTCAAGGATACCTGACTACGTCTCCTGCTGTACGGTTCAAGGATACCTGACTAAGTCTCCTGCTGTATGTAAGATTCAAGGATACCTGACTCAATTGCTGTACGGTTCAAGCATACCTGACTAAGTCTCCTGCTGTAAGGTTCAAGGATACCTGACGACGTCTCCTGCTGTACGGTTCAAGGATACCTGACTAAGTCTCCTGCTGTACGGTTCAAGGATACTTGACTAAGTCTCCTGCTGTACGGTTCAAGGATACCTGACTACGTCTCCTGCTGTACGGTTCAAGGATACCTGACTAGGTCTCCTGCTGTATGTAAGATTCAAGGATACCTGACTCAGTTGCTGTACGGTTCAAGCATACCTGACTAAGTCTCCTGCTGTAAGGTTCAAGGATACCTGGCTAAGTCTCCTGCTGTACGGTTCAAGGATACCTGACTAAGTCTTCTGCTGTACGGTTCAAGGATACCTGACTAAGTCTCCTGCTGTACGGTTCAAGGATACCTGACTAAGTCTCCTGCTGTAAGGTTCAAGGATACCTGACTCAGTCTCCTGCTGTACGGTTCAAGGATACCTGACTAAGTCTCCTGCTGTACGGTTCAAGGATACCTGAATAAGTCTCCTGCTGTACGGTTCAAGGATACCTGACTAAGTCTCCTGCTGTATGTAAGGTTCAAGGATACCTGACTAAGTCTCCTGCTGTATGTAAGGTTCAAGGATACCTGACTAAGGCTACTGCTGTACGGATGCCGTGTGACTCAGTGGACCATCATTATGTAACAGACTAAGCCTATCTTCATCAGCGGGCTCCGGCTATATGGTACAATTTGACCGTACGCTTATGTGTCGTTTTAGTTATATTATTGCAGTGAAATATAAAACCGATCAAATCATGTTTTCATTATACAGTAATCACCAAAACATACATTGCGTTAGTTTGTACAGACTCTAGGGAAAACAGATTAAACTTTGTTCTCCTTTAAATTCCTTTTCCTTAAAATCGATGTTTACGAACTGTTGACTAGTCGACTATTTAGTGTCCTTCATGTAAAAATTCCTTTTACTGCTATACACAATAGGATTCACTGTCCGTCAACGACTTTCTGAAGACGCCATCTGAAAAGGAGTAGTGTTTTGTTAAAGGCCTGCAAGTTGTTCAATCGATGACAAGCCTTCAAAGTTAGCAATCACGGCACAATGGTAATATTGTTTGCTTATCCCACACCCTCACTGTTGTATCTTAGTAGCTGTGATTTATCTATTGGTCTATTGGCGAATTACACACTCACACATCACACAGACACTATACATTCCTGAGGAAATACAGCATACAGGTAGGGTAGCACAACAGAGATAAACCTTCCTGACAACAGGATTCCAATAAATAATGGTCATTCTTCGACAGCAGGTCTCCGTTGCCACAAGCCTGTTGTTATTGATAACAGTTCAAGATCCGCTACTAACGTTACGCAATGTTTAGCATTTTTCTTTTGGGTTGAACGTGGGTGTTATATTGGCTGTATGTCATTAGCTTTCACACTGGTGACATAATTTAAAGTGATTTTCATTCCGATGGGAATATTCCCTAAGAAGGTGAATATTGATTTATCTTCAATTTCGAAGTTAAGATATGCGAACTATATTTACATAAACGTTTATTTAAAAGTGGAAATGATGTTTCCGTTGTATTTAGTTTATCATTCACAGGAATGGAAATGTCAATATGCTTTTACGTGTATTTTTATACACTTTATCGCTGCTATGTCCATGAACTAGAGTTAAGCTTAAGATATAGTTCTTAGTTAATGTGACGTGGAGAGGATAATTGTGACCTTGATAACAGGATCCATTAGTAATACATGGGATAGAAGGAGTAGAAGATGGTAGGTGTCTGAAATCCTTAACATTAAGTCTAATTGTAGGTTGCAGTTTGCGATAAGCGAGTGAGTGAGTGAGTTAGGGTTTAACGCCGCTTTCAAGAGTATTTCACTTATATCACGGCTGCTAGTATTATTGCAGGGAGAAAGCCCGCAACGCCATGTGGCTATGCATTGCGGTGAAACCTGCGAGCAACGGCTGGAACTAGCGAACCATGGGTGGTACTACGCTGAAATTCAGTGTAGCATTGCACCCAAACCTTACTGCGTGTAGAACAGTTAGTTTGCGATAAAACGGAAACACTCATTCATTATGGCATTTATATATACTAATACACATTAATAAACAACAAGGAACATTATTTAGAAATGTATTTCAGAAATGGGCCATTATTCAGATGGACGCCACACTGTCCGGCTGTGAGTACTATGTAATCATGAATGCCTCCATTGATGGTTGTGGAGTTGTGTTACCGGTTATGTCAGGAAGTGGTGTGTATTTAAAGATGACAAGAGAACCTGAACAACATCTGTCTATAATAATGAACTTAACCGCTGAAAGATGAGCCTATACCACAATGTCAAGATGGTACATGTAACTTTGATATTATTACATGTGTTGATCCATATTCAGAGCGGCACCCTTGACTCCATGGACAGTATCAAGGCTATCATCAGCCGTAACTGATAAACGATTACACCTTGTGGTGTCGTATCAGGGCTTTCCACACCAGAAAAGCTGTCTTACTTTTGGACTGAAAGTGCGCTATTCTTTGTTAAGTTGTAAAATGTCATGCAACCAAAATATTTTCCCCAGTTCAATGTTCCAAATGAATTTTGCTATAATCATGTATTATTAGGATTGATATAAACAGAAATGTCCACCCATGCCATTCATTTCAACAAAACACTAATCCCATAGAACCTCTTTAATGTGTCTTCCAAGAACGGACGTTAACATTTGACCGTCTGTTATCAAGAAGCAAATATAATTGTGTCTTTAGTGTTGTTTCAGTCAATAAAGTCACATACAAAGGGGAATCTTGTTTCTATAGCGGAAAGTAATTCCCAGTGATTCTAGTGAACTCCTGCCTGCTTTGGGTGATGTGTGCTGATAATATATAATCAAGAAACCGTTAATTGGTAGCTTGATATTGCTCCGGTCTCTAATACTAGATATTAAGTTGGTAATAACTGAACCGTTGTCTGTGGATGAAACTTACACGGCACTAGCCATGCAGCAACACCGATAGATTCACTGTACGTCAACATGCATCATGGCATTACTCCGGGGAAGATATTACGTTACCCGCACGAAACATTATACATAGGTAAGCAGCTATCTTCGAAAAAAAGGATAATTTGCAAACTTTTGATGATAATGATTTTTACAATTAAGGGAATACACCAGTATAAGCTTGAGACATGGATTCAAATACAGCCTTTTCAGAATAGTAGTTTTCTGTATTTGTTTATACTGAACTAATGTCAATCAATCTAAACTATATGATCAGTATACAGATTGTTTTGTTTTGAGATTTTAGAATATCGCATGGTATACTACATGGTATATACATATGTTGTAAGACAGCTCTAAGATAACTCATTATACATGTAGATAAGTTGATGTGTAGGGTTAGGTATGTGTTTATCTCGTATGCCGCTTGAAATGCGTAATGGGAATAGTTTAAACGGATACAATTACAGCAACTATATTCTCCATGTTCTGAGTAATATATGTTATCTTGTTTAAATGTAAAGAAATACAGAATTAGTCTAGCACGATTCCGATGTTCGTCTCATGAACTCTGTATTGAAACGGGTAGATATAAGAATATAAGTAGAGAACAAAGATTTTGTCAAATATGTAAGTCTAATATTAAAGAAGATGAATACCATTTTTTACTGATTTGTCCTTTGTACAGCAACATCCGAAAGAAATATATCAAAGAAAAATACTATGTAAATCCAAATAAGCTAAAATTGTCTCTACTTTTAAACAGTGTAAACACAAAAGAAATTGAAAACCTGTCCATGTTTATATTTTATGCGTTTGTACATAGAAATCGCATTATTACATGAAATGTCAGTGCACTGTATATTTTGTACTATAGGCCTGAGGCCTTTTAAGTACCGAAATAAAGATTGAGATATATGTTACAAGTGAAAGTATACGACCCTGATCCAACAAGACTGCGCACATATTTCCCTCTCAGGAGCAATAGGCGTCACATATTTCAACCTTCTAGTGGTCCACAATAAGGATTCACAGATCAAAGAGTACTTGCAATGTGTAACGATCTGGTGTAATGGTTTACCCAAAGCCCCTTTCTAGTCTAGACACAATGTATGTGGCAATAGCAAAGTCTGACTTTTAAAGATATTGGCACACACACACACTTCATCTGTCAAATGAATTCGCATCGTGGAATATTCTTCCAGACTTACATTAAATACCTACTTTCGCCTTTTAAATCATAAATGTCAAGAAGTCGCTTATCGCGTATCTTTTAGGCAATAAGGTATATGATACATATAGAATATCACCCAAGTGTCTCCTGATATCAAATATCAACACAAGTTGATAAAAGTTACAGATATCCGAGGCCTGCCGAAGATATTTTTCTTGTATCAGCGAGTGGTGATATACTTGATATCAGAAGACACGACGGTGATATTTTACGTATCATCCATAGTCATTCTTCGTCGTTATATTTCAATTAAAAAATGTATATTTCTGAACACAGCATTGTCATTAGACTTTCAGTGTGGCGATGTCATTACATGATGATGTATATAGCATTACGATGTCATGTGGTTGAAGATGACAGCGCAGTGTGCTAACTCTACTGTCATAACGATCTCCCAGGAGATAACACTTGATCTCACAAACCTTTATCCCTGTGGAGTAAAGTTGTAGATGATAAATACTAACACCATAGAAAACACTGACCAGTACTTTTTAGTTTAAGAAAGCACGTAATATTTAAGAGATAATCCAAGTGTGTTTACATATGTACACATGTTGTACTTGTTTGATAACTAAGAAAATTAGTATTTAATGTAAATTGTGCAATCTATATTCATTTGTTGGAAATCTCAAATATTTTGCAACTCCAATATTAAACAGTTCGTTTAGTAAGTGTTTACTACAGCAGGTAATACACCGACTATGTTGCAAAAATAGAGTGCGTGTTTTGGGATTGTCAAAGCATGCATTACAATCACTGTAAATATAAGTTAACAATATCCTATCTAACTAACTGCTTGCACAAACACTGTAAATATAAGTTAACACTATCCTGTCTAACTAACTGCTTGCACAAACACTGTAAATATAAGTTAACAATATCCAATCTAACTAACTCATTGCACATTCACTGTAAATATCAGTTAACTTTATCCTTTCTAACTAACTGCTTGCACATTCACTGTAAATATAAATTAACAATATCCTATCTAACTAACTGCTTGCACATTCACTGTAAATATAAGTTAACAATATCCTATCTAACTAAATGCTTGCACATTCACTGTAAATGTAAGTTAACAATATCCTATCTAACTAACTGTTTGCACAAACACTGTAAATATAAGTTAACACTATCCTATCTAACTAACTGCTTGCACAAACACTGTAAATATAAGTTAACAATATCCTATCTAACTAACTGCTTGCACATTCACTGTAAATATAAGTTAACAATATCCTATCTAAATACTGCTTGCACATTCACTGTAAATATAAGTTAACAATATCCTATCTAACTAACTGCTCGCATATTCACTGTAAATATAAGTTACAATATCCTATCTAAATACTGCTTGCACATTCACTGTAAATATAAGTTAACAATATCCTATCTAACTAACTGCTCGCATATTCACTGTAAATATAAGTTACAATATCCTATCTAACTAACTGCTTGCACAAACAATGTAAATATATGGTAGCGATATCCCATCTCACTAACTGCTTGCACATTCACTGTAAATATATATTAACAATGCCCTCTCTATAATAACCGAACATCTGTATAATAATGATATAGGATGGAACAATCCGTAGGAGGCACCGATCCATGTTTCATGCTTAAACTGATTCCATTGTTCTCCATTATCTGTATGAGTACAGCAACAGCGAGCTGATATTGTCAGTTGAGACACACGTAACACAGAAACATGACGGGCGAGCATCACATGGTAATGGAGACGTTAGAATAGTTAATTAAATGGTTAATGTTATCTCATGCAGCACGTCAGCAGTAGCACTCACCAGTCACAGTTCCAGTTATAGTGTCTTCACCAAGCCATTTCCGTCACTATGAAGCTATTCCATGATCTGGGTGTATATATAATATAAGTACAGTTAAATTTGAAATAATGATTGACGAAATATCCTAGTGTATGTAAAACTTTGTCAAAGAATGAGGGCGATTAACGAATAAGTTTAATAATATATAAACACTTTAGAACGAGTGAGTTTAACACAACTTTGCAATGATTTTAGGTATTATGCAGTTTTATTAACATATTATGAAGTATAATGTCAAAATTTAATTGAACAAAATAGAAACTATATTAAGGAGAATGACCCAATACTGTTATTTACAACAGATAATATCGTCGCACTACAAAATATGTACAGCAAATATATTGTTTGTTAGTACTTAAGAACCAATTATGGGAGTACTTTTCTTCAAGCAAAACAATGAAATACTGCTGGCCCTTATTTTCGAATCCCTCGCAGCGCTTAGATAGTCGTAAGGGTGTTCCAAGATATTTTCGATAACAAAGAAAACACTTACAATGACTAACAAGTATATGTCCCTTAATCTCAGGAAAAGAAACTCAGTCAACCCATCTTAGTTGAAAAACTATTGCTAGGTAACTAAAATAGGTTATCATTATCGTAAGTAGTTGTATGTCGACAGTATGTTGTGATTGGTCTCCCTTAGTGTTACACTGGTTTCGAAAATCTGGAGCCTAGATTATTACGTCACATATAAACTGATTAAATCACGAAAATCTGAAGTCTAGCTTATAACTGTACTTACAATAATACTGTAATTAAATCAAGAAGTTCAAGCAATGTAATATGTTACATGAACAGTCAGTAATATTTTGAAGTCAGCATTTTATTCTAAAACCTACATTATGATCAACGCAGTCATATCTGGTCAGAACGTTCGAGTACTGACTTATTACATTCTAGATTAATGAAGATTGAAACACTTCTCTAACCGTTTGATGTCCCACGATAGTGTATGTTGTCATTCTAATGCATGTGATAACGGCCCAGGACGCCTTAAGTTTCCAAAATATTCGTCTTCAGGTCTCTGGGTAGATCAAAGGATGGAATTCCCAGACAAAGACTTCCAACATCGCGATGTCGTGACAAAGAAAGTTAACAGGATATCAACTAAGCAAGCAATTTTAAGGCATAACATGGAGTCAATTGTCTGGTTCATTAATGACCATCTCTCGTTGGTTGGAAAGGAAAGGGTAATCAAGTGTTTTCTTTACAAAACAATTGCGCAAACCAAAGGCATTTATTTTTTAAATGTACATGTACAGGCCAGTGTCGTGCTTTTAAACTTATTTGTACAAACAATTATTGCTTTGTTGATGTGCCTTCAGTTAATGCTTGCGTCACTGTAGGGAAAGCTGAACTGGTGAAATATTTTTAGCAAAACCGACAAACAGTTCCAGGTTCATCTTGCAAATAGAAGAATGCGTGTGCGACGGTTGTAAGGTGAGAAGATTATTGAAGACTGGTTACAATGTAGAATGACCTGGCGGGAACGGCGAACAGTATCCGGATCGTAAGGCGTAATAGAACGACCAGTACAGAAATACTAGTAGTCCGGATATATGTTCTTGACATACATATAGAAGACAGATGTACTGGTGACATGACACGTTTCCTCTTAATTATTCAAATAAGTAGATATAGTACAGTTTATAAAATAATGCTACGATACTATTAAAGTGTTTGTTACAGCTGAAGAGTTAACAGTGAATATCACTGAATCCAGATATATAATAAATTAAAATGTTGAAATGTTAATACGTAAAATTCGTAGTCAGACTAAAGCCAGTCGGTTTCAGATAGTGTGATCCCAAATATAGCATTGTTGTCACAGCACAAGCCTAATATTCATGAGATGGAACTTGAGCATGATTTATAACTCAAACAAGAAGTTCTAGCGATTTAAATCGTTACAAAAGATGATGAAACGGTCATCTATATTGTGAATAAGATACTATATCGCAATGCAAACGTTATGATCACCGCAATTATTTATTAAATGAATTAGTGCTAGAAAAAATCATTTCCCCATGCAGTTTATTGAAGATTAAAATCATTTCTCTCTCCTCTGATGTCCCATGATGGAGCCTTCTGCCATTCTTATACACGTGGTCAAGGCAGGTAGATCGCTCATCGTTAGATTGCTCAGACAAAGACGTCCAGCTTCGTGCTGTGACACAAAGCTATCTAGTGACCAAATACTTTCAACGCATTGAGTTGAGTTGGGGTTTAACGCCGCTTTCAAGAGTATTTCACTAATATCGCGACTGCTAGTATTATGGCAGGGAGAAAGCCCGCAACGCCATGTGGTTTGATTGATTGGTGATTGGCCTTCGAAACTTGACATGCTGATATATATATATATTTATAATAGCAATTACCCTTACATTTAAACTGCTGATTTGGAGGATAAGGAATCTGGGATTGGCTATGCATTGCGGTGAATGGGTGGTACTACGCTGAGATTCAGTGTAGCATTGCACCCAAACCTTACTGCGTTTAGAACTGCAGACAAAGTTACCGTGCCCCTGGCGGGATTCGAACCCCGGACCTCTTGATCCGAAGCCGAACGCGCTAACCACTGCGCTATCCCGCCCTCTCAACGCATTGAAACTGTATCAAAGGTCTGTGATGCATTCAATTTGATAACCATATCTCGCGGGTCAAAAAGAAAAAGACAGCCAAGTATTTATTTTAGATAATTCAGTCTGCAAAATGAAGGCATTGATATTTTAGCTGACAGGTATTTGCGATTCCGATTGCTATTTTATATGCCCATTTAGTACTTTTGGAACAGAACACTGACATGCCCATACACTGACATACATGTAAACGAATATTTATTCGTGTAAATGTAACCAGTTTGATGTGTTAGAGGATGCAGATGTATTCCTCACTCCATAGGAAATTGTCATGTTCAAATTCAAAATATCGATAATGGTATATTTTACTATTTTGTATTTTGTATCTAGTATTTCCGTATTGGCCAAGTTCGTTCGACTTCGTCTCGAGCCAATACAACGGACCTCAGAGTCAGTGAGTGAGTGAGTTATTGTTTAACGCCGCTTCGGCAGTATCGCAGCCATTTGGGGAGAGAAATTTAAGTTCGGACCTGGGACATTGGCCATGCTTAAATTATGGGAATACTTAATTAATAACATTATATTATTTTTGGTAGGTCTGTATCACATGATTTTGAGTGTGAAATACGATTTTGAAATGACTGTTATAATGAGATGGTTTCGTGACCGAGTGTTTCATATGACAGACGAAGAAAGACAGGAGGAACATCGAGCGACTGTTGATTGTAATAATTTCCAATTGTATTCTAGACACACGCGCAAAGGAAACATCGCTTTACAACGTACACGATGTCTTAATCCACGAGCGATACACACGACAGAAACAGAGATTCATAATTTCTCTAGAAGCCAGCTAAACTAAATGTGAAATTTGAATTTCTGAGAAGATCACGTTTTAAGAAATTGTCGTTTTGGAATCTCCTTAACTAGACGAGACTGGAATATCCTTAACTAGACGAGGTAAGATACGTAAAGAGGGCTTTTTGGCTTCTTTAGTGACGCCCTACAGTAAAGATGCACCAACAAATTTAAGTCCAAGCAGATTATTTATATCAATAATATCATTTATTAAATACATTTTTTCATTTTCCAAGTTTGTTTGAACTGACATCAAAATGAAGGTATCATGCTCTCATGTATGAAATTGCGAATACGTGTTTGAACATTCAATATCTTCTTTCTCCGACAGAAGTTTTTCGTTTGCTACCCTCTTAAAATATATATGGGACCTTTTTTTGCACGTGAGTATATTTCGATTAACGAGGGTACTCAAGTCTAAGAACACAAACAATCGTAGATTTACAGCTATTTCAAATATGTATGTATAGTTCATACATATAGTTCATACGTATATTGCATACGTATAGTTCATACATATAGTTCATACGTATATTTCATACGTATAGTTCATACGTATAGTTCATACATATAGTTCATACGTATAGTTCATACGTATAGTTCATACATATAGTTCATACGTATAGTTCATACGTATAGTTCATACGTATAGTTATTTTTTTCACTAGCGTTAAATACAACGTATCAATGACCATTATCTGGAGAAAGGTTAACTTGTTAACACGCATTATCTATCTGAAAGTTTAGTTCTTTTCTTGCAATCAAAAACGTACTTCTTTTAAAAAGAATATGTCACGTGGAGTTGCGGCTGGAGATCAAACAGATGAATCACTGCAGAGATCAGTATTTAATGTTCTGCTCCTTATCTCCCAGCTGCAGAATAGAAGATCTTAGAACATATCGAACACATTTTAATTAGACCCTAGCGTACAGCAAAACCGTTCCACATTAAGAGACGAAATATTGCAGTGGCAAAATCTGGCAGTTGCTTCCTTTTGACTGAAGAAGATAATTAACTTCCTTGCATATGCTAACGGCTTATCTCATGCTTAATTCAATGTTTCAAAGAAAATCTTTCTGTTCCTGTTTTTGTTAAAGTGAAACAGAATCTGCATGTTTTTAATATAAACAGGATTTGCTCTTTTTTGAAAAACAATATAAACTGTCACTGTACCGTACTATACTGTGCTGTGTATATTTGAATACATATGTATTTAGATTATGCATAGAGGTGACCTTTAACTACATTGTGACACATCATGATCTCTGTTTCGTTTGAGAAAAGTGAAGAAGGGTATGCATGTTCTTTAAAATTTTGACTTTGCTCTCTTTCTGGACATCAATACGACTTACATTAAATATCAATTATATGCAATTGAGTGAGTTGGTGTTTAACGCCGCTTTCAGGAGTATTTCACTTATATCACGACTGCTAGTATTATGGCAGGGAGAAAGCCCGCATTGCCATGTGGCTATGCTTTGCGAGCATCGGCTGGAAATAGCGAACCATGGGTGGTACTCCGCTGGAATTCAGTGTAGCATTGCACCCAAACCTAACTACCTGTAGAACAGTTCTCTACTGCAGACAAAGTTGCCGTGCCCCTGTCTGGATTCGAACCACGGAACTCTTGATTTGTGTGTACAGGTGGTGAATACATCTTTGACATCATTGCGATAATACTATCATGACAACATGTCTCTAATAGCCAATGAATAGATCATTGCACGAGATGAGGAATGAATAAATGAATGAAAGAATGAATGATCTTTATTTCCTCCATTATGATAAAGAGTTATATAACAAACATTTCAAAAGATTAAATTGACATTATTTACATGTACATGAGATATTATTTCACAAAGAGATTTACACATATAATAAAGCTTGCAGGTTCCAGGAACTGACGCATCGTGCTGTAATGTCAATAAATACAGCCCACTCATGAAGCGATAGGTGTGTGTGTGTGTGTGTGTGTGTGTGTGTGTGTTTGATTCCACCAAGCATGGTAGTAATCTTAAGTTCTTCATCATCACAGTCTTCTAATTTCATATTATAGTTTTCGAGAGTCATGTTGTCGAATAAACGTTCAAATAATGCATTACGCTTAGAAAGTATAGAGCAGCAGTGTAGAAGTTGGTGTTTTTACTACATCGTCACACTCAGAGTCACAGTGTAGACACACGCCACCTACAACAGACAGTATACCCAGTTTTAGGAGACTGTGGACACTTCTGGTAGAAATCGGTTACAGCTCGCACATTCCCCATACTCTATGGCACTTAGGATACTGACATTCTGCTCATTTCTGGTGTCTGATTGAGCATACGTGTCCAGTTGTAATGTTCAGTCTCTGCTATTTTTCTAGTTATGGTATTTTTTCATTCAAGTTTATCTGGAAAGTAACCAGTCGTCATGAATGCAGTTACGAATGCCCATAGATCGTACTTATATGTACTATTTGTAGCAGGTCATGGGTCAAGCAATTGTTGGAAATGTTATTCACAACGTATTGTCCTATTCTGAATAAAAACACCCTTTAATGGATGCTTCCAATATCAGTTCGACATAGACGGCCGAACAGCATGAGTTTGAGTCTGTCAACGGTTCCATGCATTGACCATAGACCTAAGCTTTGCACGGTTGACAGGGTTGATGATCGTTTATGAAAGTTTTGTGCTATTCTGGAAAACTTTCTCTGGATAATGTTCACGGCTTTATATTTTCTGTTCAGTGATGTTTGTCCAGAATTCACAGGCATAGCATGCACAGGGTAGAATTACTCTACACCATATTTTGACACATCCTATGCCACCAGCTTTTAAGGAGAGATGGGACCTAGAAATCGAACTCGCTTACGGGCAACATTTTGCGACAACAATTTATTGTTGTGACTAAGTCTCAAAATATATGGATTACGTTGTTTTTTGGCATAGGCTTATCTGTACACTTACGGGGAGCGCCTAAATTTATCGTAACGTCTTTGTAACGGTCATTTTACGACATGCCGCATAACGTTACCGTCGCGGTAAATATGTTACTACGTGTGTTTTTCGAATTACATGCGTATCTCAAGTCAGTGACGAATTTAAATAGCCTGGTATAAACAACTGATAGTTATTCTTTCACCGTTCACTCCCAGATTGATAATATGTTCAATAACGATTACACGGTAGGCCGTCAAAGTTACACTTGAAATCATCAAAACTGCCGTGACGTCAGGTTTTTACGTTTACCTGTAAGTAATTCAAAAAATGACGTTCAAGTGATGAAAAACGTTCGGTGACCCCCGTTATTATTTCTCAATTCGTTTGTTCAGTTAACTGCGCACGTCATATTAAAGTTTTAGCAAAATCTAAAATATGTGTGTTATTGACAAATCCTGGTGAATATACGAAATACGATGACAAAAATGCTGTTTTTAATTAAAAAGTGCTTAAGTTGATTGTGTTTCTCTTTTCAGCATCATTTATTTTCAAAATATAGATTTACATAGCTTTACATCCCCGAATGTGATTGAAATGTATCTGAAAGGATTCGGAGTTAATTCGTTGAGAGCGAGCGCTTAATTTAAGTGCACCAAATCAGTCAAAAATGACGTAATTTGCCGACGAATGTATTATTATTAATGCCGATAACTCTTTAAAGAGCCATCAAGGATGTTGATGAACATATCGAACATTTTCCAAAAATCTATCGCCGTGAAATAAATACACTTAATTTTTCCCAAATTTTTTTCAACTTAAAATAAGCCGAGAAACGGCATTAATTAGTAAATGTGTTTTCCAGTCTAAATATAGATCAAGTCTATAATTTTCATGCGCAAAGCATTATGGTCTAGCTCCCACAAAGTAAACAAAGACACGAAAGAATAACAAAACATATGAGCAATGAAAGAAATCGAAATATATAATTTTTTGGCGGATATTTATTTACCATTTCATTTAATTATGTATTTGCTACAGATATTGGAATAATTGTTTTACCCAACTATAGGTATTTTTCTTGAATTTTATAATTAATGAGAGTAAAAAAAAATCATAATTTCATGGTCTTATCTCAATAAAAAAGTACATTAAACAGGAAATAATTTGTATATTCTCAGGACATTTAGAAACATTGTTTGTAAAGCAATCGTCACATACAGTAATGTGTGACAAGGCTAAATTGCAAGAGAGACACGTGCAGCACGTGCAGCACATGGGTTGTTATGGCGACTTGCGCTAGAGACGAGCCTTCACACTTCGGAAGTGCTAACTGTTTGTGTAGTACGTATTACGCAAAAAAGGGGATTCTGTTTATATGACGTCAGATACCCTAAGCGCGCTAGTCGAAGTGGTACTTCTCTTTAAAACCAAATTGCAATACATTATCGTGATATGAAAATTAGTTAACATATGCCATGTTGTAGATAAAAGATTTCTCTGGCGAATGACGTTAAAAGTATATTTTCCAAAAATTTGAAACACTAACATCCTTGATGGCTCTTTAAATCGTTCGGTGACCCCCACATTTTCGTACATTTTTGGATGAAAGCCATAATAAACTTATTTTTGAAAAAATAAACGAATTCTAAATATTTGATTTCATCGTCCCATATCTCCTTAAGCTAATGTCTTTTAATGAGTATATTAATTTTCTTGCCTTTGCACAGGAGCGCTCAGTTCACTCTGCTTGAATTTTGTTACATATTAATGATCCAGCATATATGGTGTGTGTTGCTATAGGAAGAGTCTTTTTTCCAAGCGTAAATGCCAAGTTTGTATCAACTGAGTGTTCTCTTTTGAAAACGAACACACAGTTTTTATCTGCATTGTATGTGAGACGCCATTTAGTAGCATAGGCCTGTAGGGTGTTTAAATAACATGACTTGTAAACCGTTTGGCTGAGGGCTGAGCAGTGTTGTGTCATCTTCTAGACGTGTACTTGGGATATGCTCATTTCCAAGAACAAGACCTTTTGACATCATATCCAGTTATTTGATGAACATGAAAGCAGAGAGTACTCTCCCTTGGCCTACACCCTGTCTTATGTTGAATTTTCTGCTTGTACATCCGTCATGGAGGATATTTGCACACGAGTGTTTATAACTCTGAGTTACAAGCTGCAACACACGGCCGTGAACTCCAAGATCAAATAGCTTTACTAATAGTCCATTATGCCAGATGCGATCGAAGGCTTTCTCATTGTCTAAAAAAGCACTATGAACGTTGGATCTTCTCCGTATGTACTGAGATATTATTTCTGTTATGATGAAGGTAGACACTGAGGCACCATACCGGAGATGTAGCTCAGTTGGTAGAGTGTCCGCTCATCACCCGGAAGGTCGGGGTTTGATTCCCGGCCGCGTCATACCAAAAGACGTTAAAAGATGGGAGTTGTTGCTTCCTTGCTTGGCACTCAGCATTATAAGGATAGAACAACGCATGAACTGGCGCTGCACTGTGGCTGCCGGGTGCCATTGGCACAACCCGAATTTCCAAATTTACATTGTAATGAGGACAATAAAAAAATAAAAAAAATAAATAAAAAAAGTGTTATTACCCTTTTCGAAAACCGCATTGCAGTCTATGAGGTAACTCCACATGAATACTTTGTAGGTATTTTTCTATGCTATTAAGCAGTACCTTTTCAAATATTTTTGACATTGCTGATGTCAAAGTGATGCCTCTGTACATTTTGTAGTTAGAGGGGTCTGATTTCACCTTATTGTTGCCCTTGTACATGGCAATAATTGTACCAGTCCTGAAGCAGTTTGGGGTATAGCAGAGTAGCCTTATCATGTTGAAAAGATTGGTTAGATGTCTGTAAAGAAGATTTCCGCCGTGTGTGATGTGTTACTATTACCCATCCTGAGCTGGCAATCTCATCCACCGCATCAATTATGTCGTGTAAGCTGTCTCGGTATGTTTCAAGGTTATGATTAGTGGATGGTAGAAGCGCGCAGATGATAGCCAAATCTACACAGTCAGGTCCAGCGATTCGGACACAGGTCATAGAGTCGTTATCATATGTAATGTTTCTATTCTACTATTCTGAAGTTTTCTCACCATTATAGCTACTCCACCTTCTCCTATATATCGATTCTGAGAGGTTTTGGTTTGAACTGAAACGTAGAACATTTTTCGGTATCTATCCATAAAGGCAACTGTTTGATGATTAAGCCAATGTTCCGTAAGTATAACCACGTCACAAGTATTATGGCAGGGAGAAAGCCCGCAACGCCATGTGGCTATGCATTGCGGTGAAACCTGCGAGCATCGGCTGGAAATCACAGCACGAAGAAGGTTTGAGGGATACCTGTTAGTGGGGATTATGTTTATATGTGTTGTGCCTCTACCGAAGTATAACAGCAATTAATTGTAAAATAACGCGTTGCGATTTGGGGAAAAAACATGTAAACAATCTTTATGATTAAAATATCAACTTAATTTAAAGTCTTTCTTCAAATATTCACACAAATGTAATATATATTTATAATTCTCTTCTTTAGATTAACCATCACTAGCATGTCACGCGACATTAAAAAAACTATCGTTTGTAATCGGATGTGAGTGAAAAAGCATGAGGACTTCATTTATCTAATTGAAGTGTTCTCGGTGAAGGTAAATATTTAATTTGGGAACGCAATGTATATTCCAGTTATTGACGTGGTTTTGAAGATGATATGACATATGTATATCTTATTTTTGTAACCAAAACGTTACGCTCAGTTGTTACAACCGGCTGATCATTCCATCCCAATAGGCATGTCCCATTTTGGCATTTTAATGACAGAACCGACAACTTAACTTCCCGAGCAGTATGAAGTCATTCACTTGACAGCAGAGAAATCAATTCCAGCTCTATACATAGAGTGTTCATTTCCTGTTGTCCTGTGTTGAATGAACATCTGGAGTCTCCGAGGACAGAGTTGTAATGTCACAAGAACCAGGAAAAATGTGTGCAGACAGCAATGACCACACTAATCGATGCCCCCTGTCCTAAGCCACATACATACTTCTAAACTAAATATCGACATCAAATGACATGGTAATTCGGCGGAAATAATTAATCACCAACCTAGGATGACTATACACGG
Organism: Gibbula magus; assembly: GCA_936450465.1. Classification (NCBI taxonomy): domain Eukaryota; kingdom Metazoa; phylum Mollusca; class Gastropoda; order Trochida; family Trochidae; genus Gibbula; species Gibbula magus. The sequence goes on from OW388306.1 coordinate 15,187,895, forward strand.
ACCATAGGTTATTCATGTTTGCCCCTGTATTTAGCTCTTCGACATCCTGACATCTAAACTGTGTTAATATTGCCACTGTTTCGAAGCAAAGCAAATTTCAATTATGGTGACGAAACACTTGTGTTGATTGGCCTTGGGTTACTCATCTGTCACTGAGCGGGCCCAGCAGTTTTATTGGACACTATTTTATTAACTAAACTGATTATAAAAGAATGATCTCTGATTTTGGTCTCAAACTGTTTATTATACCACCCATAATCTAAGTTTTACATTAACCGGTACTAATTGATGTCTATGCATGTATTGGTCTTATAAAATTTTACTTTTTTAATTTAGTAATCTTCTTGTTGAATCTTTTGGTAATCAGTACGGATCGATTGCCATTTTAAAGATTATTCAACTTCAGTGTTTGCGTTCTGATGCTTGTCTATTTCTTTGTGATTGACAACAGTTGATCAATATTGGCATCGCTAACGCTTTAATCATTTCACTAGATTTTTCATCGCATCGTTGGCGATTCACGGATTTCTGAACAGCACGTTGTTCCAATTACCATCTACTCCATTGAGTGAGTGAGTAAGTTATTGTTTAACGCCGCTTCGGCAGTATCACAGCCATAAGCGGCGAGAAATTTAGGTTTATTGATTAATTAAAAAAATAATTGCAAAAGCAAAAAATAACCACACAAGGGCCGTAAAAACCACCAGCAAATTATCACAATTTGGTTAAAAGCTGATGTAGAATAGTTAAAAGTTACAATTTATCGAAAACATTTACAGATTTTTAAAAGTCTAAAACACGATGTTCGCCAATTTGGCTAAAAACTTGAGATATATAGGATATCTGTTTTTTCTTGACTAATACCATGATTATCTCATCGAGTGAGGTAGAAAGGTTATATTTTCACGAGTGGCAGCAGCCACGAGTGAAAATATATAACCTTTCTACCTCACGAGATGAGATAAACATGGTATTTGTCAAGAATTGACGGATATTCTATTTATTATATAATATTATCCATGTAATTACGTCCGAAAAGGGTCGTGTTCACGCCAAGTGGCCGCAAGGAACAGCCCGTCACCACAGTAACACTGTGACGTCATAAGCCAAATCGCCACGCGAGACCATTGTTTTATGACGTCAAATTCTATCAGTCACCGTTCGCAGTGAAAATATCAGTTATTTTCACTGTAGCTTGATAGACAGTTTATTTCACTGATAAATCCCAGTATTTCACTACTCATCATATAATAAATAGTAATATCTGGTAAAAAGGTTTCCCTGATGTGCGCAGTGTCCCAATTTTAACCCTGTACTCCAATGAGAAATATTATATGTTTTTGTTTACACGTGAATTCCATCGAAATATCGTAAATAATTACATTACGTGTTTAAGATAAGGAAACAATGAGGGAAAGAACATTATTTTACTTATTTGACACTTACTTGTAAATATATTCAACTAGATTAGCGTTTGCCACAAATTACAATTGAACATTACATTCAAGAAACTGCATTTCACTTTACACAATTTTAATCACTACTAGAGTCACTATTAAAACAATTAAATCGATCATCAGTGTGGTCACTTCACAAGTTTGTTTATCAGGAGGTCAACACACATTTCATATTGATTGTGAACATGTCAAAAGAATTCCCAATTCCAAGGGGGGATAAATTAAAAATTATTAATACGAATTCTTAAAATTTAAACCTATTTCTGATTCAGAATTTGATGAAACTGTTAACATGGCCTTACATCTTGTGATCTTGACCTTTGAACTTCAAGGTCACAAATCAAGGCTCACTTTTCACTGTGTATAACAACCATGTAATGATTCAAAGTGTTCATAGTTAAAAGAAGGCGTATTTGCAAAAGAATGCTTAAGTCGTGACCTCCCTTTCACATTGACCCATGACGGATTTTAACGATAACCTTTTCAAATCTTTGCAATTCTCAAAAGTTTATGTATGCAAAATAAGAGCCACAAAGCAAAGAAACTTTTAAAGTTATCGTGTTTCACTAATCACATTGAGTGATATTCATCATTTAATGTTTTATCAAAGAACTGCTACAATAGCATTCATCAATCATTCTCTACTAGCCATAGCGTCTTCACACACCCACTCATTGATGTGTAAGGACAAACTCACAAGCAAACTACATCAGTTCAATATCTGTAGAGACGCCATATGATCTTCCGTCCTGTCCATCTGATGTCTGAACGTATAGACAAAGAACACAATATAACATTTGCCTTAAGCTCCATGGATGAATGTTTTAATGTAAGTAAACTGTTTTACACATTATACATGTTTCAAATTGAAGTGTAACTTTATGTCAATGTGACGTGGCACGGTGCACAGTACAACTATAGACGATAAAGTACGATTTGTATTGATCACATCACTTATGCCAGTTGCCTCCCGGGCTAGCAAGATCGATGTAAGGTGTTATTTTTTACATTAGACACTTGATTTAAATTTGGAAATGATTTGTTCAGGTGAGCCTAATTCATTAGGCGAGGATGTTAATTGAAAACTAGATAGATTTACAGGGGTTATTTTGAGATCGGAATTCGATGGTTTTCATAGACTGTTTTATGTGCCTTCCATGGACTGAAAGTTGGCCGTCTGCCGTCAAATTGACAAAGATAATTCTATCTTTGGTGTTGTTTCAGACAATAAAGGTAGAGGCAAAGGAGAATTGTGTTGTAACAAAGGAAAGAGTGCTCAGCCTCTCAAATGAACCTCCATCTGTATCTGTCAACTGTAAGCTGGTCAACTGTAATCAAGTAAAGGTAAATTGGTACCTAAGCTGCAAATAGCTGTCCCGTTATTTGTGTTTTGGGTTGACACGCTTATAGTCATGAAGCAATAGTGATCGAGGCTCTGAACAGAGCATGCATCAGCAATTACTCAAGGGAAGGTATTACTTAAACACATGCATCATATATATACCTCCCCCACAGCAAGAGACAAAAACAACATATTACATGCAAACGTGGTTGAATTCTGAGGATAAAAAACGAATAGAAAACAGTCTTTTTAAAAACAAGTTTGTTGAGAGCACTTATCGTATGTTCTTCTTGTCTGCGAATGGGCACTTTTACTATAATATAGCAGAAGCGTATTTCATGAAGAGGAATGCACGAATCAGTATTCGTTTATTCCGAAAGTATTAATTTTGTAATCAGAAGCAAGTTAACAACAACTGTATAACACTTGCAGTCTATGTCGTTTTACCCTATATTTTCCTATGCTCATAATCATAGATATTGCCAATGCAAAAATTATATTTTACCTCCATTCCATTTTTATAATAGTTCCCTTACAACTGACTTCAACTGCCCACATGTTTAATACCAACCAGCTTCACTTACATTAATGATGTCCATTAATTATTAAACTACACACAAAGAATACTTGCAATAGGTAACAATCAGGCCTGGGGGCTTACTTAACCAGTCAATATATCTGGCAATAGCAATGTCTGGCTTTTTAAAGTACATTAGTGTGTCCAAATGAAACGTTGGCAAACAATCTGTAAGGAAGTTTAATCCAAAAATGATAGATACGAATAAATTTAGTTACATGTTATGTACAGAAGCCAACTAAGATAAATCTACCACTTTTAAAAAAATTGCTTGTTATGTTTCTGAGTAACACGCCTTATTGTGAATTCGTCGTTTTGGAATCTCCTTAACTAGGCGATAAAGTGAGTGAGTGAGTGAGTTGGTGTTTAACGCCGCTTTCAAGAGTATTTCACTTATATCACGGCTGTTAGTATTAAGGCAGGGAGAAAGCCCGCATCGCCATGTGGCTATGCTTTGCGGAGGAACTAGAGAACCATGGGTGGTACTACGCTGAAATTTAGTGTAGCATTGCACCCAAACTTTACTACAGGTAGAACACTTCTCTTCTGGCGGGATTCGAACCACGGACCTCTTGATCCAAAGCCGAACGCGCTAACCACTGCGCTATCCCGTCCCCAAGCTCGTTAGATATCGTATAATTATGTGACAACAATGCTATAGAGAATGAATTACATTTCCTTTTCATCTGCCCTGTGTATAACACTTTACGAACTAAGTACATAAAACCAAAATCATAATATCAAAAGCTCTGTGATATAACGATTGATGAATATGTGTTTGAAGACGCGTGAAAATAAAGGTATCGTATTTCTTAAAAAAATATAACATTATTAAAGACATTTCAAATCGACTTTGTCCTGTGGCAGTATTTGTGTTTTGACTCCGTTGAAAATTGGTCACTGTTTAAGTTTCCCGAGCAGGGAGCGTGTGTCCTACGACAAGAGTTCAGATCTTCACTTTAGTACCACCACCCAGTCACCCAAAGAACATGTATACTGAGCAAATAAAGTTAAGGTCCATTTAATTTTTTTGTTTATTATGACATTGTGGTATGATGCAATTTTAGCCCCATTCTACCACCACTGCTTCGAAGTCGCATTTCAAAACGTCATACGTCATCAACAACTCTAAATGAGCTCGCTAACGAACTTGTTGATGAATGGCATCAGATTCCATGGCAACTGTTTCACAACCTTTCCTTAGCTCTAACTAATATAGACGCGTATATCCTAGTTTAATTACCGATAATTACCGATGAACACATTAACACCGCTTGTGTTTTCTACACTTCTTGTCTATATCGCATGTGCGTGTTCAATTACCACCACATTCATTTGTGAAATTGTTTACAGGAACTAGATGAGACGACAATACATTCATATTGTTCAGGAATCAAATGTCAACATTTCTAGGATCATGCCCTTGTTTTACACAGATGACTAAATACGCTGATGTCAAAGTTCCTGTGCAGTGGCGTGTTTCCATATAGCCTGGCTGATAAACCAACCAAGATATTATGTCTGAAGAAGGAGTAGACTGAGTTGACATCTATAATCAAGAAAGGATAATTGTAACGTTAACTTTATCCCAGGATTCCAGGATTATATGCCAGACCTCCCTGACGCAGCAGGCAATTCGGTGTTGTGACTATCTATCAGACGAACACTCCCGTTTGTTCAACTTCCAATCCCATCCAATCAAAATCTGTTTCTGTTTGTGTTTGGATATTGTTGTTATGGATTTTTAAGAAAGAATATGCGGGCTAACAAATGTGGGACGTGTTAATGAATTAAGAAAACATTCATTATTAAAGATGCATCCATTGTGTTTCATAAAAACATATATTGACTTTAATGTGCCCCAACTCACTATATGTGCTATTGACAATACAAACAAATTCACTCAGCTTGCATAGTCTTCCCCAATCGCATAATATATCATAATTACTACATGTAGTTTCCAATTAAAATCGTTTTGCATGTGGAGAAACCGAAACTGCACGTTCCATTTACATGCACAGTAGTTATATGACCTTTTCAACATTATCAACCAATTTTTTTTATTTTGTCTGTTTTAAGTAAGATTCGGAAAATTACATTTGACTCATTGGCGCGCGACACAAGCGGTGCATTGTCCGGTTTTCGATCAGAAATCACTTCTTTTACCTTCATATCGTCAATATCATCATCATAATGGTCGTTTTCGGTAACAGTCGGTCCTTCTCGATTAAAGTAACACCATTTATAACGTTTGGAATATGGTGACCCCAACAACACAATGGATGGACCTTTAATTGTGTATGTGTGCATCGGGCTGTTTAATTTGTAATTCACAGTAGTAATGGTCTTCTCGGATGTCGACCCTGGCTTTGCATGTCGCACGGACACAGTTTCCTCGTGCAGCTTTACCTATCATCATTTCAACGGTCCCAATGCAGTGAATTATTTTATGTTCGACCCTACCTTCCTACCCTTATTTCAACTTTTTAGTTTTTTGTTTGATTAGTACAGGAAGGTTTTTGGATATCTTGATTGTTAACTTAGTTCTAACATTTGCATCACCATATAGTTGGTGCTATGGTATTTATTACAATTAAAGTTTAATTTACAATTAAATATTTATCTATATGATTCATTCCACCTCCAGTAGTCAATTCACCCTTATCATATATTCATTTATTCCAACATTTACGGTATCAATGTACACTCTTTTAATGGACTTAGTTTTAGCCAAATGTCTTCCCATATATTTAACATAATCTAAGTTTGGTGAGAGAGGGAATTTACAACTTATAATACCATGTTGGTTATTTTACTCAAGGGATAGTCCTGTTTAAATTGTAAAAACGATTTCTTATTATGGCAGAAACATTATGAATGGAATTATTTAATATGCCATTTCAATAATAGTTTGTTCAAATTTATCTTTAAATAATGGTGAATAAATACACTGGATCAAAACCTGAAGGCGATTTACAATAAATGTCACAGTTATAACTGTAAACTTGCTCAATATATACGCCTCGCTGTAAAATTGCTTCGTATCACATTTGTACTGTCCAGTGTCCGGACACCGATACGATGACAATGACAGGATATAACCCGGATGTCTATTCTTCACGTTTGTAGAGAAGACTGAGATGTGCTGATATGACCACAATGCTCCAGTGAGGTGTCCAGTGTCTATTTGATTTCAATTGTTGTCACAATATATTATAAGTCTGGAAGTCTTGAATCCCCGACCGGTTTTAACACTATATGTAGTGAGCATCATTGGGTCTTTATGACGTTGCCATGCTATGACTTTACAGAACAAAAGGCGCATAATGTATTTATTTATTATATGATTGCAGGTGAAATACCGGGATCTATCAATGAATATAAACCCTGTTATCAGTCATTAGTGAAAATAACAATGGAACGTGTTATCAGTCACAAGTAACTGATATAACAATGACCTGACGTCATAAAACAATGGTCCGACGTCATGACACGTTCATGACATCACATTGTTGCTAAGGCAACAGGCTCATTCTGGAGCCGACTTAACGTTAATGCAAGTCGATTTCGGTGAATATGCAAGGATTTGGTCATATAATAAAAATAAAATTTGTCTTTTCTTGACAAATACCATGTTTATCTCATCTCGTGAGGTAGAAAAGTTATATATTTTAAATATAACCTTTCTACCTCACTCGATGAGATAAACATGGTATTAGTCAAGAAAAGACAGATATCCTCTATGTATCTCTTCAGGTCTCTGGCGGATCCTTCAGTCTGAACCAGAGGTACCATCTAAACCTGAAATCAAGATCCTCTCTTGTCGATATTATAATATCACCATCTTAAAGACTTTCAAATATAACATATGTTTACACAATATTTAAATGTTGTGCTACTCTTTTATTGTTTCACATGAAATTTAATTTCAAAATCCTTTATTATCATGTGGAATAATTATCGCACAATGTCATGATGTTTTATTGATAATTCTATATGAGGATTTCAATGTCAAGACTCAATATTTCAAACAAGTGATTTTCGGATTTGTGTTTAAATTTTAGTGCACCGTATTCAAGTCAGACAGTTTCTGATTTTGTCAAATCTGTAAACTGCAGGTTAGTTCCTAAATCCTTTTTGCCAGCTATGCACATTATTAAGTACCAACAACAACTAAAGCAAATTTGAGCAACTAAAGGTTTATTGGTGAAGTCACGGGGCAATTCATATATAGCAAATTGCTTAATTAAAATTATACACTGATATATTTTTGACGAAGAAAGTCTCCATTGGATAAAACGTCATTAGATGATATTTGAAACTTAATTGTCTAATTGTAGCTGCTGCTGTTTATATGTTCTAGAAGCATCTTGAACAAGGTAGATAAGGTCCGTAATAGAAACGTCAACATTCAGTCAGCAGAGTGAAAGTGGTCTCTATCTAATGACCCTGGGAGAAGTCGCTTGTCGGGAAGCCTCTGCTCGGACACGTTCGCTCAATACAGCGACGCATGACTCGGTTGGTTCTCCTCCTACACACACGAAGCTCTCTGCCCCTCAGGACATCGCATCTTCTTTCATTCCTCATCAGACACAGGGACTGACACCTTTGGACATCCCCTCCCCTTAAAAACTGAAACCGTTCACCACGAGCTGGTCCATTGATAAGAGGACGATGTGCGTGTGTCAGTGAGATCACAACCACCAGGGCAAGTACCAGGGGGATCCTCATCATCTGGAAATGATTATAGTTAAAATTGAATTTAAAGCACTGAAATCTCCGGATTCTCCCAAATAGTGACGGTTCTTGGAGGAAACCCGGAAGGATCAAGCGGATTCCACCACTTTTTGGAAATGGATTATGCACATGTATGACCTTAAACTCTAAAAGTTATAAAGCAAGCAAAAGGGAATAATTCATTCTAGGGGATAATGGCCAGACACGAATCATGAACTTTCGCGATAGAACAAGAGTTTCCTTGTTTGAACTGTTTTCTTGTTACCTTACATTCCCTCACAATTGAGTCAAGTAGTTGAGTGATTTATTGTTGAAAACCACGTGGGCAAGATCACATTGAGTGAAACCTACATAGATAAGACATTAGTGAGAGTAAAAGGGTATTCGTCAGTATTTTATTGTTCCCTAATTGGACAAAATAACACAGATATCATACTATAAGAAAGCTCATTTAATAGAGAAACGACTATGTTACAATACACGTGTGGCACACTTTGCAGAATAGTCATTCGAGGGTGTGTATACAATGCATAACAAGTTCGATAGTTATTCAACCTCAACCTAATAATATGGATACAGCTAGATACATGGATATAAAAAATTAAGCTTGGATGGCATATATGTCAACTTTAACCTTCCATCTATATACTTGTTCATCGTAATATATCTTAGTGAGTGAGTGAGAGTTATTGTTTAACGTCGCTTCGGCAGTATTGCAGCCATTAGCGGCGAGATATTTAATTTATTTGCCTAATTTGAAAAAGAAAATTGCAATTGAAAAACAGAACACGGCACCAAGGCCGCAAAAACATCAGCGCATTATCACAAGTTGAATAAAAGCTGATAATGAAAAGTTAAAATTTACAATTTGTCAATAAGGTGTATAGCCTTTAAAAAATCTAAAACACGATGCTCACCGAAATGAGTAAAAACTTGATTGATTGAAATAGAAGGATAAAAAGTTTCCCAATGTGTTTGATTGTGAGAGGACGTAATATATCTTAAATACACTTTCCATGGCATAATGAATTGAATGCAATCAATCCAATTCAACACGGACTAATCACAAACGTGGATCCATCCATGTACATTGACCTGAAGTGGAATTAACGCTTTTAAATGTGTATTCTATGACGAAACACACAGAGGAACAATATTGTTTTGACTCTATCACATTTAATACTGTCATAATCATAAAGTAATGAAACTAGACAGTCAGTGGATATATACATATGTGGCTTTGAAATCGTTTGAAATAAACTTACCAGGTTTACCACGGATTGTTGACGTCCTGTCGATAGCGTGAGTAGCTTCACATTGAGAATATATCCTGTTAGTAGTTTGTAGATTGAAAACAGGAAATACCAAGTAGTCGCTCAAGTATCAACGGTCAGTGTGTACAGGCTGATGGTCACTGTGTACAGGCTGATGGTCACTGTGTACATGCTGATAGTCACTGTGTACAGGCTGATGGTCACTGTGATACAGGCTGATGGTCACTGTGTACAGGCTGATGGTCACTGTGTACAGGCCGATGGTCACTGTGTACAGGCTGATGGTCACTGTGCTACAGGCTGATGGTCACTGTGTACAGGCTGATGGTCACTGTGTACAGGCCGATGGTCACTGTGATACAGGCTGATGGTCACTGTGATACAGGCTGATGGTCACTGTGTACAGGCTGATGGTCACTGTGTACAGGCTGATGGTCACTGTGTACAGGCTAATGGTCACTGTGTATATGCTGATGGTCACTGTGTACAGGCTGATGGTCACTGTGTACAGGCTAATAGTCACTGTGTACAGGCTGATGGTCACTGTGTACAGGCTGATAGTCACTGTGATACAGGCTGATGGTCACTGTGTACAGGCTGATGGTCACTGTGTACAGGCTGATGGTCACTGTGTACAGGCTGATGGTCACTGTGTACAGGCTGATAGTCACTGTGATACAGGCTGATGACCTACGATACGTTATGGTCAATTTGGTGGCAGCTGACCACACTGGGACATTTCGTCTGTTGCTTTCAGCTCTACAACTGTTAGCGTCTTAATGAATTGTCCAACATATAGATAAGAATGTATATGATTGCCCAAGCATGTTCAAATTCGTCAAACTCCACTAAAGAAGATTCGAGATTTTGTGCAGTTTTTGTGGATCTATGAATACTGATCCCTCAGTATATTATTCTGGCGTCAAATGTTGTAAAATAGATATCTTATAAGATTTCGTAAACACTATAATGAACAGTTTAGCAATATTAAACCATTATGATCACCATTTTTACATAATATACTTAAATTTAATAAGTTGTCGTGTCACAAAAGAATTGCGATTGTTGAATTGAGACAACAAAAAGTGTACTGTTTTCGATCAGTTCTTGAGCAGATTTTCATCCAACCGCGAGCAACAATATGCCGCTACAGATGTAGGTGGTTACAGTGCACAATTGAATCAACCGGGCGTGTTTTTCATGAATATTATTTACTCGAATCAGTTTTTCAACGATTTTAATTGACTTTCATATTAATTAGTGTTTCAGCCTAACGTAGGCGTTTCTTTTGTATACAGATCTAGAAGAAACTTCAGGTTAAACTCAGCACTGTAAATTACACAATCCTTTATAGTTTGTAATACGTAAAGGAATGTTTGTTATCAGTTCTAACACCTATGTTCTTGTGTATGGAATGTGTGATAAAGTACAGCATTTTGTAATTGAACTACGACATTCATGACTAAACACATAACACGGTAATCCATATATGTTGGGACGAAACATGCATGTGTGATTTCTTTTACATTCTAAACAATAGATTTCAATGTTTATATCACAAGCAATAAACTATTGGGATTTATCAGTGAAATAAACTGTCTATCACGCTACAGTGAAATTAAGTGACTGATGTAAATTGACGTAATAAAACAATGGTATGACGTACATGTAGGGTATTCTCTTATGACGTCACATTGTTCATGTGTTGACTGGGCGTCCGCTCAACATGAAACCACTCTGTTGTTGCGTATTTACAAGGATAATATAATAAATAGAATATCTGTCAATTCTTTACAAATACCATGTTTATCTTATCTCGTAAGGTAGAACAGTTATATTTTCACTCTTGGCTATGAGTGAGTGAGTTGGTGTTTAACGCCGCTTTCAAGAGTATTTCACTTATATCGCGGCTGATAGAATTGCGACATGAAGAAAGCCCGCAACGCCATGGGGCTATACATTGCGGTGAAACCTGCGAGCATCGACTGGAACTAGCAAACCATGGGTGGTACTACGCTGAAATTCAGTGTAGCATTGCACCCAAACCTTACGGCGTGTAGAACAGTTCTCTACCGCAGACAAAGTTGCCGTGCCCCTGGCGGGATTCGAACCCCGGACCTCTTGATCCGAAGCCGAACGCGCTAACCACTGCGCTATCCCGCCCCCAACTGTTAATTATTGATGAAATCTCAATGGTTGACAAAAAGCTTTTCAACTATGACAGTCGACTACTAGACCATATCAAACGATGCTCCAACAAAGACACCATGTTTGGTAACATCAGTGTTTTAGTAGTAGGAGACTTTTCCCCATATACCCCTCTTCAAAGGTGCAACTCTAGCAAGACTCAGGATCCCTTATTGATCTATTGCCAAAATTCAAGCTTCAATATAATTTGGAGATTATCATGTGGCAGAAAGATGATAAACCCTCTTTTCCTGAAGAAGATATTAAAGTCTGGAAGTCGAGAATCATTAAACCAGACAACCCATCCTATCCATCAAGAGCTATCCATGTATTTTCAACCAGAGCCAGCAGCAAAAATCCTAACATCTGATGGGAAAACACGGAAGAAAAAAACTCCTCTTCAGGTCACCAATGCATTATTACAAACTTCCATAACAGTTGCTGTAGGCGCGAGAGTCATGTGGGCTCACTGTCAATGTGAATGTACCAGATGGTCAACGGAGTCATGGAGACAGCGGCAGCTATCATTGACAACAAAAACCAATGTGGTCAACAACAAGTTAGTATTTTTCCAATTTGACAACCATGCAAGCCTCCACATCCAAATACACATGATGAATCAACTCCAATAAAGCCTCATTATGAGAAAGTAATGAATGGTACCACAAATGATGTGATTTGTGTGAATTCAATTTGTGATAATTTCAAATGATACCACAAATGACGTGACATTCTCAAAGGTATATTCAATTAGTAGTACTGTATTTATCAAGTATTATCATTTAAGTTATTTAACTGTTGTCAAACACATTTATTTTCATTAAATGTTCACTCATCCCTTGTCGTTGATACCAAAAAGCATATTGTACCTAGAATCACTATATGATTGGTATTCACAATGAATTGTACGACTTGAAATTTAAAGCTCAATGTCACACAATTGAAATCTAAGAGCAACGATGTTGGTAGTGAGATCTGAGTGTCACTGAATGTAATTGCGACCACTTCAATTAAAAGTTCATTGCCTTTATATTAAGTAGAATTTGCTCATTTTATAATGACCGAAGAGAAGGCGGGACCCCAAGTTGCGGGGCTGCTCTGCTTTTGCGGTGTTCCGCAAACTCTAATCTAGTTTTTGTTAGTTTTTGGACAGCTGAACTGCTACTTCCGACAGTTCATGCATCGTCAAATGTACGAAAATGCTTAAGACCACTACGGGAACAAATAAAACTTGTATAAATGTACAAGACGGCTTCTTCAGTTTCCAGTCTGGCAAATTAAGAAAGAATATTGAAGTAGTTACAATGTATCCGACTTTCCATGTTACAAGATGAAAATATATTAGGCATAAACCACACACGAATGATTTGGTTAAATTTGATTCGTTTGAAATTTATTTTATTTTGTACTGTGTTATGTTATGACATCATTCAGTGCATTCAGTTTCAACAAGATTAAAATTATCACAATTTCAGCATGTTTCTGAGATGAATTGAAATAAACCACAAACGGACAGCCTTTCTCCACCAGATATATGTTACAAGCAGATTCCATCAGTTCACATCCGTAGAGACGCCGCACGACCCTTCCTCCTGTCCATCTGATGTATGAGATTAAAGCCGCAGAACACAGTAAGTGGCCAATATCTTTTACAAAAGGTATTTGGAATGAATCAAAGAATGTATCAAGATCAGACATTAGGTCGCTAGAATGTTCATGTCAAGATAAAGAAATCAACTACTAAAATCCTCCTACGCCATCTGTTATTGATTCTGTTTCCACGCACAGAGAGAGAATTATTGGTGAAACAATAACACCACAGGGTTTGAATACAGTCCTTGACTTTCCAGTATGATGTTCAATGGCTGGCACATTCATTTGAAGTCATTTGTGAACTATCTATCTGGCACTGGTTCAGAATGTTACTGAAATATTGTTTCAGAATCGAATATACACTTTTCGAGGATCATTTTCGTGTTTAAATAGGCAGCTAAATACGCTAACATCACATTTCCTGCAGTGTGTCCTGTAATGATAAGCCTGTCAAATTTACCATCTCAGGATATAGGTCTTAAATTGAGTGAGTCAATTGACATCTATAATTTTGAAAGGATAATAATTGTAACGTTAACTTTGTTTCAGTATCATGGCAGACCTCCAGTGAATTATATGTGATTACAGCGCTACAGACAATTCTATGATGTGACTATCTGTAGGATAAATATTTCCATTTGTATAATTTCAAATCAAATCAAATTCTTTGTGTGTTTGGTAATTGCTGTTATGGATTTGTAACTGTGGTATGCGTTGTTGAATAAAACAAAGTATTATCATGTATTTAAAGTGCCATTTTAGTTGATGTTACTCGAACGTAGTCAAAATCGATGATTTCTTAGTCTGACTGAAATATTGTTAATATGATTATTACATATGTCGTTTAAATAATTGTTGATCAAAACCCTATCTCAGATTAGTATCTAAGGTAAGGTAAGGTGAGGTGAGTTGTGGTTTAACGCCGCTTTCAAGAGTATTTCACTTATATCGCGGCTGCTAGTATTATGGCAGGGAGAAAGCCCGCATCGCCATGTGGTTATGCTTTGCGGTGAAACCTGCGAGCATTGGCTGGACCTAGCGAACCATGGGTGGTACTAGGCTGAAATTCAGTGTAGTGAGTGAGTTAGGGTTTAACGCCGCTTTCAAGAGTATTTCACTTATATCGCGGCTGTTAGTATTATGGCAGGAAGAAAGCCCGCAACGCCATGTGGCTATGCATTGCGGTGAAACCTGCGAGCAACGGCTGGAACTAGCGAACCATGGGTGGTACTGCACTGAAATTCAGTGTAGCATTGCACCCAAACCTTACTGCGTGTAGAACAGTTCTCTACTGCAGACTAAGTTGCCGTGCCCCTGGCGGGATTTAGTATCTTAGTAAGTTATCAGTGTAAACATGATGAACTAGCAGTATATTGCTAGTAAAGCTGCTTGTATTACATTTGTAGTGTCAAGGGTCCGGACAGTAAGGCGTGACAAGACGACAATGGCAGGACATAACACGGACATATGTTCTTGACATCTATATAGAAGACGGATGTGCTGATAAGATCACACTGGTATAGAGAAGTAGCCCATGGCTCTTTAATTTGTAATATTGTCACAATATATTCCGTTAATGTCTGTTTGTATTGTATATGTTTGTTAATTGTTTCTTAATGTATTTGTTTGATAATGTATCTGTTTCTTAATGTATCTGATAATATATCGGTTTGTTAATGTATCTGTTTGTCAATGGATTTGTTTCAAGTGTCTGATAGGTCATTTCAGTTTGAACTGAAGATAGTATCTAAACCTCAACTTTTCTTGTTTGTTTGGTAAAAGACAAACTCCTCGTGAGTGAGTGAGTGAGTTAGGGTTTAACGCCGCTTTCAAGATTATTTCACTTATATCGCGGCTGCTAGTATTATGGCAGGGAGAAAGCCCGCAACGCCATGTGGCTATGCATTGCGGTGAAACCTGCGAGCAACGGCTGGAACTAGCGAACCATGGGTGGTACTACGCTGAAATTCAGTGAAGCATTGCACCCAAACCTGACTGCGTGTAGAACAGTTCTCTACTGCAGACAAAGTTGCCGTGCCCCTGGCGGGATTCGAACCCCGGACCTCTTGATCCGAAGCCGAACGCGCTAACCAAACTCCTCGTTAAAACTTTCAACATCGTAATAAATCAAAATTGTATAAGGCTTCATATGAGCGTTATACATGACGCTACTCTTTTGGTTTAAGTGAAATCAAATTTCAAATTCCTTTATTGATATGTTAAATACTCATCTGACAATGTCATGATCGTTTATTGGCAACACAATATGATGATTTGAATTATGAAATTCAATACAAATAAGTGATTTACGGATTTGTGTTAAACGTTTTGTACACTGTATTTAATTCAAACAGTTCTGATGTTTGCATCTCTTAAAATCATTGTTATTGACGAGCGAAAAATCCTTGTGAGTCCTTTAAAACAATCCATGTATAATCCAGCAATCTGCACCGAACACTGTGAATATGTAAATGTGACAGCCTGATGTCAAAGAGAAATGACCATCCTGAAGATGTGTGACACTGAGTCATTCATAAGCCTAAGTTATCAGTTATGAATGGACACCATTTAGGCCATGTTCAATAACAGGTATGTTAAATTGAATCGTGATATATCCAAAGTAACTGACATTAACGTTTTCAAGAGTAACAAAAAATGCGTTAAATGAATAACTTTGAGGGGGAAACATTGTATCTGCCATACCCCGTTACCATAATTTAGATCGTTATATCATAGATACAACCACTTATAATCTTTAGAGAATACCTTTTTTATGTCGAAACAGTATGAACAAAATATATGTATTAAAAAATCAAAAAAATCAATCTGTATCTTAAAATGGATAACTGTGGAACAATAAATCGTATATGTCACAACCACCCGTCTACCACGGGATTGCTTACCAAAGCTACGATCGACATGAAGGTAAGAATTTAACTTGAATGATGAATAAATTGAATAAATTGAATAAACAATATTTTTTTCTGTTAAAGGTAAGACAGGTTGCCAAGTCTGGTGACTATTACAAGTCGTCGGGAGTCATGGTTGAAGAGATATACCAGGCAGAGAGAGAGGCAAATCGTCCGTGTCCGGCCCTTGCACCACACAGACAAGCTGCAAGGAAGATCAACTACCAAAGACAGGGTGATCGACCCCAAAGATTTAGAATTCGAGGTAAGATATAATATAAACGGTAATACGAAATTCGTTTTATTGTCTATTTATGTCAATAACTAATTGTCTTTTAGATTTTAAATTCATTTCTATTTTCTATAACTTATCATTTTTATCAATTTGTCTTTTAGATTGCGTCACATTTCGTCCCTGACGTTTCTGACAGGTGTGCAATGTCAATGTAATGCATGTAGTGCTTTTAAGTGACAATCTATGGATGTGAAGTCGTGCTGAAGTATGTATTTTATTTATGAAATGTGAAATATCTAAAATATTTGTATTTTATCTAATAAAGATGAAAAACTCAAAGTATGATATGACATATGCTTTTAGTGCCGTGACCACTGTTATTGCTATTCAAATGTATTTCCAATGTATTATTATTGAATAAAAGCTGTTAAAATACAAGTGTGGGATTTTGTCCTAGTATCTGTGGGATTGGTGTGGGGTTTTGTCAGGGTAGGGCTTTTGTCCGTACACCGATTTATAGGAAGGTGCAAAACTTGAATCTGGCGACGGCCTACGACCAAGACCTTAGTACTCACAGGTAATTGTATTTATATATCGTATATATATACAATAAAAATATAAGTACTTGCTATATAACAAAATAAAATATTAACTGATGGAATTCATATTCAATTCAAAACATTACTGATTTGTTCGTATTATTATTTTTTAGATTCGTCAAGAAGATCATGGCCCTGCAGTTTCTGGATGCGGCCAAGATATTTCAAGTCTTTCAAGCTCCGTCTGGACCGTCTCCAACTGGTGTGTGTGTTTGGCACCAGTATCCGAACAAACAACGACCTTGAGAGCTGGCATCGTCGTCTGAATCAGCTGTCCGGTCGGAGGAATGTCCCGTTTTACCGACTTCTCCCACTCCTCTTCAAGGAACCTCAATTCATTCCACTTCAAGTCCGACTTATCACGGATGGACAGTTAGACCGAAGACAGACAGTCGCAGAAGGCGAAGTCAAACAGATTCTTCCAGCTCTGGGATGACTTCTCCGAAAACAAGCTCACAGTTTCCCAGCCCCTTTAAGTGCTTCTTTGCTTTTACAAATAAAAAAGCATTTATAAATGCTGTAAAAAACAACCAACACCAAACAAATTGGTCAATTGAATTATCTCTTTATTCATACAAACATTACACAAATATTTATAAGACAGAGACAACAAAGCGAATATATAATTGTATATACTATATAAATGATTCATCCACAAATTGTAGTGACTGTAAACAGAAAATATTACATGGTTATATGAACTAAATAAACAATATTTCCATTATATCGAAATACAATGACAAAATCCTAATTAATTACTTAAGTTACTTCATTATAACAATCCTCCTACGAATCCACCGAAATATCCTCCTACGAAATCAACAGTCCTACGAACCGGTTCCTACGAAATCACTGGTTCCCGATGGGACGGATCCGCAGTTAGGATGATACAGTTATACTTTTGATTATGAACCAACAACAAGTAATGCGTTTTTTTAATGGCGACGTCACGGAACAATTAATGTATATAAAACAGTGTTATTCAAATTAAATGCTGGTAAGTTCGTTAAAAAAGAGTGACGAGGAGAGATGACTTATAAACAGGGCTTAACATACGTTGCAGGATCAATTTCAGCAGTATATATACACCTATGGAAAGGAGTTCAAACTAAAATGTGATGCTGTGTGTCCGTTACAATTGAATTTGATCACTCACGACATGAGAAAAGTAGATTTTGTTGGAGATTTCTTCAAAGAAAACTCTGTTTACAGGATGGCACAAGAGAATCAACAGTCGGACCGGCAAGAGGAACATCAACTTCTTCCTCCTGGTCTCACTCCTTCACAAAGAGGCAGGATTCTTACCTAAAGTGAAGGAATTTGATCACCACGGCCAAATGAAGAGACTACAGAACACACGAACAAAAGCATTCAACAGAACAATTCGGAAAATGTGTATGGTCAGCATACGAGGATGAATCGAAGACCATCCCACATCCACTCGCTGCAATATCCGCTTTATTAAAGAAATGAAAAATTGTACATTTATTATTATCATTATTATATACCATTTTGTACTATGCATATCTGTATTGAACATGTATCTATGTTTAATAAACATACGATACTCTTATTCATGTCACCAACTAATGTAATAAAACAACTTACTACAGGAATAAAAACCAAAACAATTGTCAACTTATGTCACCTGTCATCCAACATCTATTTTGTTACACATGCTTCGTGCATATTGTATCATTGTATTGTCTACATACTGAAAATGAATTTTTAAAAATTGAACTGTGAAACTGTGTGCTGAAGAATGAATAAAAAATACAAACTCCTATCAAGAGCTTTGTGTTCTTATGATATTTGATGCCATGCACAAATTAAAAAAATATAATTCACGATATTCCGTCTGGAATTCTGTGCATATCTTGCACCAAGAGACTAAAAAAAATATTCGAAAGCACGTTTCACTACCTCTGCGTTGAGCAACAGAGACAGAAAACCAGTTCCAGGGAATCCTTTCGCAACATGGCGAATTCTTCAATATAACGCTAATAGTTTCCAGTTTTTATGATTCTGAGGTACAAAACAAAGATATTTTGTAAAAATTATCCATTATCCACAAGTGCAATCATTCATGAGCAATTTAGATAGTATTTTAGCGTTTTTCAGATATTAGGCGAAAACGACAAAATATCCCGATTCTCAGCTGTCGGGCGATTTTTGACAACTTCTTTATTGTTTCGATATCACGTATATATATAAAATAACGTATATTTGGTAATGAGGTGAGGTGAGGTGACTTAAGGTTTAACGCCGCTTTCAAGGGTATTCACTTATATCACGGCTTCTAGTATTATGGCAGGGAGAAAGCCCGCAACGCGACATGGCTATGTATTGCGGTGAAACCTGCGAGCATCGGCTGGAACTAGCGAGTGAGCGATAGAGGGGGGGGGGGGGGGGGGGGGGGGGGGGTTTAACGCCGCTTTCAAGAGTATTTCACTTATATCGCGGCTGCTAGTATTATGGCAGGGAGAAAGCCCGCAACGCCATGTGGCTATGCACTGCAGTGAAATCTGCGAGCATCTGCTGGAACTAGTGAACCATGGGTGGTACTGCACTGAAATTCAGTGTAGCATTGCACCCAGACCTTACTGCGTGTAGAACAGTTCTCTATCGCCGCTAATGGCTGCAATACTGCCGAAGCGGCGTTAAACAATAACTCACTCACTCACTCACTCACAGTTCTCTACTGCAGACAAAGTTGCCGTGCCCTTTCGAACCATTATGTTCGAACTCCGGACCTCTTGATCCGAAGCCGAACGCGCTAACCACTGCGCTATATCGCCCCATTTTGTAATGAAACTTTAACACAAGCGTAACTGTTAGTTACATCCCTAGCTATTGTAGATTAAAGATGAAACAAATACCTTGTTAACTGTATTAAAACGTTTTTTGGCGAAAGCGGTAAAATATCTACTAGGTGAAAAATCTTTTAGTGTGAACACAGTGTATTCCAGAA
The DNA here is from genome assembly GCA_936450465.1 of Gibbula magus. Taxonomy (NCBI): domain Eukaryota; kingdom Metazoa; phylum Mollusca; class Gastropoda; order Trochida; family Trochidae; genus Gibbula; species Gibbula magus. Next base: position 15,207,776 of record OW388306.1, read on the forward strand.
ATTAGGACTGGATTTGTAATGCGTAGGATTTTTTAACAAAAAAAATGATTGTCCTTGTGCCTAAACGTAATACAATTCAGATGTGGAAAACATCATTTTGGTTACCATGTTGACACATAAACAATCCTTTATGTTGCATAAGAAGGAAGTTACTGGTTGGTGAAATGTCATCCTGGCGGACAGACTGAGCCAACGACTATATCCCCTGCATTATAAGCTGGAGGGTTAAAACATGATCGTCATTTGGTGTTTGTTAATATTGAAACTGATTGATGTTTTAATCCTTGATAGAGTTAAGTAAGATCCAGAAAAGTCAACATTCAGTAAGCAGAATGAAGTGGTTTCTTTTCAATCACAGAAAACACTCAATGACCTTGGGAACGGTCTGTTGTCGGTAAAGGTCTGCTAGGACAAAACCGTTCCATACAGCGAAACATGGCTCGATTGTCTCTGATTTTACACACACTGAGGTTTTCACCCCTGGGGACACTGCATCTTCTTCTCGTCGTCCTCTGACACAGGGACCGACATATTTGAATGTCTCGTTCTGATGAAGCATGATAGGGGAAATGAAGTAATCCTTCACGATCACGAGCTGCTTTAACTCCATTCACAAGTGGTCGACGTGCTCGTGTCAGGGAGATCACAGCCATCAGGCAGATAACCATGAGGATCCTCATCATCTGTAAATTATTAATAGTTAGGATTGAATTGAATTGATTCATTTCAATTGGCCATCTAATTAAGGTGAGTTGGGGTTTGACGCCGCTTTCAAGAGTATTTCACTTGTATCACGGCTACTAGTATTATGGCAGGGAGAAAGCCCGCAACGCCACGTGGCTATGCATTGCGGTGAAACCTGCAAGCAGCGGCTGGAACTAGCGAACCATGAGTGGTACTACGCTGAAATTCAGTGCAGCATTGCACCCAAACCCAAAACAAAGTTGCCGTGCTCCTGGCGGAATTCGAACCTCGGACCTCTTGATCCGAAGCCGAAAGCTATCCTGCCCAAGATATGAAGTAGAGTGAGTGCATGTCATTCGTTTTTTCTGTAATGAAACACACCAGATCAATAGTGTTGCAACATAATTATTACAGTTAATACTGTCCTAATCATACATCAATAAAACCCGATTTTGAATAGTATGGACATATGTGACTTTGGAATTGTTTAAAATAAACTTACCAGATTTACCACGGAATGTTGACGTCCTCTCTTGTCGATATCATGCGTAGTTTCACATTGACAAGATATCCGGTCTGTAGGTTGCAGATTGAAAACAGGAAATACTAAGAGCTGGCTCAACACAGTCCGAGGTCTTCCTATCAATGTATATCAGAGTCGAGATGTAAACTACTGCAGGAGTAATTATATTGTTACACAGCATAATGTGTGTTTCATATCAATTTGTATTTAATGTTCTTGAATATCTATATATAATACCTGTATTAGGGTGGGTGTGTACATATGTAAAATGTATAAATGAAACTATCGGTATATGAGCCAGATTACCTTTGTACACAATGAAATGGTACTGATTAAATAATGATCAGGGAATGAATTAATAAGAGATGTTAACAATGCAACCTGATCATTCTAAACTAATTGTGTAATTGATAATGAAAACGAAGTAATACAAATGAGTTGCTTAGCAAAGAGTAAAACATCAGATGAGCTCAAAGTATGAAAAGTCGGCAGACATCGACGCACATGTTATGTAATGTAAACCTCTGTAGTTAACATTATTTATCATCAACCAGCGAGCAAAGGTGACATTTTAACATGCCTAAACCAACATCATCAGCATTTCGAAATTCAATAGTAAAATGGCGTTGAGGTGAGGCGAGTTTTGTTTTATCGCCGCTTTCAAGAGTATTTCACTTCTATCGCGGCTGCTAGTATTATGGCAGGGAGACTATGCACTGCGATGAAACCTGCGAGCAGCGGCTGGAACTAGCAAACCATAGGTGGTACTAATCTGAAATTCAGTGTAGCATTGCACCCAAACCTTACTGCGTGAAGAACAGTTCTCTACTGCAGACAAAGTTGCCGTGCCCCTGGCGGGATTCGAACCCCGAACGCGCTAACCACTGCGCTATCCCGCCCCCGTTTTAGAAGCTGATAATGGATTTCATCAGGTCCTTTTCCCGTATCATGAGCTGCACTACAGACTTGATTGAACCTTAAATGTTTTCTTCATATCTTGCGAAAAGCTAATTGCTTGGTACGTTTATATAAAGATTACACGTTATCATTCGACAGAATGACCACAACACAGACAATCTTTGCCGTCCTTAGGGTCATGCGACCAGGGACACCTGTGAGGTTTATAACTTTAGTTTGACTTCATTTGTTAACTTGCTTTTAACTTTCATGGGAGCAAGCCTGAAATTGGATGCTCGATTCTGTAAAGCAGCAACTGGGGCACCAGCTACCATCTCTTGAAAGAGCATAACCTTTTCTTTCCTATGCTAGAGAAGTATTTATGAATAAATGACTTCCTCGACAAACTTTTGATCAAAGAAAGAAACACCACAAAATGGCAGTGTAAAAAGTCTGCTTCAAAATCGTCAGGTTAAAAGTGAAATTTCTTTACGAAAAATCTTAAAACCGAGATTCAAGGTCATTTAACTTAAATTGTTACCTCTTGATCCGAAAAACAAAAGTTCCATCAACGACCTAAGAAGCAACATTTTAAAACAAAATTCAAAATTAAACAATACAGGTTGAGAGAGACAGCCGCCACAAATGCGACTGCTACCAAACCAAGACCGAAATCTAAGTGAAACAACCGTGTGCGTCTCAGAACGTGCAACAGCTTGAGCATGTCCATATCATATCATGTTGCGTTTCGGCGAATGTTTATCCTACAAGGAAGGGAGGAATAAGCCTTCAGTCCAATACAAACCTGATGACTGGCTTGCAACAGATTCAGTCAACAAGCTTTAAAGAAAGTTATGTCGAGGTGCCTTTTCACAGACACTGTATACAACATTATTGGATAATAATAATAGTGGATTTGTAATGCGCTTTTCCATACTGGAATATTATGCTCAAAGCGCAGGGATACATTGGAGGTGAGGTGAGGTGAGCTGGGGTTTAACGCCGCTTTCAAGAGTATTTCACTTATATCGCGGCTGCTAGTATTACGGCAGGGAGAAAGCCCGCAACGCCATGTGGCTATGCATTGCGGTGAAACCTGCGAGCATCGGCTGGAACTAGCGAACCATGGGTGGTACTGCACTGAAATTCAGTGTAGCATTGCACCCAAACCTTACTGCGTGTAGAACAGTTCTCTACTGCAGACAAAGTTGCCGTGCCCCTGGCGGGATTCGAACCCCGGACCTCTTGATCCGAAGCCGAACGCGCTAACCACTGCGCTATCCCGCCCCCAGGGATACATTGGAGTCATTCGGTTTTCTTCATTAAGATTAGTCCAGCGCAATAGCCATTAAAGTTAGAAATGGTTCTGACTTACTAACCCAAAACTAAACAAAAGATTTAGTGATGGGACAGAAGTCGTAGTAAACTATTGAAAGGGTTACTCAAGGTCTGGACAAAAGACTGAGCCGTGGTCTTTGACTTGAATTAGACAGAATGAATGCAATAGACAACAAATACAGCCAATTGAAGTTTTGGCAAATCTTTCTTCTTTAAAATCTATTAAGAAACGACGCGCCAAATACACACCGTGTAGAATTCAGAATTAAAAAGTGGGAAACCGGGAAATGAATCTTTTTTCATCAAACTACTAAATTTTCATTTCTGCTGAAATTGTCGTTTAGAATTAAAACAATTCTATACATCTTTCTACTTGATTAAGATGTATACGTAGCGTATGGTGCTTGATATAGGCCATCACTGCACTGGCAAACTTACTGAGAATTATCTTTTTAATATTAATTTAAACACATAATTATATATGTGACACTAAAAGGGATGAGTGAAAGTTGCATCATTTTTAGAAAAGATACAGTGTGTTGAACTTAGAGGTAGGTAAGACATAACCTTAAAATCTAGAAACTTCGTAAAAGGTGACCCTAAAACATTATATGAGGATGGCAAGTGTAACCTTGATAGTATTACAGGTACTTTTAAGATTAAAACCAGAAGTTAATGGTTTCATAGATTGGTGTATATGCCTTTCCGGACTAAAGTTAAAAGTTCACCGTCTGTCAGCAAATAACAAAGATAATCCTGTCCTTGAACTTATTTCAGGCAATACAGTCAGATACAAAGGGGAATTGCGTTGTGATAAAGTTTTTTTATTACTAGTCTTTAAGTTGCAAATAGCCTCCCAGTTATCCGTAAATGAAACCTACATGTTCATTAGCATTAAGCAAAGCCGATAAAGGCACCAAACATCAACATGCATCAGCAATCACTTGAGGGAAAAACACACACATCACATGTTAGCAGCTATCTCCCTAGGCACAGAGCTCATAACCATCATCAAACCATGCATACGTGACAGAATGTATACTAGAAAAATGTGCATGTGATGTACTGTGATGTCCCCCGCTCCAACTTTCAATCCAACCTTATCATCTAATTTCTTATTACCACCCTTATTTTCCACTTATGCCAGAGGCATTTCAGAAAGGAAAATTCAAAACGGTTAATCTATTAGAATAAATGAACTTTTTTCCATGTAGCCTCTTAGATCAAACTGTGTCCCTTTTCTGACCTCTTTGTTAAAATTTTTTCAATGGAAACCAGAATTTCAGAATGATTTAAGTAGCAAAAGGCTGGCAATATACCATCTTTGAGTCTAAACACATACCAAGTCTCATTAAATAATACTGAATAGATTTTGAGATAGAGGTCGGAAAAGGTCCCTACCCACCATATGCACTCAGTTAAAACTGTTTCCATGAAAACCAGAAACAAACGAGAAATATAAAATTCAGAATAGCCAAGGTAGCAAAAGGCACCACTCCATCACTAGGTCTAAGCAAATACAAAGTTTGGTGAAAAAATATTGAACGGTTTTGGAGATAGCGGCCGGAAAAGGTTCCTACCCAGGTCCCTACCCTCAATATGCACTAAGTTCAAATTGTTGCCATGGAAACCAGAAAAAACAATTCAGAATAAACAAAATAGCAAAAGGCACCACTCCACCACTAGGTCTTACCACATGCCAAGTTTCGTAAAGAAATGCTTGATAGATTTTGAAATAGAGGCCGGGAAAACGTCCCTACCCACCATATGCACTAAGTTGAAATTGTTGCCATGGAAACCAGTAAACATTAAACAAATCAGAATAGCCAAAGTAGCAAAAGGCACCACTCTATCACTAGGTCTTAGCAAATACCAAGTTTGGTGAAATAATATTGAACGGTTTTGGAGATAGCGGCATGAAAAGGTCCCTACCCTCAATATGCACTAAGTTCAAATTGTTTCCATGGAAACCAGAAAAAATTAAATATCAGAATAACCAAAATAGCAAAAGGCACCACTCCAACACCAGGTCTAACCACATACCAAGTGGAAAACGTCCCTACCCGTCCGTCTCCCGGAAATTTTTTCAGAGGACATAATATGATAAATGTAAGTAGAAGTTAGTAAATATTCCGGTAATACAGTGAATTATATTGTCAGTAATCGTGACCATAACTCAAACTCAATATATACTAAGATGTATCCTGTTCGCTTTTTGTCCCCCGCCTCAACGCGGAACGGGGGACTTTTTATTCAGCGACGTCCGTACCTCACATTTCTTGTTAACGCGATATCTCATGAAGCGTTTTATCCAAAGTCTTCAAATTTGGTGTCCGCCTACATTGTGGGAAGACACCAGTCGATTTTGGTGACCTTGACCTTATTTTCAAGGTCAACACGACACTTTGACCAATGTTCAAACTCTTGTTAACGCGATATCTCATGAAGCGTTGTATTAAGAGTTTTAAAATTTCGTCGATTTTGGTGACCGCGACACTTTGACCACTGTTCGAACTCTTGTTAACGCATTATCTCACGAACCCAAGCACCCAAAGTTGTCAAAGGTGGTGTCAGTCTACATTGGGGGATGACGCAGTCGATTTTGGTGACCTTGACCTTATTTTCAAGGTGACTATGACACTTGACCAAATGAGGTGTCTTACTAAACTCAATGTTAACGGCGGGGTACATTGTCATGTTAGTGGCAAACACTTGTTGTATATTGAAATAACCATTGTTTTGTTTTTAAAAATATAAAATTTACAGATGCACTTGAGAACTCAATCTTTCAGTTGTACGATCAATAGCAGATACTGCTACTAAACAAATGTTTAAAGAAACTGTAACAACTATACACCAGACAACTTCCCGATGCAAGGCATAACTCTTACCAGTCTCCATTACTGGCTGATTTAGTCCTTGCAGTATTTCCTTAAGAAATCTGTGTTTAGAAATCCAGGCCCGCTATGCATTACCAGTGAAGCGATTCACTGTCTTAACACAACAAAGCGAGGGAAATACCGCAAGGGTTAAATCAGCCAGTAATGCAGACTGGCAAGAGTTATGCCTTGCGTTTGGAAGTTGTACACCAGAGGGAAGAAAAAATTGTTGTTGCTGATACTTGTATGTTAATTGTATTTATGCAAAATATCGAAACGAAACGTATCCGGCCAAAAAGCGCAGAGTGGATTGAGTGAAAATTAAACATATCAAAACAAAATGTTATTTTCGGATACCATGAAAACATAAACAATGTCCTTAATCTTATACTGATATATAATAATATACGTTACTACTGATCGCAGGTTTTTACCAGTTCTGATTGGTCCAAAGGCGGTCACATGACAGTCCATAGAAAACGATATTGACTTGTGAATAATGGACCCATCAATCAACTTTGATATTGACCCATATGTTTACGTACATGTAATATCTTTGTGACGTTTACGCCTTCTTTGATGTCGGCGTTCTGTGCTGAAGATGAATCGTGTTTTGCCGACCTGAATGGTGAACAAAATATATGTTTTAGTACAAGCCGTATGTTCTGGTTGTTTCTTCTTAAAATCATTGTTGTGGTCATTCTGTCGAATGATAACGTGTAATCTTTATATAAACGTACCAAGCAATTAGCTTTTCGCAAGATATGAAGAAAACATTTAAGGTTCAATCAAGTCTGTAGTGCAGCTCATGATACGGGAAAAGGACCTGATGAAATCCATTATCAGCTTCTAAAACGGGGGCGGGATAGCGCAGTCGTTAGCGCGTTCGGCTTCGGATCGGGAGGTCCGGGGTTCGAATCCCGCCAGGGATCCCGCACGGCAACTTTGTCTGCAGTAGAGAACGGTTCTACACGCAGTAAGGTTTGGGTGCAATGCTACACTGGATTTCAGCGTAGTACCACCCATGGTTCGCTAGTTCCAGCCGTTGCTCGCAGGTTTCACCGCAATGCATAGCCACATGGCGTTGCGGGCTTTCTCCCTGCCATAATACTAGCAGCCGCGATATAAGTGAAATACTCTTGAAAGCGGCGTTAAACCCCAACTCACCTCACCTCACCTCAAAACACTTATAGATTCTTAGTGAGGTCAGTGATGCGTATGTTGTGTGACCTCACATTAACTATTGTTGCAGTTTGTTTGGTAACAAAGCTTCATTCCTTCTGGTGTTGTTTTCTTTAAACCATATAATAAAACAATCATGGACTCTTGTGAAGGTTAATATCGGTGTTCATTGACCTGAGTCAAACAACTTTGACATCGCAAGCTCGGTCAATATTGTTTGACTCGGGTCAATAAAAACCACTATTGACCTCTACAAGAGTCTATAATTGTATAATATATTCAAAGAAAATCAACAAAGTAAATTAACAAATACCCAATATCCGTAACATGTATAACATAGACAGATTCTCTGTACTGTATATACGAAATGTGATTATTCAAAGTTCATGAAATTCTGGTCATCATGTCACAATCTTTTCTAACAATCTAAGTAAAAGAGTCGTATTCTGCCATTGTGATTTCCAAGTAATTATGTTCATCATAAGAAATTATATAAGATCATAAAATATGTCTTAATATTAATATATAGTTTCAAATAGCATTCTAATTGCCTTGGCACCACGTTATTGCCTGGGCATTAAGTCTATTGCCGGATTTTCACTATTGCCGCTAACATGCGTTGATTGTGTATGTATATGACCAAAAATGAATAAAGTTATAAAACAAAACTAATTGTTCTTCGTATTTCATCTTAAAGCTATAGTTGCTGATGTGATGTGCCGTCTTGGACTACACTGAATATCAAAGCTCCTTTTTAGTTATTTTCTTTTGCTGAGACTTTAAAAAAAATACAAGTAGTTGTCACTAAGGTGACATGATCCCCAGCCGCAAATTAATACTTCAAAATAATGTCAATCAGCAAAATCGACTAACAAACATGTTGGAAAAGTCAAAGCTCCACTGTGACCTTGAGAATAATGTGATGGTCACCAAAATCTAATCGGCCCGTCGTCTTCCCTAGGAGGTGTTTTGTGTAAGATATGATGGAATTCCGGTGAATGGTTCTTGAGATATCCCGCTGACAAGCTTTATACATGTACATTAACATGTCGAAAAATTCAAAGTTCCGCTGTGACCTTGAAAATAATGTCAAGGTCACCAAAATCTAATCAGCCCTTTGTCTTTGTGTAAAATAGGAAGAGAATCCAGCGAATGGTTCTTGAGATATCCCGCTGACAAGGGTAAAATGAAGGTCAAGATCACAAACCTCTGTAGGAACATTACTCTTCCAATGGATGAACCCATATGAAATGGATCCAGTGAATAGTATTTGAGTTATTCCATTTCGTACGGTCGTACGTAAGGACGGACGCAGCCGAATACTATATCTCCCGCTTCGCGTTAAACGCGCGGCGGGGCATTAAAATATATGTTAGTTGGACACAAGCGCTAAATGTATTTCAGTCGTATGTTTAACTCCTGGATTAGTATCCTACATGTTTGACTGTAACGTTTCTTCTAATACAAGAGATATAAGACATATACGTTGTTTAGGTTATACAGAGAGCAGGGAGCAGGGACATTACGTATACGTTAATCCCTGAACAATAGTTTACTAGAATATTCATTGTAAAAGGGGTAATATTACAGAGACAATAAAACATTTGCAGTTGGATCCATTTAATCCAATCCATGTATATTCCCAGATTATCGAATTGTTCACTTACAAAGACTGCGCACATGTTTTAATCGCAATCGGCGTCACATAATTGTACCTTCCGCCAGCCCTGAATTATAAAAGTTCACAGATGAAAGTACTTGAGCTGTGCAACAAGCTAACGTCCATTTCCAGACACAGTGTATTTGGCAATATCGCAGTCAGACCTTTAAATAATTCAGTTGTCTTCTGGAAAATGAATTAACATCATGCAGTCTTAAAAATGACTTATTGACTATGCACATTGATGATAGAGCTTCACTGAAATGTATTTTATCAAACTAGTTCGCCCAATAAAAGTTATTATCGGTTAGATTTAATGTTAATGTATTCACTTAAATTATATATGATATTTACTAGAAGTGTGACATAAGATATATATGAACTCCAATGTTGTGTTGGTTGGTATTCATAGGCAGGCAATATCTATATCTATTTGGGAAAGTCAATTTATTGCATAATTTCAGACTATTTTGGATTATTATTGGCTGTTCTTATGTGTAGATGCTGTCAGTCTGACCTCATGTTGTAGTCAAATTAAGACAGTTGTTGTGTGTGGTGTTTTCTACGATATGCATCCATAGCCAAATGTGGCATTTTAATTTGATATTACATTTATATTCCTTGTGTTTTTATCAGAACCGGCTGACCAATACATCCTATTAAGCATGTCCCATTTTGGCATTTTAATGACAGGACCAGCAACTTAACCTTCCCGATCAGTTTGAAGTCATTCACTTGACAGCAGAGAAATCAGTTCCAGCTCTATACATAGAGTGTTCATTTCCTGTTGTCCGTGTTGAATGAACATTAGGAGTCTCCGAGGACAGAGTTGTAATGTCAGAATAAACAGGATAGGGATGTCCGGACAGTAGTGACTATATTAATTAATGCATTTTGTCAAGGCCTAGGGACGAGCCACATTAAAGTTAAAAGTTGATGTCAACAACAAATGAAGACTTCACTAAATTATATGAATAAATAATGATGACGACTTCACCATGGTCAGCTTACAGTCAACTGTAAAGAAGTGTTAACATGTGCTCTTGCACTTCAACCATTGGAAACATGGATATCTAAACGTCATAAAATGATGTTTTTAAAGTGTAGTTATTTCCGTTTTCTCTTATGTAATGAATTAAAACCAACTAAATTAAACATCATGCCTTCACACAAGAACTTCCAAAGTGGTTTGTAATGTACCGGTTTTCCACCTTACACAAAGCAGCATACGTATTACCTTTTATCTTTGAAGCCACAACAACCTAATGCATGAGGTCAGCGCTTATACTCCCTGATATCATTTGACTCATTACTGATGAAGAACTTCGGCTAGCCGTATCTTTAAATTGTTATCAAAGACATGACTATTGGGGAAATTTTAAAAGTGAAATTACCTCCGCCACAAAAGGATTATTATTATTGAATAATTATATAAGTATTGAACCATGTGCAAAATAGATTATCTATGCTTTCATGTCAATATTTAAGCAGAGTTGTTCAGTTTTGTCCCAAAAAAGTGTGATGGTCGACCTGAAACCTTTCTGAAAAACTGTGCTGTTCTTGGTCTGGTATAATGCAGTCTTGTCAATATCAAATTAGTGAAATAAATAACTGAATGTGAAGCGAGCATTACCATTTACACCTTTGAAGCTTCCATCGAGTATCAAACTAAATATAGAATTTGATCATTGATATAATATCGTGGCATTGCTCGCCGCTAATGACTGCAATACTGCCGAAGCGGCGTTAAACAATAACTCACTCACTCACTCACTCAAACTAAACATAGAATTTGATCATTGATATAATATCGTGGCATTGCTCGCCGCTAATGACTGCAATACTGCCGAAGCGGCGTTAAACAATAACTCACTCACTCACTCACTCAAACTAAACATAGAATTTGATCATTGATATAATATCGTGGCATTGCTCGCCGCTGATGGCTGCAATACTGCCGAAGCGGCGTTAAACAATAATTCACTCACTCACTCACTCACTCAAACTAAACATAGAATTTGATCATTGATATAATATCGTGGCATTGCTCGCCGCTAATGGCTGCAATACTGCCGAAGCGGCGTTAAACAATAACTCACTCACTCACTCACTCAAACTAAACATAAAATTTGATCATTGATATAATATCGTGGCATTGCTCGCCGCTAATGGCTGCAATACTGCCGAAGCGGCGTTAAACAATAACTCACTCACTCACTCGTGGCATTGCTGTATTGATATGTTTTCTGAAGAAATGTTGATGCCAATCAAGTGAGTTATTGTTTAACGCCACTTGGGCAATACTCATTAAATTAGATATTTAAAATAATAGCAAAAGCATACAAGAACGACACGAAGGCCGAAAAAACACCAGCAAATTATCACAATTTGGTTAAAAGCTGATATACAAATTATAGTTAAAAGATTAACTGCCTTTAAGAAGTCTGAAATTCTATTTTCACCGAAGTGACTAAATATTTGAGCAATTGAAATATTGGGGTAAAACGTTTCACTGATATGTTCAGTGTCCCAACACTCACACAAAATGTGTTTTACTCTCAGGGGACACTGACAGGGGATCCACGTCGGGTATTCTTCCCCCTTTAAAAGATGTGTGTGTTAAATGAGTGTGTCCAATACGGTATCGTCGTAGAACAGAAACTTTCTGCCGGGTAAAAGAGGATAACGATTTGTAGTCTAAATGAGGTTGGATAGAGGCGAGGTGAGATTTAGCGCCGTTTTCAAGAGTATTTAACTTATATCGCGGCTGCTAGTATTATGGCAGAGAGAAAACCCACAACGCCATGTGGCGATGCATTGCGGTGAAACCTGCGAGCATCGGCTGGAACTAGCGAACCATGGGTGGTACTACGCTGAAATCCAGTGTAGCATTGCACCAAAACCTTATTGCGTGTAGAACCGTTCTCTACTGCAGACAAAGTTGCCGTGCCCCTGGCGGGATTCGAACCCCGGAACTCTTGATCCGAAGCCGAACGCGCTAACCCGCCCCCAAATGTTTTAGAAGCTGATAATGGATTTCATCAGGTCCGGTTCCCGTATCATGAGCTGCACTACAGACTTTATTGAACCTTAAATGTTTTCTTCATATCTTGCGAAAAGCTAATTGCTTTGGTACGTTTATATAAAGATTACACGTTATCATTCGACAGAATGACCACAACACAGACAATCTTTGCCGTCCTTAGTGTCATGCGACCAGGGACACCTGTGAGGTTTATAACTTTAGTTTGACTTCATTTGTTAACTTGCTTTTAACTTTCATGGGAGCAAGCCTGAAATTCGATGCTAGATTCTGTAAAGCAGCAACTGGGGCACCAGCACCAATCTCTTGAAAAAGCATAACGTTTTCTTTCCTATGCTAGAGAATTATTTATGAATAAATGACTTCCTAGACAAACTTTTGATCAAAAAAAGAAACACCACAAAATGGCAGTG